>OU343223.1:271928831-272099742 GCA_910596185.1 Chrysanthemum makinoi
TAAATACCCATGTAAACTCTCATTTGAAGGTTGGTTGTTCATCTCATTTCAATATCTACGCATATCCTTTCTTTCATTCATACGCATATTGTTTTGACTTGTTCAACCGATTACTTTCTATCTTATTTCTTCATATGAATGCTTGTGTTACTTAAATGGGAACCTAACAAGTGTGCTGAGGTTCATCCGCAGGAATGGGTTTATCGCCACCAGTAGGAATAGAGGTATGTGTATCAGTGGGAACAGGTTTAGAAGCATCAGAAGGATCCCCCTCAAGATTGTCAGTGGGAATACTTTTAGGTTCTTCAGAAGGAATGGGTGTTGATGTTGTTTCCTTTGGAGTCTCCATTGAAGTGTCCATTGGTGTTTAGTCCTTAGCAATGTTGTCTTGAGAACTTGGGATCTCTTCACCAATAACACTTGACTCCTTAGCAATGGCTTCAGTATGAACAGGAATATCATCAGTGGCATCAGCAAACTTCAATCTCTTAGTCTCAGATGCTTCCAAAGTAGGTTGAGATCTTTTCAATCTTGTATAAGGATTGATGCCATCTTGATTCAATCTTTTGAGAATTTTCTCATACTCTATTTTCAATTGTTCATCTGTCAATTTCTTCACATAAGCCATAGTCCACCCAGTGTTGTAAATAGCAGAACTCTGACACTTTACAAACTCCCTCATATGTTGTCTTTGCTCAGCTTGAGTTGGAGGCTTATCCCTCTTAGCTTTAGCCCTCCTTTCAGCATCTGCTTTCTTCCTCTGATTAACCAGGGCAACCATCCTTGCAGCATAATTATCTGATTCAAAAGCATCCCTAAGATAGGCGTGAGGTATTTGAAGTTACTTCTCTCACAATCTCTTGCCAATTACCCTCTGTGAAATGTAGAGATGCTTCATCAAGTTCTTTTTGTGAGTTTTCCTTTGAAGATCTGCATCATATTCAGCCTGAACCTTTTCTGCCACTTCTTTGTCACTTTGTACAATCTCATGAAGTCTGAGAAGCCTGGCCTATTCAGCTTTGAATGAATCAGACTCCAATTCTTCTTCTATCATTGGAGCCTTTCCCTTATCCACTTGTGGAATAGATATAGGTGTAGTTTCAGCAGACGTAACCTTGGGATCAAAGGGAATAGGAATAGGAATCTCAGTAGCATCAGAAGAAACCTCAGCAGCAGGAGTTTTATCAGCGAAAGGTTATCGAAGATGCGCATTGTGTTAGAAGGAACATTGACATCGGCAACAATGGGTGCATCGGGAGGAACCATGGAACTATCGGCAACAGAACTTAAACTTCTCAAATCTTTGATGCTGCATTGAGTTTGGTCCTCCTTTGGGTCCTTCTTCTTGTAAAACCTTAACCTCTGGGTAATAACAAGCTCGGACATATGATCTTTCTCATTTGCAGTATCACCCAAGCGAGCGAAGACATGTAGAGCATCGGATCAATGTCCTCCTCATCTTTATCCTGCTCATCTTCGGTCGAGAAATCACAAAGTTGCTCCTCCTCTTATTCAACCTATTTTCTAAATCAGTCACCCGTCCAAGCAATTTTACAACTGTTCCACCAAGAGACTTCTTTACCTCCTTAAGCTCTACCTCAAGATTATCAAATTTCTAAACATACCTATCAAGTAAACTAGACATTTTCATTAGAACTTCAGAATCCTCAGCTCCACCAACAGGTTTTCCTGAGGTGTTAGGAGCATCATTGGATCTGGGAGGAGACATATAATAATCACCACCAATATTGGTGTCATCCTCAAAAGTGTGTCTAGGTGGACTCAAAGGTTGGTCAACATTCACCTCTGGTTCAACAGGAATTTGTTCATGTGTTTCAGAAGCAATGACAGGCTCATTAGGAGCATTAACCCTAAGAGATGGTGGGGGCTAGTTGTCAGGATCCCGATCCTGATCTTAAGATCTTACGATTTTACGATATTGCAAAACAAAAATGATCCGGATCCTACATAGGATCTTTACAAGCTTAGGATCTTATAGGATCCCGATCTTGACCATATGATCTTACGATCTAATCCGATCCGATCTTACTTTTCTCGGATTACAAACTAAAAATCTACAAATTTATGGGTTGTTTGTTTGTAGAATTCAAAAAACAACATGTTAATCTTTTTAAACATTTTATAATCATAATTTAGGACAACATTTATACGAAACATTAATAGTATTTTATGGTTATAATGTATTAGAATTTGTAGATTTGTATAAAATTACATAAATTATTAAGAAATATCATTAGAGTAGGATCTTAAGATCCCGATCCGATCTTACGATCACGATCTTGCAAAGACGAAAACGATCCTGGGTAGGATCCCGATCTTAACAACCTTGGGTGGGGCAATCGGTGGGTTGCTAGTCATCAGTGGCAACTGATGCAGTTGCATCAGGAGCATTGGAGGTCCCAATATCAGTCATGTCGATGCAGAGGCATGTGACGTTAGATAGGTGGCATAGTGCCACAATGACCTCAAAAGATGGCTCATTGCCACCCGGCGGCATCGGTACGCACAGCACCTTCATTGCCAATGGGCAACATAGAAGGCAATAAGGGTCTATGCTCTCCAGCAAAATTGGTCCTCATGGTAGCAAATAATTTAGCAGTCAATTTTCCTACTACTCTTGGGGTTTGATCTAAGGTCTCAATGCCTAATATTATCTGAAGAAATCTAGGATACATTAAAAATTTATGTTTGGTATCCTTTATGTTTTTAAGCATTTCCTCAAATATATATATCTTGAAAAGTTATAATCTCTACCCTGAGCCAAACAAATTATAGCAGTAGCAATTGAGCTAGAGAACTGATCCCAACCCCCAAACTTAGGACTTAAACATTGAAGGAGTGTATGAACTAAAAATCTCCATTTAGGGCAAAATTTATTTTTATACCATATGAATTTCCCATCAATGGATATCCTAAAAGCTTGAACCATTGATTATTTCTCCCTATTATTCTCAAAACACCTCCTTCATCATTTAATTGCAACTGAGTCCTTATAAGGGACTCAGTAATGACACACTCATGTCCATCAACAATGGCTACAATCTCCTTGGGTTGACCCTCAGGAGATCGCTCATTAGCTGTGGCCCAAAATTGCATGACCAACGAGTCATAAACAAAGAATGGACAATAAGTTAGGGCATACCGAGTTTGGGCCTTGAAGGAAATCAATCATAGGATCATAAACATCACTTCCTTTAGCTCTTTCCAAAAGCAAACTTTATTATGATCCTTAGAATGCTAGTGTCGCCATTGTAATGATTAGTTTGAAGATGGGTTTTAGTTCAAAATGAGAGGGAATTGATTAATTAGGTGGTGGGATAAATGTGATTGGCCATTTAAATAGGTTACCCAAAATAGCCATTCAAATTGGCAAATATCTCGCAAAGAATCTTTGACCAATTTGACTTTAATTTAATCTCGTATTAAATTCCCAATTTTACGAAACCAATAGCATTCTAAAGTCAATCCGCAGGAACCATTTAGTCAAACAGCATGAACCACCAAAAGTTTGACCACGGTTACTAATCCAAAGCTACCAGTAGAAACCATCACCCATCAGCAGGAACAACCACGTTACCAGCAGGAATGAAGAAAAGTCAAACCCTGCTATAATTAACTGCGCATTAAAACCTCTACAGTCTTAACCCTTATTAACTCATACACCAACCCAACCAATACATCCATTAATTCTTACTAAGTTAGATTACACCTTGAATTTGACTATAAAACTACCCCCTTGCCTCATAAATCACATACAACACATACATCCCTAACACATCAACCGATCATCAAACAAACATTCAACCAAATCGCCATAATGAACAATTCACCCAACACACCGATTGAAATCTCGTCAGACTCATCAGAGAGTTTACCATCTAATGATGGATGGTTAAACTATTTCCCTCCTAACTATACCAACATCACTTTCATGTCTACAAACCCTCCACCTTCACCAGCACCAGTTGGTACATCTTCAGAAGACCTTCCTACTCCACCTTCAAATTTGGGGTATGGAGATTCCAACTCTGAGCTTAGCTTCATGCCAAGATTCGTGTCTGCTTACTCAGAAACTAATGATGAGAATGGTGGATCTTCTAGACCCTTGAATGTTGCTCCAATTGCTCAAGTGCCAGCTCCTTCTATGCCAGTTGCAGGTCCTTCTGATCCAAGGCCAGGACCCTCCAACCAAAACCCCCAAAAGAGACAACAAGTGATTGGTCTTGCTGCTCCCAGAGTGTGGGATATGATCAGCAGGTGGGGGAAACAGAGTCAGAGGATGCACAGTGGGCAAAAAGGAGGCCTAAGTAGATGTCTTGTGGATGGAAGCTGGTGTTAGGAGTGGTCTTTTCTTTTGATGATGTGTCTTGTCTTTCTATCAGTATGGTTTGAATGTAATGGAAGGAGTCTTGTAAAACTGCATCTGAGTATGAAGTTCTTTATAATAAATAAATGGACTTCCATTTTCCTTGTTTAATCTTTTTGCTACTAATTGTGTGTTTGAATTTAATCTGCAAAATTGTTAGTAGAACACAGAATATACAAAGAATATACACATATATACAATTTATACAACAATAAATCCTCCCCTAAATCAGAAATCCCCCCCTTAGGCATAATCCTCCTCTCAAACACAACAATCAGGGGTTGATCATCCCAATATGGACAACCAAAAATTGAAATCTAGGGCCATCAAAAGATTTAGTTAACAAATCAGCCACATTATCATCAGTATGAATTTTAACCACTTGAATAAGATGTTTTTCATTAGCATCCCTGATAAAATGGTGTCTAATTTTGATGTGATTTGTTCTCTGATGAAATACAGGATTCTTAACAATGCAAATTGTACTTTGGTTGTCAATAAAGATTTTAGTGTTCATAAATATGAACCCATAATCCAATAACTGATTTTGTATCCAAAGTACCTGACCACAACAGCTAGCAGCAGCAACATACTCTGCGTCAGTAGAAGATGTAGCTACTATGGTCTGCTTCTTGCATTGCCAGGAGATTAATCTCCTTCCTAGAAACTAACAACCCCTAGTAGTAGATTTTCTATCAAAATTGGCACCAGCATAGTCACTATCACTGTAAGCTTCCAACTCAAATGGAGAATCTCTAGGATACCAAAGACCCAACTTAGGTTGGCCTTTAAGATACTTGAAGATCTTCTTGACTGCATTCAAATGGGAAGTCAAGGGAGTGACCTGATGCCTGGAACAAGCACTGACTGCAAACATAATATCAGGCCTTTAAGCTGTCAAATACAAGAGTGAACCAATCATAGATCTATAAAGATGAACATTGACAGCATCATCTGGTTCATTATTTGACTTAGGCTTTGGGGCTTCATAAGGAGTAGTTGCAGTCCTCATATTTTCCAAATCAAACTTCCTGAGGATGTCTTGCACATATTTCTCTTGACTAATGAAAATACCATCTGACTATTGCTTAACCTGTAGACCCAAGAAGAATGTAAGCTCACCCATAACACTCATTTCAAACTCACTTTTCATCAACTCCTCAAATTTCCACTAAAGCCTCTTTAGTAGAACCAAAGATAATGTCATCCACATAAACTTGGACAAGGATGATATCCCTGGAGTTCTTCTTGATAAATAGTATCTTATCAATAGCACCTCTCCTGTAACCATGCTTCAGCAGGAATGATGAGATCCTAGCATACCATGCTCTTGGTGCTTGATGAAGCCCATAGAGTGCTTTAACCACCTTGTAAACCATATCTGGATTGTGAGGGTCCACAAAGCCTTTGGGTTGAGTCACATATACTTCTTCTTCAATTTCACCATAGAGGAAGGCACTTTTAACATCCATCTGATAAACCATGAAGCCCATATAGGAAGCAAAAGCTAAGAAGAGTCTAATAGCCTCAAATCTTGCTACTAGAGCAAATACTTCATCATAATCAATCCCCTCTTCTTGCCTGTGACCTTGAGCAACCAATCTAGCCTTATTCCTTACCACAATCCCCCTTTCATCCCTTTTACACTTCAGGATCCATTTTGTTCCAATTGCATATTTCCCAGCAGACAACTGAACAACTTACCAGATATTTTGATTTAAGAACTGTTGCATTTCTTTTTGCATAGCAGCCACCCAATCTGAATCTTCTAGTGCCTGTGCTACACTGGTAGGTTTAACCTGTGACAGAAAACAAGCAAATAGACAATGATGATAGACTATGTGATTGTTGATACGCGTACAACGCGCGTTCGGGGTCAAAGGAAACTTCTTTTTCTTCGAGCAAGTTTTTCAACCACCTAGGCAGTGAACCTAATCATTGTAGTGTAGTATTATGGTAAGCTTCGGGATTGATATCGTTCTTTAGGGGAATAGGAATGCTAGTGAGAAATTACTACGCTAAGGTTGGGGTTGAGGAAGATTATTTTTTATCTTTTTATATTTTTTAGAAAATTGAAAGTACGAATCTCGGGGTATTGGATTTGGGGGGTGGTACTTCTACCGATTACTCTACTATTATCTAGTCTAATTAACTAAGCTAAGGGGTAGTCTATGTCTAATTGATGTGTACTCGTATGATGATTAAAAATGTGTTTACCTAGATATTATTACTCCCTAGTTATCTTTTATTGATGGTTGAATTGTCACGTCCTTATTCTTAACGCGTTGTGTCTTCTAAGGTCGTAGGGTATGCTTTTTTCCCTAACTCTTTGAGGATACCTTAAGGTTATTTCCTACAAAATCTCTAGGATTCATAAACTAACTCTAAGGTTATCTTTGGATTTTTAGCCTACAACAACTCTAGGCGATTATAAACTAATGTTCATAAAGATTACTCAAGCATTAAAAACACAATGATGGCCTATTGCAATCCTAAGCCAATTACAATTAAGATAAGAGACAACCAATCAATAATTAATAAATAGGTTTTATAGATCTAAGCAAACACACAAATAAATTAGCCGGACATGGTAAACATGCAAGCATACACACATACAATCGAAGACATAATGCAATCAATGAAGTAAATTACTTATCTTGTTGTAAAATAGGGTATGAGAACCCTAAGATACTGCCCAAGACAAACCAAAATCGTTCTAGGGTTTTACTCCATAATTCTACCTCTCTAAAAGTCTGAAAATTCGAATTCTATATATAGAGTTATAACTGCGACGGCGTCACTCTTTAATTGTGATTCCGTCGGATCGCCGCCATTAGGGTTTTGTCTTGACAAAGTCAACTTTGTGACGGCGCTCACGCTGTGGTTTGTGACGCCGTCGGCTTCATCTTCTGCGACCGCTCGAATCGGATCTAGTCGTTTGAGTTGTGACGCCCTACTCTTTAAAGCCTGACGCCGTCAGGTACAAAATAGCAATTTCACTCATGATCCGTCGCAATTAGAGGGATTGCGTCGCCCTTTATTGTGACGTCGTCGGGTGCACTTCCAGCAGCTTGAGTGTCTTGATCTTGACTTTAGCCATTTTCTTCACATATTCACGCCTTTTCGTCCAAATAAGCATCATTCTAGCATTTTGCCTTCAAGAGACCTAAAAAGTGAAAAGGAACGAAATTAAGCAGTAACGGATATAAAAGTGGGCAATTAAGGGCTTAAATGACCCCTCAAAAGTGTACCTTTTAACTGTATTTTTATAGGCTTGAACCTAAATAAAGTTTTTTTTATATTGGCCATCAATGTCATCAAATTCCCTTTTAAGGGCATCATACTTATCATTACAACCAAATATACAAGCATTTACCTGAGATGAGATACCCATTAGGGCAAATTCCTCAGCAGCATCTCTAGTCTCAGCAAGCATTCCAAACTGAGAAGAACTACCCTCCTTATCTTTAGTCTCATGAGCAGTCCAGCCAAGCATTGAATCCACATACACCAGGGCTTTAGGTTCCTCATGTTCCTTGAGCTTGAATGCAGAGTATCTTTTCTTGTCACTTCCCTTCTTATCTGGGCATTCCCTGGAAAAGTGACCCAATTGATTGCATTCATAACACCTGACCTTCTTTTTGTCAAACATGGCTGCCTTCCTTCCCTGGTAATTGATCTTCCTACGGACTTTTCTCAAACCTATTGACTTTTACAAAGAAGCATAGCCATCGCCACTTTATGTCCAACTCCTCCAAGTCCCACTTATCCACCTGATCAAAATCCTCATAGGCCAGCTGCTGTTGAGGTTCACTGTCAGCAACAAATGAGTAAAGCACATTCTCCATCACATTACTAGACTTTGATTTTCTTGATCCGAGAGGTGTATGTTGTGTTCTTTGTCACGATGATGAGGTAGGGCTATCAAAGATAGGACATCTTGGTATTAGTAATGGTAGTGCTAACAAATGTCAATTTATTGGAGTGAGAGAATAGCTGGAGTGACCCTTGATATCAATTTCAAGATTTCTGAGCTTATTGTATAAATCATCAAAGCTTAAGTATTCAAGGCCACCCTTTGCCTTGAGAGTAAGAGAAACCTGCCTCCAGGAAGAAGGTAGAGCCCTTAGGAACTTGGAGTTGCAGTCTTCATTGTCAGGTTTTGACTGCATCTGATTAAGTTGGCTCAAGATCTTCTAAAACCTATCATACCCCTTGTGTAGGGGTGTTATCGGGTCGGGTTATCGGGGGTTATCGGGTTTTTCGGGTCGGGTTGAGTCGGGTTATGATTTTTTTAAAAGTCACCCGCAACCCGACCCGATAAGTAATCGGGTTATCGGGTACGGGTGTTTATCGGGTCGGGTTGAGTCGGGTTGGCGGGTTAAAACATCAATCACAGCAGCAGACCTGTAATTATCGTTGCTTTCTCCTCTATGATGCACCGGCATCACCCAAGCATCCTTCTAGTATCATATTTAAATGTCATTGTAGGAAGTTACTTTCATTTTTGCATACACATTCATTAAAGATGCAAAGAACGTGTTAGGATTATGTACACTTATTTAAATGTCATTGTACGAAGTTACTTTCATTTTTGCTATGGTCACTTTATTTAGTTTAACTATCGTCAAAGCTTCACATTTATTTCGTTATGGTTTTCGTGACATCATTATGCTATGGTCACTTGTGTCTTTCAACAAGTTGCAACTATCATTATTGTCACTGTTTGTATGGGTGATATAGTGACCGTTAAACGAAACATACTGATCATACTAAACGAAACCTTACAGGCATTGGGCCTATAAAAACCAATAAATAAAAAATCGAAAATTGATTATCGGGTCTAATCGGGTTGACCCGATAACCCGATAGCATTATTTTTTAAACCCTAACCCGACCCGATAACACTATCGGGTTATCGGGTTTGGGTCAAAACAACCCGACAAGATTTTTGACCCGATTTGACCCGACCCGATAAGGCTTTATCAGGTTCGGGTTCGGGTCGGGTCAACCCGACCCTACTGACACCCCTACCCTTGTGTATGCCTTCATCTTCAGAAACCTTAAACTCCTGAAACTCCTGCTTAAGCATTGTCTTTCTCATCTTCTTGGATTCTTCATTACCTCCACACCTTGCCTTGATTGCTCGCCAGATTTCCTTTGCATCATCAAGGTGATGAAAATCACCCATATGATCATCTGGAAGTGCTTGGAGCAAGATAGTCCTTGCCTTGGTTTCCCTCTGAAGAGCAATATGTTCATCAGTAGTTGCTGTTGGAAGAATTATCACATCCCCTTGAGTATTTCTTCCATCTTCTTCTTCTTCGTTACCTTCGTGACAATGTTCCAGAGATGGTAGTCACTGTTGGTAATCCAATTTTCCATCTTCATTGCCCAGATTTCATATTCGTTCTTCTTAAGATAGGGAAACTTAGCATTGCTATTTGACATGGTGGTGGTAACAACCTGCTGAACTGTTTGAGTCTTAGTGCTGCTCTCAGGCTGTTCCATATCATCTTCTCCATCCGACATTGTTAGAGACTTTTAGGGTTTTGAGAGAGTAAAGTGATCTTCTTTGAGATTCTCACAGGGCTCGATACCACTTGTTGGATCAGTCCTAGATAGATCTTTTCGAGCCTTTAAGAAAAGCGGATAGAATACCTGTATAATCACAAGAAAACTATAGAGAACCTCTAATAAACTTATACTCACGCGGAATATGAACACAAGAGTTAAAGAAGATAATAACAATTAAACTTTTGATCCTCTATGGATCTATATTAATTCACTAAGAATGTTTTTCAAAAACGTACATAACTCATAGCCGCAGGTTTCTTTTATCCTATGAAAAACCCTAATACAGCTATTTACAAAACGCGTAAAAGATATGCATTATCTCTTCCTAATATAACTCATGCATATCCTAACTAATTACTAATAATATGTTTGTTGTTTGTATACATATCTCATTTTTATATTAAAATTGTTTGGTATATCACCATTGCTGAAAATCTGTCACCAGACAGACGGATCCCTGGAAATTGCTTAGACGGATCCCTCCAAGGAGGGAACCGTGGGATCCGTGCAACATAAGACAAATTGTCTACTAACTTGAGTCTTATTTGCAGGAAATTATGCACTATATACTTGTTTTCTAACCTTTATTTTGTAGATTTTCAAAATACACATGAAGACTTTGACACCTTAAGCTAGGGGGAGCTTTGTGTCAAACTATATATTGCAAAACTATTTGCAATATAATCCTTATTTGGATTACACTTCATGACATCCCATTGCAAAGTTGCAATCTTCAAGGGGGAGCATTTTCGTCACAAGGACGAAACCATTTGCAAACAAAGTTGCAATACATTAGCTTACTAATTTTTATTTGCAGACGCCCTCACAAAGGGATGGACTCGCCAAGGGAGTTAAGACAAGAACCATTCCCGTCACTTGCTCTCTTTACATTCTTTCTCTTTTACATGTTTATCTTAAAACAATGTGTTAGTTTCTTTTCGATTTGATCCGGCTCCAGAACAGTCAAGTTTATCACTCAAGTCTGCCACTTGTGAATGGCGACCGTAACAAACTTAAAACGCTCAGAAGCGAACTCAATGAAGATCGGGAGTATAGTGTTTCCCGTCGTTATGTCAGCAAATGAGCTATGCAATGGATCACCCAACTAATAGTGATCGAGAGATTTGAACTAAAGGGTATGATAATGATTATAACTACAGAAAAAGCCAACAAATTACAACGGCTTAAATGCAAATTAAAGAAAGTTAAAAAGATAAAAAATATTAAATAAACGCTATCACTATTTTTAAAATTGATGAACGTTTAAAACTAAAAACTTACGTTTAAATAAAATTACGTAAACGTACAAAATAAAAAGTGGATCTAAGAAATAAAAGTCCTAAAAATATGAAAATGACATTTTGACAAACCTAATGATAAAAGAAAATTTTTAGAAAAAAAAGAAAATTAATTTTATAACTATTTATCTAATTATTATTAATTAAAAACTATTTTTAACTATTAAATAATAGCCTAAAATACAAGAAAATAGGAAACAAAGCTAGAAAAATAAAATTTTGACTTAGAAAAATCTAAAATATCAAAATAGAATTTTCAAAACTATTTTTATATTTTTCTGATTATTTTTGGATTTTCTAGGAATTAAATACTATTAAAAACTAATTAAATTATTTAAAAATACAAATTTAACTAAGAAAAATCAAGAAAAATATTTTTCTTGACTTTTTATATTTATCTTAACTTAAGAAAAATGAAAAATTATTTTTTTGAACCTTTTCTTAATTTTTTATATTAAATGCTATTTAAAAATGCTTAAAAACTAATTTAAATTAAGAAAAATAGCAAACAAGCTTGGAAAAATCTGAAAATTTCAGGAAAACTCTAAAATTATATTAGGAAGCTAGGAAAAATGGAAAAACAGGGGCTTGTTTGGAGGAAATAGAAACTGATGTGCAAGTGCTTATTGAAATAAGCACTTAAATAAGCAAATGGAATCCAAAAGCCACCAACTGAAAACAGGAACTATAATATGCTAAAAGAACTAGATTGCAACAAATCTCAACTGCTTATAACCTCTGAAATGCAAGTTACCAAGATTTGATGAAATGAATTATAAGCTAAAACAGAATGGCGGGGTACCTACTTTTAGCTTATGCACAAGCTTCAAAATAAGCTGAATGTAAAAACCAACAATTGGAACCTAGACTAGACCTGGGTGAGAGCATGTAAAACAAAAAAACAGACTTAGATGAGCTCCAATGAACTTTGCACAAGCTCTGCAAAAGTCTGATAACCCCTGTGCAGACTTGATAAACATGTCACAGTGCAGGAGAACTTAGGCCCATTTTGACAAGCTTCTATAGAGCTTAAGAAAAATTCTCAAAATTTTACAAAAATGACAACAAGAAACTAGAGCAGTTGAACTTTTAAAAGCCACAAGTCTCACTGAAATTGGCTCAGAAATGAGCCCATGAAAAATCCTTTCAGTTGAAAGCAAAAGCTGAGAATTTCAACATCTTGACTTTTTCACAAAACTGAAATGTTGACTAAATTGAGGTTTGTTCATGATTTAAGGACTAAAAATGATGTTATAAGATTAAATGAAGCTATTGCAAACTTAGTTTATGAATTCTAAACACAAAACTAACTTTTGATTTGTGAAAATCTCAACAAGATTGAGTACTTAGGGTGAAATCAAATGAATTTGACTTTGAGCTTGTTTCCAGCACAAGATTATGAATGCAAAGAGCTAAGTTAAGCTAACCAAGCATGAGACAACAGGTCCTAACCATTGAGCAAGCCTAAAGCACAGCTTAAATACCAAATCCAAACACACCTTTAATAATCGCTTGTTTTGCAAATGAAACTTAACCAACCAACAAACTAGCCAATGCTATAGATCAAATTGAGTCTACATGACTTAACTACAACTATATAAGATAGTTTTCACTGATGGTAACACAGAAACAGATACAAGCATAATATGCAATACTGAAAGAAAAAAATGGAAATGAGATTTGAACTCACAAGGCCCCAGCTGGTCATGCAGGCTAAAACAAACCCAATCTATGCTAACCTATTCTATTCCAATGCAATATTACCACTGCATCAACCCAAATTAGCTTCCATTTCAATTTTAGACCCCAGTTGACTTTTGTTGACCAGAATACAAAATGGCTTGAAACTTGATTTTAAGCTTATAAAAAGCTATAACCAGCTTATATAAGCTTATATAAACTTGAAAAGAAGCTATATGAAGCTTGAATTTATGAAATGTAAACTTAAATTTTCAAATAAGCACATAAAGATGAAACTAAATGAAACTTTAGAATTAATAATTAAAACTTGATTAAACTGAAAATGTAACTTGAGTTCAACACTTAGGAATAAAATTTTACAACTTTTGAATTAAACTAAGACAGTACTAAGAAAAACGACATAAGAGAAAATTAAAACTAAAAATCTACCACTTCTTCTCTTTTCTTGCTTCCTTTTAATACCCAAATTTCTTTTCTCTCTCTTCTGAATAGTTCCCATCAAAATCCTCAGCCATTGGATGCTTTAGAGTGATCTTGGCCATTTGATCTAATTTTGGCGCCAAAACTCTTATCTGCCAATTGGGGTTGAGTGAGGAGGGGAGAGGTGCATTAAATGCCTGGAGGGTAGTTGCGGTGGGGAACAAGGAAAATGGGTTTTGAGTTGGGGGGATGGGAGCTTGCTTGTTCAGAAGCGAGTGGAGGGGTGACTTTTTGGCGCGTGTTCTGTTTTTAATATTGCAAGGGGGGGTCAAAATGGGTTAAGTGGCAGGGGTCCAAAGGGTTTGGCATGGGTCACAATGGTATTGACAAGTCCAAAATGGTATTAAAGGGTATTAATAATATGAGGGACCATTAGTGTAAATTCTGAAAAACAAGGGACCATGGTACGCCATTTTATCAAAGCTGATCCAAGGGTTAAAAGTGACAATCTCAAAAAGTACAAGGACCAAACTTGCCATTTTCAAATTTCCAGGGGCCATTTTTGCCAAATTTCAAACTTGAAGGACCAATTTTGTAATTTTCTCAAACTTTTTACATTTTTCACCAAAGGACTAATTTTGACAAGTTATGATTTTAAAAGGACCTTTGGTGACTTTTCTTTTGAAATTTTGACTCAGGGACTATTTTTGACAATTTTTAGAAACTTGGGATTTAAACCGCCAATTATGCAAGCTTTGCTCATTTTTCATCTGATTTTGAACATTTTGCATCTGAAACATATAAAATGCAATTTTGGAATATTTTCAGTATTTTGATGCATTTCTGAGCATTTTTAGACGCTTTACTCGAATTGACTAAAAATGATGAGTATTTACACACTCATCAATCCCCACACTAAACTATTGCTAGTCCCTAGCAATCTTTTGAGAAAAACTTAATAGATTTGAAACTCTTTACCAAAAGCCATTACTTCCGGAGTAGCCAAATGTTTTAGTTCAAGTAAGAACCATGGTACACCGATAACCATGTGATTTTGAGCAAACCACCAGCTTCCAATGAGTTTGATTTGTCTTTACCGAAGCCGTTTGCTCGACTAGCCAACTCTTAGATAAATTATCAATATTATCTTTGGTGAGCTGATTACCAATTATGGTTTTTCCATTGCCTTTACCACAAGCCATAAACTTGCGGGCTAGCCAACTCTTCACTAATTAAAGATATGGTGAGATGAATACCATACAATTTTGGGCAAATTGCAAGCCGTCAACGGATTTGAGGTATCTTTACCAAGAGCCGTTTGCTCTTGGATTAGCCAATCCTTTTGTTTATTAGACAAGGCGGACTGATAACCAATTGAGTAAGTGCAAAACACTTACTCCAAAAAAAAATTTTGGCCAAAAAACGGGGGAATTGGGTGGTATAATTACATGATAAAATTCGTGAGAATTCCCCCCCACACTTAGAAATGAATATTGCCCTCAATATTCAAAGTACCGGCGGTTATGCCGAAACTGAGAACGTAAAAGGGAAATACTACGGCCATTATTTAGGAAGAAGATTTTTTTTTTTTTTTTTTTTTTGAGAAAACTTATATATATATATATAATATGTGGGGCAACTCCCCCACACTAGGGTGGGACACACGGGTGAAAACCCATGTTCAGCTACTGTTTTTGATTACCGAGTCGCTAGCTTGACTCGACCCCGAATTCATTGGTTCATGGGGAAGCAAGTGGAAGAAACAATCTCCATCGGACTTTCATTCAAGATGTTTGGACAAACATTTGAAGCACGAGAAAGTTCCACACCGATGAGATATGCATAGAACCGGCTCAAAAATGATAAATGAAAATGCCGGGGTCAAAGATAGTGTCTTCGTTCCCGAAGGAGTGAAGAATGGAGAAGTGACGAATATATGAAGAAAAGAAAGAAAATCATGATAGAAATCATGACTAACTCTTCATCCTCAATAGGAGAATTCATAGTTTCATGAATCTCATCAGTTAAGCTTGCTTGATCAAGACATATTATGGGAGTGTCTAGATCAAAATAGAAATTATCATACTCTACGGAGATATGATATGAGTGAGTTCATCTCGAGAACTCCATGAAGGTGAATGAATCATATTCGAATTGATATGAGTGGGTTTCAGGTGAACTCCTCCAATGTACATGATTCATAATCGGGAGAGAATTTTTGAGAATGAAAAGTGGTACTGCCACTAATCTTCTCTCCCATATTATCAAAACAGAAGGCTTTCATTTCCGGATTAGAATCATTGGAAAGAATGTCACTACCCTTAATGGGGATAGGAGATGAAATTGGTTTCTCTTTGAAAGCCTCGATTTTAGAAATGAGAAGACTGACATTCAGTAATGTTGCTCGAAGAGCTTCATCTTTGATTTCAGTGTCAGTAGCTTCATCATTCTCTTCTTCTAAGCTAACAAGCTCAAAAGGTGAATCTTCCACATAAATGATGTCTCCGCAAGATAACGAATCATCATCATCAGAATCGGAGAACATCTCAACATGATCATTTTGGGAGACAAGAGGAGGAGGGATATCACACACATGATCAAGAATTCCCTGTGACTCTCTTGGGATTGGGACAAGGTTCTCAACACTAGACTTTATGAATTAGTCCGATTCCTTTTCGTGAACAAGTGTCGAGATGCTCGCCCCCATGTTCGTAGAGTGAGTGGAATCTCGGGTGTGATAGCAGTTGTTTGAGATGGAATCTCAAGCTGGCGATATCAACCGATGAGGGAGTTGAGAAATATTATCTTTAAAAGGATAAAACTCTCCTCATCATCATCATATAGAGTCGCCTTGAGAAATTGGGAACGCCTTAGCCGCATGCTCTAGGATTAATAATTCTTCCCTAGATTTGCGAGCCTCTCGTTCTTCGTTCTTCGCCAGAATTCTCCTATGGTCTTTCACCACTCACTTGATTCTTAAAGTTACTAATCATATCATCAAGTGTTTTCATTGTGGTTTCAAAATCTTGGGAGATTTCTTGAGACAAGGGTTCAGGTGGAGTTTGAACCGTATAATGCTGTGGAGGTTGGAAATTGTCAAACAAGTAAGAGTCATGATTGTTACAAGGAACTGGGTTCCCTATTTGACAATCGGACAATAAATGGGGACCTCCACAGTACTCACAACTTGAGTAAAACTGTTGAGTCCGGACTGGTGAATCATATGGATTATGGTCATAACCAAAGTTACGAGCATCACCTTGGAAAACTGCATTCATAGACAAACGTGTTTTCGGATTGACACTCAAATCCTTGGTGAGGACCTCCACAAAATTCACAGCAGAAGTGTTGATTACATGAAGATAAGTCGGGCCGGTGGGTAATTGGAAAATTTGAGGGTCGTTAAATAAGTTCGGATTAGGATCATAATCAAATGAATTCCTCGAACCACAAAACAAACAATTCCCGTTATGGATATCATTACCACATTGTACACAAGTACACCAAACCATGTGGAACCAAAGAGGCTCACCACAACCGACACAAGGAATAAACGATTGCATTTGAGAGTAATGAGAAAGAATCGGTTTATTCAAAGAATCAACAAAACCAACATGGTGATCCGGATGATTATCAAATCTCGAAGAACATTTTGAAAAATCGTGAGGTGGGACAGGGTGGCCGAGAGCTAGTAATTTCCACCACTTCCGTTATGGTCTCCTGTTCTGAACGGTTCATCGGGTTGGCGGATGGTCGAAAAACTTGGAGAATCATCGAGAGTTATCGATAATTCGCACCAATAACAATATTTGCTTGCACCCATCCTTCCACATTGCTTGCATAGACAATCCGGATTCTGACAATGGAGTTGATCCTCTTCCATACGGCTTTTGCAAAGGGAAACAACGAGGATAATCGATCGTCGCCATGAGAATTAAACATGTAGAGGGTTAAAGAAATAGAATTAAACGGTTTTGAGGTTAAAGAAGAGTAGAATCAAACGCATAGAGGTAAGAGAAATAGAATCATACGGATAAGAGGAATGAGAAGAGTATTTTTGTATTTTTGGATTTTTATAAGAAAATATAAACATATATAGATGGTATAAACAAAGAGTGAATATCCAAATCACTAATCTGCTAGACGGAAGATAATCGCACAGTCCCTCGCAAGAATGCCAAAAATTTGATCCGCCCGCACGCAAGTTTATCACTCAAGTCCGCCACTTATGAATGGCAGACCGTAACAAACTTAAAACGGCTCGAACGAACTCAATGAAGATCGGGAGTATAGTGTTTCCCGTCGTTATGTCCCATGAAGCTATGCAATGGATCACCCAAACGAATAGTGATCGGAGATTTGAACTAAAAGGGGTTTGATAATGATTATAACTACAGAAAAAGCCAACAAATTACAACGGCTTAAATGAAAATTAAAGAAAGTTAAAAAGATAATATTAAATAAACGCTATCACTATTTTTAAAATTGATGAACGTTTAAAACTTAAAACTTACGCTTAAATAAAATTACGTAAACGTACAAAATAAAAAGTGAGATCTAAGAAATAAAAGTCCTAAAAATATGAAAATGACATTTTGACAAACCTAATGATAAAAGAAAATTTTTAGAAAAAAAAGAAAATTAATTTTATAACTATTTATCTAATTATTATTAATTAAAAACTATTTTTAACTATTAAATAATAGCCTAAAATACAAGAAAATAGGAAACAAAGCTAGAAAAATAAAATTTTGACTTAGAAAAATCTAAAATATCAAAATAGAATTTTCAAAACTATTTTTATATTTTTCTGATTATTTTTGGATTTTCTAGGAATTAAATACTATTAAAAACTAATTAAATTATTTAAAAATACAAATTTAACTAAGAAAAATCTAGAAAAATATTTTTCTTGACTTTTTATATTTATCTTAACTTAAGAAAAATGAAAAATTATTTTTTTTTGAACCTTTTTTTCTTAATTTTTTGTATTAAATGCTATTTAAAAATGCTTAAAAACTAATTTAAATTAAGAAAAATAGCAAACAAGCTTGGAAAAATCTGAAAATTTCAGGAAAACTCTAAAATTATATTAGGAAGCTAGGAAAAATGGAAAAACAGGGGCTTGTTTGGAGGAAATAGAAACTGATGTGCAAGTGCTTATTGAAATAAGCACTTAAATAAGCAAATGGAATCCAAAAGCCACCAACTGAAAACAGGAACTATAATATGCTAAAATAACTAGATTGCAACAAATCTCAACTGCTTATAACCTCTGAAATGCAAGTTACCAAGATTTGATGAAATGAATTATAAGCTAAAAACAGTAACTGGGGTACCTACTTTGAGCTTATGCACAAGCTTCAAAATAAGCTGAATGTAAAAACCAACAATTGGAACCTAGACTAGACCTGGGTGAGAGCATGTAAAACAAAAAAACATACTTAGATGAGCTCCAATGAACTTTGCATAAGCTCTGCAAAAGCTGCATAACCCCTGTGCAGACTTGATGCCCTGCACAGGGCACTTAGGCCCATTTTGACAAGCTTCTATAGAGCTTAAGAAAAATTCTCAAAATTTTACAAAAATGACAACAAGAAACTAGAGCAGTTGAACTTTTAAAAGCCACAAGTCTCACTGAAATTGGCTCAGAAATGAGCCCATGAAAAATCCTTTCAGTTGAGCAAAAACTGAGAATTTCAACATCTTGACTTTTTCACAAAACTGAAATGTTGACTAAATTGAGGTTTGTTCATGATTTAAGGACTGAAAATGATGTTATAAGATTAAATGAAGCTATTGCAAACTTAGTTTATGAATTCTAAACACAAAACTAACTTTTGATTTGTGAAAATCTCAACAGTGGAGTACTTAGGGTGAAATCAAATGAATTTTGACTTTGAGCCTGTTCAGGCACAAGATTATGAATGCAAAGAGCTAAGTTAAGCTAACCAAGCATGAGACAACAGGTCCTAACGATTGAGCAAGCCTAAAGCACAGCTTAAATACCAAATCCAAACACACCTTTTTAATACTGTTTTGCAAATGAAACTTAACCAACCAACAAACTAGCCAATGCTATAGATCAAATTGAGTCTACATGACTTAACTACAACTATATAAGCTAGTTTTCACTGATGGTAACACAGAAACAGATACAAGCATAATATGCAATACTGAAAGAAAAAAATGGAAATGAGATTTGAACTCACAAGGCCCCAGCTGGTCATGCAGGCTAAAACAAACCCAATCTATGCTAACCTATTCTATTCCAATCCAATATTACCACTGCATCAACCCAAATTAGCTTCCATTTCAATTTTAGACCCCAGTTGACTTTTGTTGACCGAATACAAATGGCTTGAAACTTGATTTTAAGCTTATAAAAAGCTATAACCAGCTTATATAAGCTTATATAAACTTGAAAAGAAGCTATATGAAGCTTGAATTTATGAAATGTAAACTTAAATTTTCAACAAGAAGCACATAAAGATGAAACTAAATGAAACTTTAGAATTAATAATTAAAACTTGATTAAACTGAAAATGTAACTTGAGTTCAACACTTAGGAATAAAATTTTACAACTTTTGAATTAAACTAAGACAGTATAAGAAAACGCGACATAAGAGAAAATTAAAACTAAAAATCTACCACTTTTCTTTCTTGCTTCCTTTAATACCCAAATTTCTTTTCTCTTCCTAATAGTTCCCATCAAAATCCTCAGCCATTGGATGCTTTAGAGTGATCTTGGCCATTTGATCTAATTTTGGCGCCAAAACTCTTATCGCCAATGGGGTTGAGTGAGGAGGGGGAGGTGCATTAAATGCCGGAGGGTAGTTGCAGGTTGGGGAACAAGGAAAATGGGTTTTGAGCTGGGGGGATGGGAGCTTGCTTGTTGCAGAGAAGCAGGTGGAGGGGGTGACTTTTTGGCGCGTGTTCTGTTTTTAATATTGCAAGGGGGGTCAAAATGGGTTAAGTGGCAGGGGTCCAAAGGGTTTGGCATGGGTCACAATGGTATTGACAAGTCCAAAATGGTATTAAAGGGTATTAATAATATGAGGGACCATTAGTGTAAATTCTGAAAAACAAGGGACCATGGCTGCCATTTTATCAAAGCTGATCCAAGGGTTAAAAGTGACAATCTCAAAAAGTACAAGGACCAAACTTGCCATTTTCAAATTTCCAGGGGCCATTTTTGCCAAATTTCAAACTTGAAGGACCAATTTTGTAATTTTCTCAAACTTTTTACATTTTTCACCAAAGGACTAATTTTGACAAGTTATGATTTTAAAAGGACCTTTGGTGACTTTTCTTTTGAAATTTTGACTCAGGGACTATTTTTGACAATTTTAGAAACTTGGGGACTGAAACTCGCCAATTATGCAAGCTTTGCTCATTTTTCATCCGATTTTGAACATTTTGCATCTGAAACATATAAAATGCAATTTTGGAATATTTTCAATATTTTGATGTATTTTCGAGCATTTTTAGACGTTTTGCGCTCAGAATTGACTAAAATGATGAGTATTTACACACTCATCAATCCCCCACACTAAACTATTGCTAGTCCCTAGCAATCTTTTGAGAAAAACTTAATAGATTTGAAACTCTTTACCAAAAGCCATTACTTCTCGAGTAGCCAAATGTTTTAGTTCAAGTAAGAACCATGGTACACCGATAACCATATGATTTTTGAGCAAACCACCGCCTTTCCAACAGATTTGATTTGTCTTTACCGAAGCCGTTGCTCTGGACTAGCCAACTCTTAGATAAATTATCAATATTATCTTTGGTGAGCTGATTACCAATTATGGTTTTTCCACCGCCTTTACCCCAAGCCATAAACTTGGGCAGCCAACTCTTCACTAATTAAAGATATGGTGAGTCGAATACCATACAATTTTGGGCAAATTGCAAGCCGTCAACGGATTTGATATATCTTTACCAAGAGCCGCTGTTTGGATTAGCCAATCCTTTTGTTTATTAGACAAGGCGGATCGATAACCAATTGAGTAAGTAAAACACTTACTCCAAAAAAAAATTTTGGCCAAAACGGGGAATTGGTGGTATAATTACATGATAAAATTCGTGAGAATTCCCCACACTTAGAAATGAATATTGCCCTCAATATTCAAAGTACCGGCGGTTATGCCAAAACCGAGAACGAAAAGGGAAATACTACGGCCATTATTTAGAAGAAGTTTTTTTTTTTTGAGAAAACTTATATATATATATAATATGTGGGGCAACTCCCCCACACTAGGGTGGGACACACGGGTGAAAACCCATGTTCAGCTACTGTTTTTGATTACCGAGTCGCTAGCTTGACTCGACCCCGAATTCATTGGTTCATGGGGAAGCAAGTGGAAGAAACAATCTCCATCGGACTTTCATTCAAGATGTTTGGACAAACATTTGAAGCACGAGAAAGTTCCACACCGATGAGATATGCATAGAACCGGCTCAAAAATGATAAATGAAAATGCCGGGGTCAAAGATAGTGTCTTCATTCCCGAAGGAGTGAAGAACAGGAGAAGTGACAGAATATATGAAGAAAAGAAAGAAAATCATGATAGAAATCATGACTAACTCTTCATCCTCAATAGGAGAATTCATAGTTTCATGAATCTCATCAGTTAAGCTTGCTTGATCAAGACATATTATGGGTGTGTCTAGATCAAAGTAGAAATTATCATACTCCGGCTGAGATATGATATGAGTGAGTTCATCCGAGAACTCCATGAAGGTGAATGAATCATATTCAGAATTGATATGAGTGGTTTACAGTGAACTCCTCCAATGTACATGATTCATAATCTGGAGAGAATTTGAGAATGAAAAGTGGTACCGCCACTAATCTTCTCTCCCATATTATTAAAACAGAAGGCTTTCATTTCCGGATTAGAATCATCGGAAAGAATGTCACTACCCTTAATGGGGATATGAGATGAAATTGGTTTCTCTTTGAAAGCCTCGATTTTAGAAATGAGAAGACTGACATTCAAGAATGTTGCTCGAAGAGCTTCATCTTTGATTTCGTCGTGAGCTTCATCATTCTCTTCTTCTAAGCTAACAAGCTCAAAAGGTGAATCTTCCACATAAATGATGTCTCCGCAAGATAACGAATCATCATCATCAGAATCGGAGAACATCTCAACATGATCATTTTGGGAGACAAGAGGAGGAGGGATATCACACACATGATCAAGAATCCTGTGACTCTTGGGATTGGGACAAGGTTCTCAACACTAGACTTTATGAATTCGTCCGATTCCTTTTCGGAACAGGTGTCTAGATGCTCGCCCCCATGTTCAGAGAGTGAATGGGAATATCAGGTGTGATAGCAGTTGTTTGAGATGGAATCTCAATCTGGCTGATATCAACCGACCGAGGGAGTTGAGAAATATTATCTTTAAAAGGATAAAAACTCTCCTCATCATCATCATATAGAGCTGCCTTGAGAAATTGGGAACGCCTTAGAGCTGCATGCTCTAGGATTAATAATTCTTCCCTATATTTGCGAGCCTCTCGCTCTTCTCGCTTCTTCGCCACAATTCTCCTATGGTCTTTTCACCACTCACTTGATTCTTAAAGTTACTAATCATATCATCAAGTGTTTTCATTGTGGTTTCAAAATCTTGGGAGATTTCGAGACAAGGGTTCGTGGAGTTTGAACCGTATATGCCGTGGAGGTTGGAAATTGTCAAACAAGTAAGAGTCATGATTGTTACAAGGAACTGGGTTCCCTATTTGACAATCGAAATAAATGGGGACCTCCACAGTACTCACAACAAGAAAAAGCTGTTGAGTTCTCCGGACTGGTGAATCATATGGATTATGGTCATAACCAAAGTTCTGAGCATCACTGGAAAACTGTTCATAGACAAACGTGTTTTCGGATTGACACTCAAATCCTTGGTGAGGACCTCCACAAAATTCACAGCAGTAATGTTGGTCATATGAAGATAAGTCCGCCGTGGTGGGTAATTGGAAAAATTTGAAGGGTCGTTAAATGAGTTCGGATTAGGATCATAATCAAATGAATTCCTCGAACCACAAAACAAACAATTCCCGTTATGGATATCATTACCACATTGTACACAAGTACACCAACGCATGTGGTGAACCAAAAGAGGCTCACCACAACCGACACAAGGAATAAACGATTGCATTTGAGAGTAATGAGAAAGAATCGGTTTATTCAAAGAATCAACAAAACCAACATGGTGATCCGGATGATTATCAAATCTCGAAGAACATTTTGAAAATCAGAGGTGGGACAAGTGGTGCGTGCTCGAGCTAGTAATTTCCACCACTTCCGTTATGGTCTCCGGTTCTTGAACGGGTTCATCGGGTTGTGGCGGATGGTCGGAAAAAGTTGGAGAATCATCGAGAGTTATCGATAATTCGCACCAATAACAATATTTGCTTGCACCCATCCTTCCACATTGCTTGCATAGACAATCCGGATTCTGACAATGGAGTTGATCCTCTTCCATACGGCTTTTGCAAAGGGAAACAACGAGGATAATCGATCGTCGCCATGAGAATTAAACATGTAGAGGGTTAAAGAAATAGAATTAAACGGTTTTGAGGTTAAAGAAGAGTAGAATCAAACGGTACGAGGGGGTAAGAGAAATAGAATCATACGGATAAGAGGAATGAGAAGAGTATTTTTGTATTTTTGGATTTTTATAAGAAAATATAAACATATATAGATGGTATAAACAAAGAGTGAATATCCAAATCACTAATCTGCTAGACGGAAGATAATCAAGACAACACTCAAGCAATGCGCAAAAATTTGATCCGCTCCAGCAGCCAAGTTTTATCACTCAAGTCTCGCCACTTATGAATGGCGCATCGTAACAAACTTAAACGCTCAGTGAACGAACTCAATGAAGATCGGGAGTATAGTGTTTCCGGGTCGTTATGTCCCATGAAGCTATGCAATGGATCACCCAACTAATAGTGATCGGAGATTTGAACGGAAAGGGTTTGATAATGATTATAACTACGTAAAAGCCAACAAATTACAACGGCTTAAATGCAAATTAAAGAAAGTTAAAAGATAAAATATTAAATAAACGCTATCACTATTTTTAAAATTGATGAACGTTTAAAACTAAAAACTTACGTTTAAATAAAATTACGTAAACGTACAAAATAAAAAGTGAGATCTAAGAAATAAAAGTCCTAAAAATATGAAAATGACATTTTGACAAACCTAATGATAAAAGAAAATTTTTAGAAAAAAAAGAAAATTAATTTTATAACTATTTATCTAATTATTATTAATTAAAAACTATTTTTAACTATTAAATAATAGCCTAAAATACAAGAAAATAGGAAACAAAGCTAGAAAAATAAAATTTTGACTTAGAAAAATCTAAAATATCAAAATAGAATTTTCAAAACTATTTTTATATTTTTCTGATTATTTTTGGATTTTCTAGGAATTAAATACTATTAAAAACTAATTAAATTATTTAAAAATACAAATTTAACTAAGAAAAATCTAGAAAAATATTTTTCTTGACTTTTTATATTTATCTTAACTTAAGAAAAATGAAAAATTATTTTTTTGAACCTTTTCTTAATTTTTTATATTAAATGCTATTTAAAAATGCTTAAAAACTAATTTAAATTAAGAAAAATAGCAAACAAGCTTGGAAAAATCTAAAAATTTCAGGAAAACTCTAAAATTATATTAGGAAGCTAGGAAAAATGGAAAAACAGGGGCTTGTTTGGAGGAAATAGAAACTGATGTGCAAGTGCTTATTGAAATAAGCACTTAAATAAGCAAATGGAATCCAAAAGCCACCAACTGAAAACAGGAACTATAATATGCTAAAAGAACTAGATTGCAACAAATCTCAACTGCTTATAACCTCTGAAATGCAAGTTACCAAGATTTGATGAAATGAATTATAAGCTAAAAACAGTAACTGGGGTACCTACTTTGAGCTTATGCACAAGCTTCAAAATAAGCTGAATGTGAAAACCAACAATTGGAACCTAGACTAGACCTGGGTGAGAGCATGTAAAACAAAAAACAGACTTAGATGAGCTCCAATGAACTTTGCACAAGCTCTGCAAAAGCTGCATAACCCCTGTGCAGACTTGATGCCCTGCACAGGGCACTTAGGCCCATTTTGACAAGCTTCTATAGAGCTTAAGAAAAATTCTCAAAATTTTACAAAAATGACAACAAGAAACTAGAGCAGTTTAACTTTTAAAAGCCACAAGTCTCACGAAAATTTCGAAATGAGCCCATGAAAAATCCTTTCAAGTTGAGCAAAAACCGAATTTCAACATCTTGACTTTTTCACAAAACTGAAATGTTGACTAAATTGAGGTTTGTTCATGATTTAAGGACTGAAAATGATGTTATAAGATTAAATGAAGCTATTGCAAACTTAGTTTATGAATTCTAAACACAAAACTAACTTTTGATTTGTGAAAATCTCAACAGTGGAGTACTTAGGGTGAAATCAAATGAATTTTGACTTTGAGCCTGTTCAGGCACAAGATTATGAATGCAAAGAGCTAAGTTAAGCTAACCAAGCATTAGACAACAGGTCCTAACCATTGAGCAAGCCTAAAGCACAGCTTAAATACCAAATCCAAACACACCTTTTTAATAATGCTTTTGCAAATGAAACTTAACCAACCACCAAACTAGCCAATGCTATAGATCAAATTGAGTCTACATGACTTAACTACAACTATATAAGCTAGTTTTCACCGATGGTAACACGTAAAACATACAAGCATAATATGCAATACAACTGAAAGAAAAATGGAAATGAGATTTGAACTCACAAGGCCCCAAATGGTCATGCAAAAGCTAAACAAACCCATCTATGCTAACCTATTCTATTCCAATGCATATTACCAATGATCAACCCAAATTAGCTTCCATTTCAATTTTAGACCCCGTTGACTTTTGTTGACCGAATACAAAATGGCTTGAAACTTGATTTTAAGCTTATAAAAGCTATAACCATTTTATATAAGCTTATATAAACTTGAAAAGAAGCTATATGAAGCTTGAATTTATGAAATGTAAACTTAAATTTTCAACAAGAAGCACATAAAGATGAAACTAAATGAAACTTTAGAATTAATAATTAAAACTTGATTAAACTGAAAATGTAACTTGAGTTCAACACTTAGGAATAAAATTTTACAACTTTTGAATTAAACTAAGACAAGACTAAGAAAAACGACATAAGAGAAAATTAAACTAAAAATCTACCACTTCTTCTTTTTCTTGCTTCCTTTTAATACCCAAATTTCTTTTTCTCTTCTCAATAGTTCCCATCAAAATCCTCACCATTGGATGCTTTAGAGTGATCTGGCCATTTGATCTAATTTTGCCAAAACTCTTATCCGCCAATGGGGTTGAGTGAGGAGGGGGAGGTGCATTAAATGCGCTTTGGAGGGTAGTTGCAGGGGAACAAGGAAAATGGGTTTTGGGATCTGGACGGAGCTTGCCAAGCAGAGGTTGTGGAGGGGGTGACTTTTGCCGCGGTTCTGCTTTTAATATTGCAAGGGGGTCAAATGGGTTAAGTGGCAGGGTCCAAAGGTTTGGCATGGGTCACAATGGTATTGACAAGTCCAAAATGGTATTAAAGGGTATTAATAATATGAGGGACCATTAGTGTAAATTCTGAAAAACAAGGGACCATGGCTGCCATTTTATCAAAGCTGATCCAAGGGTTAAAAGTGACAATCTCAAAAAGTACAAGGACCAAACTTGCCATTTTCAAATTTCCAAGGGCCATTTTTGCCAAATTTCAAACTTGAAGGACCAATTTTGTAATTTTCTCAAACTTTTTACATTTTTCACCAAAGGACTAAATTTGACAACTTATGATTTAAAAAGGGCCTTTGGTGACTTTTTCTTTTAAATTTTGACTCAGTGGACTATTTTTGACAATTTTAGAAACTGGGGACCGAAACCGCCAATTATGCAAGCTTTGCTCATTTTTCATCCGATTTTGAACATTTTGCATCTGAAACATATAAAATGCAATTTTGGAATATTTTTATTATTTTGATGCATTTCGAGCATTTTAGACGCTTTGCAGCTCGAATTGACTAAAAATGATGAGTATTTACACACTCATCGACGCTTTTGTTCTACAAAAAGGGGAGAAGAGAGTAAAACTCCAATTCAACTTTTATTAATTTTAGTTTTTTCCTTAAAATAATTTTATGTTTTGTCATCAACAAAAAGGGGGAGATTGTTAATACAAATAAGCCGTAAAAATGTTTATTTATATTTTACGATCTTATATGTTTTGTCGATAACAAACGTATAATCATTTTAACGAAACAAATAAAATACGTAAATAGTTTGAGCCAATAGTTTTCTAACACACTTACGTTTTCACATAAAACACTAAAACAAGTATAAGTGATTTTATGATCTAGTAATACATATGTACAACAACTAGTGTTTACATATTGGGCAAATATATACATAACTAGTATGTATTATAAATGGGTAAAAACTACAACCCATGATATTGACCCATGCGCATTTGACTAGATGCATTGCATCTATTTGGTACATTATATCTAATAAAATACCCATGGATCAACCCATAACCCATGACCCATAACCAAAATACCCATGGGCAAAGAGGAGCGTCCCACGGATCCCTGGCTTTACATTAGACGGATCCCTTGAGGGAGGGATCCGTGAACAAGAGTTGTTTCTCCTCTATAAATAGTGAGCCATTTCTTCCTTTGGTTGCTTTCACTCACACATACTTTCCCCAAGTATTGTAACTCTTTAACCACTGATCCTAAGAGATCTTTCTATGTAGTTTGTCTTTTGTTTTCGTGTAATTCTCTAGGTTCCTCTTAAAGGCGAGATCACCACTTCTTGAAGTCAAGCAAGCTCAAGTCCATGAGTTGCCATGCTTCGTCATCATCAAGACTACTGAGGTTCTTTTGTTGATAGTTCTTTCTTCCTCCATAGAAGTGTTGTGTCGAAGGCATTAGTGAAAGATGCCGAAAGAGTCAAGACGAAAGCATTAGTGAAAGGTTCTTATCGTCCATGTCAAAAGCATTAGTAAAGAATGCTAAAGGAGTCAAGACGAAGGCATTAGTGAAAGGTGCCAAGCGTTCGTGTCAATGGCATTAGTGAAAGATGCCTAGGAGTCAAATCAAGTGGCATTAGTGGAGGATGCCAAGGTCGTATATTTGATGAGGTGCATCGTTATACAAATAGTGATAGCTTGTTTCCAAGGATGTTGATATCCTTGATGGTGTTGTAATAAGGAGTGGGTCTCCTTTGGGCTTAGGTGTTGTGTAGTGTTGGGTAGTAGTTCCTCCATTGTAATGAACTCGGTACTTAGCCTAGTACCGGATAAAGGGTAGGCGACGTTGTGGTAGGTGTGGTTCACCTTGGTGAAAGAACCCGGAGGTTAGCCTAGTACCTAAAAAAAGAGTAGGCGACGAAGGCTTCTCCGCCATAAGGAGTTTGTGGTGTAGTGATTACTAACTCTTGAGTAGGTGACTCTGGGAGTGGAGTAGGGCAAGGAAGGTGTCCTTGTAGCCGAACCACTATAAATACTCGTGTCGTGGTTATGTGCTTCTTACTCTTTATCTTTCATTACACTCTTTATATATCTATCTATCAACGTCCAACATACACATCTAAATAGATTGACATAAGTCGATCTAAATATTTTAAAACGAAGTTTTAATTGGTAAAACTAGTCAACCCCCCCTTCTAGTTTTCCACAATTGGCATCAGAGCTTCGTTACAAGTTTCTTAGAGTATGTTGTACTTTAAAAACTTGATACGATCCGTGTATGTTTGAAAACCACAAAGAAGGATTTTTTCATGTTTTAAAAATCATTATAGTTTTCTGTTGGACAATGATAGAATGGTCTAATATTTTCCTTGTTAAGAATTCTCCATACTTGGATTTGGGCATACCAAGAAGATCATGAAGAAACTATTTAAATATTTCTTTTCGTAAAAAGAATGTTTAGCATTGTTTTCCTCATACATGGATCTGGATTTTCTAAGAAGATCACAAAGCATTTCCTCTAAATATTTCTTTCCTTAAAAAGAATATTTAGCAAAGGTATGATCGTTAATAAATTACATTTTTTTTTATTAAAATCTTAGTTGTATGATTAGTCTTTATTAGTAATTACTTAAGTAGTTATCTATATTCAAATCATCATCAAGAATAGTATTCTTCGATTGATTTATACATATATACTACACTACTAATCTGTACATGATATATCTCTGTTATATGATAACCTCAATCATTATTCATCACAAAAGGATTATTGACACTTCATCTATGTCAATGAATATCTATGTGAAATTTCTTATATTATGATAAAATGGGATTTTATCATAATCTTGAAAACCTCCCAAGAATTGTGACTAATTCATAAAAAGAGAATCTCGTCAAATAGGATTAGTATTAAACCGTCAAAACCCCAAATCATAAGTTATAGAGCTTAAACATCAAACTCTATGCGCTTTAGAACTCCCAAACCAAAGTTATCAAGGAATGCTTAAACTGATTTTTTTGCTGTCATGCCTGGATCCCGAGCTTAAACTAGCCGGATCCCTAATGAGAGGGATCCGTGCAACAGAAGACATCATAAGTTAGTAATGATCACTGTGGAAGTTCCACAACTACTTTCCCTTCAAAGACTCACGAACAAAAACCCAATTACTGTTCACAGGAGCAATTTGATCATTTCCTTCAAGCATAACAATCTCTTGTGTAAGTATAATCTTCATTACATTGTTAATTTAATTCCTTGGGTTCAAATGGGTTTATCATAATTTGTTACCACATTGTTTTCTAAGATAATCCAAATCAAAGAATTAACATTGTTAATACAAATTAAACTCATTTCTTGAATTCAATAAAAATGATTTGAGCAAAATTGTGATCAAACCCTTTAGGCTACTATTCATAATTAACACCACATTGTGGTTGTGTTGTTTAGGAACAATCATGCCAAGTAACCGACAACAATACTATCAAGATACCGCTCATTACATACCAATGTACCATAGAAAAGATGGACTTAGTCCCTAAGATAGGAAAACTTTTAAAATGCTCGAAAAGAGACTTTTTCATGAAGGTCGTGTAGTAGAACCATCATTTCTTGCTAACACCGTCATAAGACAAGTTTTTGGGACCATTGGCTTTAATTGTTTATTGGACATAAACGAACAAATTTGCCCCGGTTTTCGTACTGAAGTTCTACAAGACAATGAGGATAGTTAGAAATGATGATGGGTCCATCTCAATTGTCTTCATCATAAACGAGCATGAGTACACCCCTTTCGCAGGAGTTTGGAAGAATACTACGGGTTCCATATCAAGGAGTTTGCATGTTTTCCAATGAGTGGTCTTTAGAGGAGATACACAATATGGTTGATCATCATGAAATCTACCACATGTTAATCCCCGAAGCAACCACTCAGTAGGGATACCGTGTTCATGCCAGGGCATCCCCATCGAGGGTCACTAGAAATTTAAATGTGATCTATAGGGATCCTTTCCAAATGGAGCTCCAAGATGTAATGATTGTATAGGAAATGGGAAGTTGTGGTGAGGGAGAATGTGTTGTGCTTAGTAGGAAACAAGGATCGCCCCAACGCATGCCTAAGTTTCATGATCTATTGCCTAGTGACCGAGACTCGCTTCAACCTTGCATACTACATGATTAAGAGAATGGCAAGTGTAAAAAGCATGGACAAAATGTTGCTCTCGTACACAATGCTCCTAACCCGTCTTGCAACGTTCATCTTTGCATTAGATCCTTCTCCGCAATCCTATGATCATAGCTTTTGCAACAAAGTTATGGTGTCATTGACCGAGGGTAGAACTACAAGGTTTATGGTGGAAGGCAAAAGGCGTCACCCACCCACGGATTCCTCGGATGAACGGGAGAGGCAAAGAGAAGGTGAAGGTAGTAGCAACCCACTTAGAAATACCGATCTCGACCCCTTGAATTACATCAATCAATTGTCGGACATTCCTAGCCCATCACAAGAATGGCAACAAACCAAGGGAATCTTCAAGTGCCGCCAACTTTTGAAGAAAAGAAGTAGAGATGGTGTGATAAAGAGTGGAGGAGGGGTGAAGACGGGAAGTGGTGGAGAAGTAAGGTAAGGTCATAGGACCTTAATTTGTGAAAACAACTTGAAACAATGGGTTGTAACATCTAAACAATACTTATGTAGAGTAGGATATAGTATGTAGATATTGCCATAACTTGGCATTGAACAATATTAACTTAGGAACGTGTAGGATGAGATTTTACGACTCCTTGAAATCATTCAAGTAGTCGTCGTTCACTCATCTTAGGTACCTTTAGTTTCCCCACACTTGCTATGCGTTATACTTAATGTGTTCTTGCATTTAGTCTTTGTAGAAACAACTAGGAGAAGCATTTGCTAAGAGTGCAAAAAAATTGCACATTTGTGAAAGCCTTCGACTGCAGTAGGCGGATCCCAAAGTTATAACTAGCCGGATCCCTCCCAAAAGGGAACCGTGGGATCCGTGACTACAGATGAGGAATACAGACTTCCTTACATAAAAAACAACTCACTAGATCACCTCACACTAGTCAAATATAAGACCTTAGAAACAACTAAGTCTTCTTCAAACATTTGAAAGCTTCACACTCACCCATAGCTTACCCTTGTGTTGTGCTTGGTAAATAAAATTTGTTATATAGAAAAAAATTTATTTTATATACAATTTAAACTTTTATAAAAATGTACGTCTTTAGCCCTTGTAGTTTAAACAAATTTTAAAATAACTTTTAAAATTATTTCATAGGTTAAGAGTGCATTTGAAAGTTATACATACATATATATAGGGAAGGGATCGGGTGCGTTTTCACTTTTAAGTACGGACGGTACGGATGAATATGAGCCGCAGGATCAAGCGTCCATTTGATCTACGTTCAAAAAATCTGCGGTGGCATTTTTGTAATTACCCTATATTTTATAATATTAGCATAGATCTGAGTTACAAATTATACAAAAACATAAACTAAAAAAATCTAAAAACAATGATTTCATTAAGCTTAAGATTTGCAGAAATAAACGAAAGTAATTTTCTTAAGTTCGAACTTAAGAATTTGTTTTAAACATTTATGATAGATAATCTGATATTTGTCTGATGATAGCTAATATGATATTAACAAATTTTCGTTTTTGTTAACATAGTTATTATGATATTAATTGTAATTGAAGATAGCTAATATGATATTAACAAATTTTTTTCTTTCTTAACATAGTTATTCTGATATTAATTGTAACTGAAGATTGCTAATATGATATTAAGATATTTCCGTTTTCCTTAACATTTTTATTCTGATATTAACAAACTCTCGTTTTTCTAATCATAGTTATTCTGATAATAATTGTAACTGAAGATAGCTAATCTGATATTAACAAAATTCTTTTTTCTTAACATAGCTATTCTGATATTAATTGTAACTGAAGATTGCTAATATGATATTAAGATATTTCCGTTTTCCTTAACATTTTTATTCTGATATTAACAGTGTCTAATGATAGCTATTCTGATGTTAACAAACTTCCGTTTTTCTTATCATAGTTATTCTGATAATAATTGTAACTGAAGATAGGTAATCTGATAATAAGAGTGTCTGATTATTATAGCTAAGTTTATTTAACCTATTGAAATAATGTTTTTTATAATTAACTAGATATATGAAAATCGGTTTCGACTAAATTCATAATTTATAAACTTATAAACTCCTGAAGTTTTTATAACTTGTGTAAATGAGCAAACTTGTTAAAAATCCGTTGACACGACATAAACCAATTAAATTCATAAACCATGTGATCATTTTAACACTTATGTCATATTATCAAACCATCAAAATATACGTTTTACATATTAAGTACTACGTTACTAGGGAGTTTCATGTGATGAGCCTCTTAAGGGTGAATGTATTGACGAGTTGTTGGATTTACGTTTTAAAGTGTCCTAGCTCCTCATACGTTTACTACACGACATCTAATTAGGATATCCCGAACAGTGGTACGATATTTAACTAAATACATTTCATAAACTAAATTGTTTCTATAAACGACATACACTATCACTACAAACTACCATGTACAACATCATGATCAATATAATAACTTATATAGACTCGTTGTTATTTCAAAACCTAAGACACGATATCATATTTTTAGGTTTTACGTTGAGGTTCCTGCCTTATCCATCGATTTCGTTATATATTTGATATCATCCACTCACGGTGAGTTCATAGCCTCACTTTCTATTGTTTAATTGTTTTACAAACCTGTGGGTGGCTACATGCTATTTTTACACGAACACAAATGCTTTGAAACTATATGCTTATTTGAACGTTTTATTATACATGCTATTTTTACATGAACACAAACATTTGAACTATACGCTATCCGATTATTTTATTTGCACTAGATAACACGAGGTCTCCCGTTAAGTATAATGAAATTTTACCTATTAGGGCCACCATTAGAAAGATGATGCCAATTGCTATTGGTACGAGGTCAACCACTAGGTTAACCAGAGCGATTATGTCAATTTCTATTGGTACGAGGTCAACCATGTTGATCCCAATTGAGCAAACGATCTAATATAGAAACTGACTTAGAATAACAACTTATTAAGTATTATGCGGAATTTAACACTTAACCTTAAGAAGAAGAACAGTTAACATTCAACACCTCAATATTATTTATTAATACGAATACTCTTACAGTATTAGGGTTTTGCAACCTTGAAGTGTATCGACCTTAGATATAAAACTTACGTTTTTCTAATCTAACATAGGACCTCCTTTTATAAGCTAAGGAGCCCTATACATTATACAATACGTAACCTACAAGATAAATATCTTTTCCATATTTATCTAATACAATAAACTAACCGACTATACAAAACACTAGCAGTGGTTACAATATATCATCCGTGATTACACATTACTACTAGCCAGCGTTGTCTTCATCCGTGGTTACACTCTTCCGTCCGTGGTTCCAAAGATTCTAAAGTAATTCATGATTCAAGGAACCCAAAACCCAACAATCCTCCCCTAAACTTGATACATTCCAATAGAATTCTCAAGTTTCCTTTAAGCTCAAAACATCTCAAATGGAGGATGTAGCCAAACACTTATGAGATTTAAGAATTGTCTCATATTTCTTCAACAAATCATAGGCTTGAGCATCATAGGGTAACAAAGATCTTGATAATACCAGTGTTTCAACATCCTCAACAATAATTTCGGATACTTATTCAACTGAGGATAATCACCTTCTACTAACATGTGAATAACTTTTCCGTAAAGCAGTTAAAACATGAACTCCACAAGTTTGATATAAAACCACCTTGTTACAAGCATTACCATTGTAGAGTTCTTTCCATTCAGGTTCATCATGAGTTGGTTCAAATAAAATCTTCAAATTATAATAGACCAGTCTCTCATGATAATCAATTGGATGTACTTCACCAAACTTATTCTTGTAAAGTCTCCAAAGATCCATCAAATCATCCCTTTCAAAATAATGAAGCATTTGTGAAAATTTATTATACTCATAAACTTCATTGTTGAGTCTTTGAATTTTCCAAACTCCTTCACTTCCATCATTAAGCTTAAACTCATAAGAAACAATTTGATTAACATCTGCAGCTTCTTTCAATCTTTTAGAATCAGATGTCTCTTGAATCTCAGATTTTCTATTTCTTTTACTTTGCATCCACTCATCATGCTTCTTAATCCACTCTTCTTCCTTCTCCGAATTCATTGGACAGTAATCATCATGATTAATCTTCATACATCTTTCATAAATCTCAAGAATTCTTTCAAATGAACATTTACTAAGATTTTAAGAAATGTGAATGCCCCAATTTTAATAATTTTCATTAATACATTCCTCATCCGTGCCATTGAAAGAGGTTTCTTTCTTATAACTTGCTTCCTTTCTTTACCAACCTTTCTTGCCCATTCACCCAAAAGCCTAGCTTTTTCCTTATCATCCAACAAATTCCATTCTTGTGCAGTATATTCATCATGTATTTGTTGAGAAGCTTGAAGAAAGTTTTGAGAATCATACCATATAGCTAACATTCTCTCGACTAGCTTCTCTTCTTTCGCTTTTCTCTAACGCTTCTTGTTCTTCAAAGAACCATATTCTTTACAAACTCGCATCATAAGCTTCTTGTTCTCGCTTTTAGATTTAAACTTCAACTCCAGTAATGCAATCCCTTTACCTTTTCCAACATCGATTGAATCACCTTCTTCTTCATTGGTTCACCAATAACTAAAGTTTTTCCTCTGGGTTTGGGTTTAGTTGCAGTAGATTGAACAGATATCACATGTGTAGAAATAGATGAAGTTTTACTTAGATTTATCAAGGTACTAGCAGCTTCTTTCTCAACTTCTTTAGACTTAGGTGGTAATACCGAGAGAGAGTTGTGACAACAAGTGGAAGTGGTTATAATAGCAATGGGTATGATTGTAGTAGGTATAGTTGTAGTGTTTATAGTTGCCATGTTCGTTACAAAGATCGTGGTTAGAAGTGTACTAACCGTGGTTTCGACATATACCATCGTGTTTGTGTTCGTAGACTACATCTTCTACAACTTTCTTCACATTTTCAAGAACTGCCTCATTCCCATCTTTATCCGATACCAAAAATGTTTGATCTCCACTATCAACATCTTCTTCCATAGATACATTAACATCCTCCCCTAAATTCTTGCCTTCACTCCTCCCCTGTTTGGATACATCCTCCATATTCGAGAGCTAAGAGGAGTTCACCTTCTTTTTCCAGTAGCTTCCGTAAAGCAAACAAGCCAAGGCCTTTTATCTTCTCCAAAACCAAAACCCTCGTGCTTCAAGCGCGAATATCCTTTTCATGAAACCCATCCAATTCCTTGAGATTAGAGATCGTCTCCTCCATCTTAGTACATTTAGCCGTCAATTCATTGAAGCGTTCAAGAATATCCTCCCCACTTTGACTCGTGTGAACTGTCCGAGAGGTGGTTCATTGGAAAAGTCATATGTACAAACTCGAATCCGGCCAATTCATGTTCGGGTTCCAACCTATCCTCATCACTTCGAGCTGTGTTAATCGCCCAGAGAGGTGAATCTTTGGATATAGAAAACATAGCATCGACCGAGCATGAACATCTATGCACCGTGATTAGCCAAGTGGATAGGGATTCCTCCACCTCTGTTAAGTTCCAAGGAACTCTCCACATTAGGAGTTGCCAATGGTTGGGTCTTATTTATGTTTCCACTATCCTGATCAGCATCTAAGCATGTATCTGTAGTGGAAGCCCTTCCAATCATGTCACCTTCACCACCTGTGATGTACCTCATGAGCAACAACCACTAGCACTAGCCTGAGGAAGCTTAGTGCCCTTCTTTCTCCTAGTCCATACAATAGGTGTACTATCAGTGGTTTGAGGTGTACTATCGCTGGTTTGAGGTGTACTTTCGACAATCGGTTGAGTTTCAAGACCTTCATCAAAATCAGGATCGGAGGGCAAAGTAAGCATGTGAGGAAATAAAGGAACATCTCTAATTTGTACATTCTGTGGCTGATTCCTCATATGTGCAAAAACCTTAGGAAGCATATGATGTACTTCATACTCTCTAGAATGTTCAATAGGATCAACAATTTGATGTGCTACAATCAGTTAAACAAACCGAGGATACAAATAGTATTTACCCTTCTTCCTAATGTTTTGTACTAACCCCTCATAAATCATCCTAGACCAATTAAACTTCCTTCCCTAAGATAAACAAATAATAGCAGAGCAATTTTGAAGGAAAGTCATTAAAACCTGTGGTCTTGTTAGTCATACACATCAACAAGGTGTGAATCAAAAACTTCCATTGTTGTGAAAACAAACTCTTAAAGAATTGTACCTTTTCACCCCTATGGGTATATCGTAATCTCTCTAAACCAAAGAACAATCTCAACATCCGAAAGATTGTCAACCCCATCAAGATCATCAAACTGCAAAACTTTTCGAATGATATCCTCAAGAATGTAAATAACATGCTCATCCACTTCGAATCGAAACATCTCCACACCATCAACCGTTGCAAGTGTAGCATTCCTCCAGAATTGATGTATGTAAGCTTTAAGAATGGTGGTGTAATGCTTAAAGCATAATGAATGGACTGTGAACTAAGAAATCAATCATTTGATGAAACCCTTCAGAACGAGCATTCTTGGTGAGAATGGCAACTAGGTTATGTGAAGTGGAATACTTTTCAGCCATTTTGATTAAGGAAGATAATGATGTGAGTTGATGAATTATGTAAAGAAAGTGATTAGGGTTAAGGTTGAGCGCCAATTGGAAGTGGTTTGAGAATCAAATAAATGATCCGTCCGTGATTTGGGGAGAGTGATATAGATTCGCCAATGTTACCAAACAACCCCTGTACTATCCAAAACTAGACTCCATGCTATCCGTGGTTCCAGAACTACTATCCGTGGTTACAACATACCATCAGCAGATACATTGGATCACTTTCTTCCAAATGACCAAGAGATATAGCAAGTAAATCTGGGTCACAATAAGTAAGATCTTATGCACACAAAACCTTCATACCTGTAAGACAAAAACACAAAACCAACACAGAGTATAAGGTTATTGTTGTCAGTGGTTAGTAAGAGCCAAAAGTGGTTCCAAAAGACCTATCCGTGGTTTGAATTGTAAGTCAATATGGTCAACTTCTAGAACTAATATTAGTCCAACTCCCAAGAATCTCATTAACTCCTCAACCAGATTAAACCTGCCCCTTATTTACTTCCATAACCCTAAACCCCACTTATAAAAAGAACCCAAATCTTACATAACGCACACGCCAATCAATATCAAAACCCTAATTAATTCAAAGTCTCCAATCAACTGCAATCACAATGTGGAACCCTAGTTGGAATAAACCAGAAGTAGTCAATCTAACATCCTCCTCATCCTCATCATCATCTTCATCATCAAGTGAAGATGGTAACCCATGGCAGTTCTACCTCCCTCCTCAAGAAACAAGACCAAGAAAATCCCCATTTCTTCCATCATCAGAAGATGATAGTGTGGTGGATCCAAGTGATGCAACTGAGGACTCTGATGACTCCTCAAAGAAGAAAACTTCAAACCCCCAACCTTCATCATCCCAACCCCAAACAAGACCACGAGCAAGAAACCCACCACTTCCAAAAGACAGAGAGGTGGTTCTTGGTCTTCAAGTACCAAGTTGTGGTGCTTCTTCACACATCGTAAAGGGGAAGGGAAAAAGGAAAATGGAATGATGCTTTTTGGTGAAACCAGCAGATGCAAGTATGATATGACTATGTCCTTCGTGCTTCATCTACTGTGGTCATCGCCATCATCAACGTTTTCATCAATCCATCCTTTCCATTTTGATCCTTAGCATCCTCGTCAAAGTAGTCATGCATCTCCACCATTGAGATAAGGAATGGGTGGTTATGCAAGACTTCACTAACGCATATCCAAAGATCTAGTGTGAAAGATGAAGCGATCATGCATATCCAAATACCGTTAGATGTTGGAATAGATGATATGAACTAGATTAGGATTAGTAGATCATGTATAGCACTTTTCTTGTACTCTATAAGTCGTAGTAAAACTGCTTTAATGAATGAATGAACAATTTGCATCAAGAAATGGTTAGTGAAAAAATGACAACTAGCAAAGGGTTTGAACCAAACTATCAGTGGTTAGAAACAAACTATCGCTGGTTAGAAACAAAATAGCAAAACTAAGATTACATAATAACAGTTCAAGTACATATACAAACTGGTACAAAACAATTTGAGAATTTAGAGATTAATCATTCCAATACTAACAACAAGATACTGAAACCTCCCCACATCAAAAGCATTGGTGAGAAGATCAAGAACATTGAAATCAAGATGATTTTACCATTTGAATCAACCTTTTCTCATTACAATCTCTAATAAAATGATGTCTTATCTCAATATGTTTAGTTCTAGAATGTAAACGGGATTTTTAATGATGCATATTGTATCTGTTATTATCAATGTAAATCTTAGTATGCATAAAATTGTACCCAAAGTCCAAAGAATTGATTCTCAATCCATAGAACTTGACCACAAGAACTAGCGCTACCACATATTCTTCAGTTGTAGAATTTGCCACAATAGTTTGCTTTTTACACTACCATGAGATAAGTCCTGCTTCCCAAAACCTGACATCCTCCAGCTTGTAGACTTCCTATCCAAACTAGCACCAAAGATAGTCACTATCTCGTGTAGGCCACCAAGTCAAAAGGAGAATCCTTTGAGTACCAAAGGCCCAATTTAGGATGACCCTTAAGATACTTAAAAATTCTCTTAACAAAGATTCATGTGTGATGAATTAGGTGTAACTTGAAATCGTGCACACACACATACCGAGAACATAATATCCGCCTAGATGCAATGAGATACATCAAAGATCCAATCATGGACCTGACAACTCTCGATCAACTCGTACTTCCATCATCGGTAGCAATGGCTTTTGAGTCTCCATTGGTGTACTAGCACTCTTCACATCCCGAAACCCAAACTTCTTCAAAACATCTGCTACATACTTATCTTGACTAATGAAGATACCATCACCCTTTGTTGAACTTGTAGCCCCAAAAGAAAGTGAGTTCTCCCATAGAACTCATCTGAAACTTATCATGCATAAGCTTCTCAAAATCTTTGCATAGCTCTTTATTGGTTGAGCCAAAGATGATGTCATCTACATAAACTGAACCAAGAAAATATCATCTTTGTGCTTCCTTATGAACAAAGTTTTATCAATCAGTCCTCTTTTAAACCCATTGTCCATCAAATAAGTGGACAGTCACTCATACCATGCCCTAGAGCTTGATGCAAACCATACATAGCCTTCCTCACCCCAGACCTTGTCGGATGATCGATCTTTCAAAACCGGAGGTTGACAAACATAAACCTCCTCATCAATTGTGCCATACAAAATGCACTTTTAACATCCATCTGATACACAACAAAGTTTTTGAATGAAGCATAAGCTAAAACAATCTAATAGCCTCAATTCTTGCAACTGGAGCAAACACTTCATCATAATCCAAGCCTTCCGTTTGTGTGTATCCTTGAGCAACCAACCTTGACTTGTTCCTTACAACAATACCTCTTTCATCCCTTTTGTTTCTGAACACCCATTTTGTCCCAATTGCCCTCTTACCATTAGGAAGTTCTACCAATGTCCAAACCTCTTGAAGTTTGAACTGAAGAAGCTCCTCTTGCATTGATTCTACCCATCCTTCTTCAGAAAATGCTTCTTCAACTCTCGGCTCCTTTTGAGAGTAAAACAAGCAAAAGGCAATTTTGCGATCTTTATGATGCTTTTTTGTGAAGTGATCTTGCAAAGAACCCATGTTCAGAAAGGGTTCGTTCTTAACCTTGCTTCTTGTTTGAACTGGAGTATTCAAATTTCCAATTATTTGTTCCTTGGGATGAATCTTGTGTATCCTTGTTGAGGTAACAGGACTTTCATGAATGACATGTTCCAAGTTAGTTAAATCAACATTGAAGAAATCATCCATGTCTTCATCATCAGTAGGAGTATCAATTTCAATCAAAGTGCATATCAGATCATGTGGATACTCCTCTTCTCCATGTAATGGCTTTGCATGTGGTCCAAAGAAAGTACTACTATCAGACTTACGTCCGGATTTCACTTGTAATGACAAAGGGTAGAAATTGTTGGCTTAGCAATGGTTGTATTAACTCTATCCGTGCTTATGTTTGGCTTATCCGCGCTTGCGACCGCTTTTCTTCTTTTCAATTTCTTCACCAACACCTGAATTATCTTTCAATAACTCATCCTTATCTTGATGATGAGCACTATTGCCTCCAATATTCAAAACATCATCATCACGGGGACCTTGCTTTTCAATGATGGTGAGACAGAACTAGCTTTCCACTTTTCAAACAAATAGAACTCTTGAGGAGAATCACCTTCCTTAGAAATTGCTTCTTCACCGTAACTTTTGAGTACCTGCATCAACATTAGTGGAAGTTCCCTGCAATGATAGGCTCATAATTCATAGATTTGGTTAGCATATCAATGTTAAACCACCGGTCCTTTGGTCTCAACACTAGGAGTCTTTTCACCGAATTGAACATGTAGATTCTCTTCAACAATTCTAGTCCTCCTATTGTATACTCTAAAGGCTTTACTATTTGATGAATAGCCTAAAAAGTATCCATCATCACCTTTTTCTTGAAACTTGCCTAGGTAGTCTATGGTATTCAAGATAGTAACAAGACACCCAAAAGGTTTTAGGAATGCAATCATTGCCTTCCTATCATGTAACGACCATAGGGGTCTTGTTATGAGGCTTCACTACCTTACTCCTATTCTCACATAACATGGTGCCTACGAGCTTCTTCCCAAAAGGTAGTTGGTAACTTAGACTCGGACAACATAGTCCTAGCAGCCTCAATTAGTGTTCTATTTTTCCTTTCAACCACACCATTTTGTTGTGGTGTTCTAGCAACACTAAACTGTCTTTCTATACCTTTATCTACACAAAACTGATTCATCACTACATTCTTAAACTCAGCCCATTATCACATCTCGATTATCTTGACTTTATGATTCACTAGATTTTCTATCTTAATAATGAAACTCTTGAGAACTTCACTAGTTTCACTCTTAGCAACCAAAAAGTAAACCCAAGAAAATCTACTATAATCATCAGTGATAACTAGGCAATACTGCTTATGGTTCAAACTCTTGACAAAGTAGGTCCAAATAAGTCCATATGAAGCATAAACAAAGGGTTGTGAAATGGTGTTGACAGCTTTGGACTTACAAGAAGCTCTATGTTGTTTTCCTTTCTGACAAGCCACACACCGTTCCTTACACTCAAAAACCTTAGAAGGTAACCCTCTCACTAAGTTCCCTTTAACCAGTTTATTGATTGTTTTGTAATTGAGGTGACCTAATCTTCTATGCCAAAACTTACACTCATCCACAGATGCTTTAGCAAATAAATAAGTTAAGGACCTATTAGGAATTACATCTTTAAGATCAAAACAATATATATTTTCCTTCCTAGGTACCCTAATTTGTATAAACTTCTCATCGTGCATCTTAAACTCGGTGAGACAACACCACACACTCATTTGCACCAAAAGTACCCAGCTTTTCTTATCACACATTTGAGAAACACTGAATAAATTGTACTTAAGTCCCCGTACCAAGTAGACTTTTTCAAAGTCCAAATTTCCTGTTCTGATTGTGCCTCTTCCAAGTATCTTTCCTCCCTTTGGATCATTGCCAAAAGCCACATATCCTCCATCAATAGCTTCAAAATCTTCCGTGTTGCTCTTATCCCAAGTCATGTGCCCGAGCAACCACTATCAAAAAACTTCTTTGTCTTTTAGCTCATCTTGTAGATTGCCCTGCACATGAAATTAAACAAGTTAGTTCCTTTGGTGGACCTAAGCCAATATCGACTTGGGTCCGCCTGCATCAATATAATCAAATTTGGTTAGGTCCATTGATGCACAGTTGACATGATGTAAAACTTGGTCTTAGGTTTCCATTGCCAACTAGCCGAGGCCTTAATAAAGATAAAAATGATTTCCAACCAATGATCGCTTATCACCTTTGGAATTTTTAAAACTTCTTTGTTATCTGTGGTGATTTTGGCTTATCGCTGGTTTGATTTTGCTTAGCCGTGCTTACACTTTGCTTAGCAGTGGTTGGAACCCATTTTGGAGAAGCGGTGACAATTGATTTTGTATTCCCATTCCTCATTAACACTTGCTAGGAATCATGTTTTCTGTTAGGATGAGGGTTTGTTTTCTTTGAAAAGTTTTGGTGATTTACCCTCCTCCAATGATTCCAAACTTGTGGTCTGTTTTTATGACAATTTCTCTGTAAGTGCTCAAAACTACCACATACAAAACAAGCCTTTTTAACACATTGAAACTCATCACCTAATCTGTTAGAAATTAGACCATTTAAGCTTCTTTTATTACCCCTAGGTTTATATTGTTTCATCTGGTCCTAGGTATTTCCCTATACTCTACTACTTTCTTGGTAACTTTAGCTCCAAATCTAGGTACAAGATTAGCTTGTCTAGTATCAACTTTTTTAATAGGTTCTAACTTTCAGTCTGTGTTGATACTTTACTATCTTCCCCTAACGATTCCCAATCTTCAATGATGGGAGCATCAGATGACGTACTCGAACTTATCTAGTGTCTCAGTCTTACTTATCCTTCCATTTGTTAAAACTGAATTCACTACTAAATGACAGTTCTTTGGTAGGTGGTGCATGTTGCATAAGAGTAGGTGGTGGCATATTGTTGTATCCTATCCTAGAACCCTTTTTCATTAGATGACTCTCTATAGATTTATGAACAGATCGAGAAGCAAATTGTGTTTTAGCTACCCTAACAACATGTTTTTCTTTTTCATCTAAGGCCTTTTGTTTTTCACTCTCTGCTAGTTCAAGTTTCTCTTTAAGCATTTTAATCTCTCTATTTTAAGATCAATTTCACCACCTAATATATTGATCTTATCTACATACTCAAACTCACATTTAATATAGTATCTAAGCTTTCTTCCACACTCTCTAGACCAACCCTATAACCTAAGTTATCCATAGTTAGTCTTTTTACTTCTTTCCTCATAATTGATAGCCTTTTGAGATTCTAAGTTATCATTACATGATTTAAAAGAGCAAGTAGACTCACTAGATACCTCAGAATCGAAACGAAGATGAAGCATAAGCCATAAGAGCAAAGTTATGCTCTTTTGAAGCTTCACTAGCAAGAAAAAGCTGCATTGGGTCCTTCTTCAATCTGATCACTCCAATCATAATCACCAAGACTATCTTGAGCCACCAATCAAGAAGGAGCGGACTCTTCAGTGATCTTCTTAACACCTTCAATCCTCTTAGGAGCTCGACATTCCCTGCAAAGTGACCCTTCTTCTTGCAGTTAAAGCACTCCATCTTGCTTTTGTCGAACCCCGCTCTCCTTTGACCATCATACTTAACTTGTCTTCCATCCTCCTCAAAACTTCCTTGCTTGGAGAGTCAACATTGCCATTTGCCATTGAAGATTAATCTCTTTCAGATCATCAGGATCAATTTGATCCAGATCTTGATTCAACACAAAGTAACACTAGTAGTTAAATCGGCCCGAGAAAAGCACAAATTGCACCATCATGACATTATCACTACAGTGGTATTGTTACAATAGCCGTGGATATACCATAGGCAGCAGTGGATACATCTTGTGGGCTCTTGTGATTAGTGGATACAAAAGCAATGTTTTGATTAGCGGAAGATGCATTAGCAAAGTTATTCTCGGACTATAAACCTTCAAGTTGTTGAAGAGATTATCCAGAGTCATCTTAGGAAAGTCCTCCTTATTCATCAACACAATTGTATGAATAGCCCATTCAAATGATAGACTCCTAATGAACTTCAAATTAATATCTTCTTGAAGAACCTTATAATCTAGACTTCATTGGTGATAAGTTTTGAAGTCTATTGTATGTGCCATCAATCTTTTCTCCAATGAGCAAGCTTGAAGGTTTCAAATTGATGCTTGAGCATATTCATCCCGGACTTCTTAGTAGCTTCATTGCCAGCAAACCTTGTCTCAAGAGCATCCAGTAACTCTTTAGCAGATTCATATTGTTCAAAATCCAAAGTATAATCATTGGGTATTCCCATGGAGAGAATAATGTGAGCCTTGATCTCCAGCTTTCTCTTAGCCTTATCAATTTCACTAACAATGGAAATTTCTTTGCCATCCTCACCCTTCTTAGGAAGAGTGTCTCCCTTTTCAACGACATCCCAGAGAGCATAATCAATCATGCTAATGTATTGCCTCATTCGCATTCTCCAGATTTGATACTCACCATGCTTGAGCATGGGTACCTTTGAAGCAGTAACCATGTGAGTTTCGTAGGACATCTTATCTTCGCTTGAACAAAACTTAACTTAACTCTTCTTGACATGTTTCTAGATCACAAGCTCTTATACCACTTGTTGATCCCAGTTGAGCAAATGATCTAATATAGAAACTGACTTAGAATAATAACTTATTAAGTATTATGCGGAATTTAACACTTAACCTTAAGAAGAAGAACAGTTAACATTCAACACCTCAATATTATTTATTAATACGAATACTCTTACAGTATTAGGGTTTTGCGACCTTGAAGTGTATCGACGTTAGATATAAAACTTACGTTTTTCTAATCTAACCTAGGACCTCCTTTTATAAGCTTGTTGGGATATGAAAGTGCTGAAGATATCAAAGTACTGAAGATATCAAAGTAATCGTAGTTGTAAGCTGCAAGAAATCTTGGAAAAAGTCAAAGAGTCAAAGTAATCGCTAAAGACAAAGTCAAAGTACTGCAAGATGAAGTCAAAGTACTGCAAGAACAAAGAACTGTTATATTCGTTTATAGAAAGTATGGTAACTCTAGAATATTCTGTATTAGATTACTTGTCATACAAGGTTATCAATTGTAAACCGACTAGGATATCCTTGAGCCTATAAAAGGACTCCTAGATTGGCATTAGAGATATGACATATGACTTACGATTTTAGAATTAGAGTTTTAGAGAAAGTTCGATTATCTTAGAGTTGTATTAGAGTATATACGCATATTAAGCAGATTTAGAGTTTGTTAATAAAGTTTTTCTTCTTAGCTTTGTTAAGTAAATTCCGCGTACTTAATAAAGATTGCTGAGTGTTTCTTTGTTAATAACTTAGGATTTATCCGAGGTTATTAAACCTTAACAAGCTAGTTAAGTTAGTTTGATTAAAGTATATCGATCCAACAAGTGGTATCAGAGCTTGTGTGGAAACTCTGACTAGGAAGAAACCCTACAATATCCAAGATGTTGACTGAAGCTGTTCCACAACCCTCAATCACCTCACTCAGAATTCCAATAATCAAGAAGGGGAGAATATGATCTCGTGCATGAAGATGAGGCAGATATTGCCATTACAGACCATGCTCTGTGGAATGTAATTGTGAATGGGAATGAAGTTCCTCAAGAACCCATTCAAGTTGCTGGACAATCTTTAGCACCAAAGGCGCTTTACCAAAGAAGAACCATAAGGAATCAAGAGAAGGCTCTAAACATTCTCTGTATGCCATTCCGATGGTCATCTTCTCAAGTTTCATGATGCTAAAGATGCTAAGCAGCCTCGGGCTGCTCTCAAGACCAGATTTGGAGGGAATGAAGCCTCTAAGAAGATGCGAGAAACTTGCTGAAACAACAATTCGAAACTTTCAGCTTGGAGAAAGAGAAAGTCTTGATGCTGCATACGATAGGTTCCAGAATCTTCTCAACATGTTGGAGTTATACAAGGCGTAGTATCGCTTGAGGATGCTAATTTGAAGTTTTTAAGGAGTTTGCCATCCTCATGGCATGTGATTGCTACTATGATCAGAGGACAATCGGGGTTGATGTTATGGACTTTGATGATCTTTATCATCAACTGAAGGTGTATGAACATGAGATGAGTGGTCAACCGAATTCCAAATCTCACAAGATTGCTTTTCTATCCTCTCGAAAAGAAGAGCAAGATTTCCAAAAGTACTTCTCTCCTCAAAGTGTCACTGCTGTCTATACACCACCCTCATATGTTCAAGAGGCCCCACCAACTACCACTATGGCCTCAGATGAAGTTATGTGCTCCTTCTTTGCACAACAAGCTAGTTTACTTGTCACTTATGAAGAAGATCTAGCACAGATTGAAGAAGATGCACTTGAAGAAATTGATATCATGTGGCAAGTTGCTATGATCACTGCAAGAATCAAAAAGTACATGAAGAAGACAGGCAAAAGCATTGATTTCAAACCCAAACAGGGCATAACTTTTGACAAATCTCAAATTGAATGCTTCAATTGTCAAAAGACTGGTCACTTTGCAAGAGAGTGCAGGTTTGCTAAGTATCAAGCAAACAGGACAGCTGAGAAGCCAAAACTTGAGCTTAAGGAAATTCCCATTATCAAAACAAAGGCTTTGGTTGCTCAGGAGAAGTTATCAGAAGTTTACTGGAGTGAAGAGTTTGATGATGAACCGACTTTGTATCAGATGGTAGCGATGGAAGATGCGTTGAAGACACAGTGGAAGCATTGGATTTGGAGCACGCTTTTAATGAAGAATCGACCATGCCGCTTTGGAATCGATGATGGCTTTGGAGGATTTGATTGGAGCAAAGAAAGTGAAGATGATCCGTTCTTCGCTATGGTGGCTACTGCACCATCTCATCTCCTATACCGAGGTATGCTCAAACTGTTATGAGTTCTATCAAAAATTACTTAACAGTTATGTGATTGAAAGAGATAATTGTATTAGGGCTAGGTCTGAGGTAGCAGGTTATCAAATTACTTTAGAGTCTATGGAAGCTAAAATCATAACACATGAAAATAATGAAATGGCTTCAATGAAAAGTATGAACAACAGATTACCAGTTAAAACTTAGTGAATGGAAACTAAAGCTGTAAAATTGCTGAAATTGAGAAATTAACTAAGGAAAGAGATGATTTGTTAGCTAAGTTTGCTGCTTGGGGTGAAGCCGGTCTGTCACATGTTTCTTATGTTCAAAACAGTGAAGAGCTTATCTTAAAAGCTGGATTAGGTTTTGGTATGGATTTTAGTAAGATAGAAGAAAACCAATCTAGTAATCAGGATGAAGGTGAGTATGAGGATATAACCACTAGTGATGAAGAACTCATTAATTATGTAGATACATCTAGTAATGATGGTTCATTAAGTGACTCACCTCCTGCATATAAGAAAGACAATGGTTATCATGCTGTTCCTCATCCCATTAATCATCAACCCGCTAGGCCTGATGTTTCTCGTTATGGTGTAGATAGTCTAGAGTTTAGGAAGAAGCTTATTGCTAAATCTAGGTCTGAGGAACCCAAAGAAACTGTTGAAAATATTCAAGTAGATCCTTTAAACCAAAGTCTTGCTCAACAAGCAAGCCTTTCAACAAGCATACCTTATGCAAAACCCTTTCAAAACTATACTGCTAAACCTTTTAGGGATAATTTTGGTCAAAACAGATTTTATCAGCCATCAAGAAGGCAAAATAATTTTGGGCATAGACATAGAAGAAATCACTTTGGTCATATGGGTCAAAAACTGTGTTTTGTGTGTTATAGTCCTACACACTTAATCAAAGATCTGTGACAAACACTCGAATATCTAAGCAAGTTTCCAAGGAATAAGTCTACAAATCAGAAACCTAGAGAGCACAAACCAGTGTGGACTAACTCAAATAGGATTAATCACGAAACTTCACACCGATAATAGATACCCACATCGAGAAGATCTTCAGATCTCACAGACTTTCCAAAGTACCTTGCTCGGAGACAAGGTACTCGATACAATCGCTTGGAATAGGTATTCTAGGAGATCTCATTATCAACCTAGAATGTATCACAATTCATATAGGTGATCTAGATCACAGGAACCACATTAAACCGAATGGGTAAAAAGGGGAAGTATTGGTAAGGGACACACAAGACGTTCAACAAAAAGTGAATCAGATGTTTGTGTGACACAAGAAAATGCTAATAAACTGGTGAAAGAGCTTTATGTTGAAAAACTAGAAAGTTTTGAAAATCCACATGCTAAAACTCAAAAGATAATTTTGGATCACCATTTGAAAGATAGTGGAAATTACATACTCAAGGAATTTGAGTTTGTAACTCCACAAAGGGAACACAAGTCGAATGGCTTGGGTTCCTAAGAGTTTCTAACTCTTTTCTTTGTGTCTTGAGGCAACCCGTAAGAGGAGCTTAAAGATCATCTTATTGTGGATAGTGGTTGCTCGGCAGTATGATGACAGCATAAAAGAGATCCTGTCATTGATTTTAGAAATATTAGTGGAGGAAAAGTTGCATTTGGGAATGATCCCAATGGAGGAAGGATTACTTGGAAAGGAACAATTAAAATTTGGAAGAATCGATTTTGAGAATGTCAGATATGTGAAGGAGCTAAAGTTCAACTTGTTGTCAGTATCTCAAATTTGTGATAAAAAGCATCCTGTGTTATTCACGACACGTGAATGTCTTATTCTTTCTTCCGACTTCAAACCGTTGATGATGACTTGGTAGTACTAAGGGTACCAAGGACAAATGATGTGTATAGTTTAGACATGAAGAGTCTACATTCTTATGGAAGAGCCACATGTTTGGTGGCTAAAGCAACATCTGAAGAAGCACATCAATGGCATAGAAGATTGGGCCATGTTAATTTCAAGAACATCAACAAACTGGTCAAAGGCAATTTAGTTAGCGGTTTACCTTCAAAGACTTACAAGAATGATCAATCATGTTTGGCATGCAAGAAGGGTAAACAACATAAAGCTTCCTGTAGAAGCTTGAGGAAAGAACTATTAGAGAACCATTGGAGCTGTTACATATGGATTTACTTGGACTGTCTCGTGGCAAGTTTAAATAAGAAAAAGTACTGCTTGGTTGTTACTGATGATTGTAGTAGATTCAGTTGGGTTTTCTTTTTGGGCTTTAAAGATGATACCTTTGATGCTATTCAAACTCTTATAATAGCACTTGAAAACCAATTAAGACTCAAAGTTAGAGGTATTAGATGTGACAATGGAACTGAATTCAAGAACAAGCTTATGGACGACTTTTGTGCAAATAAAGGCATAAAGAGGGAATTTAGTATTGCTAGAACACCCAAAGAAAATGGTGTTGAGAGAGGAAAATAGGACATTGATTGAAGCTGCAAGGACTATGTTAGCTGATTCCCATCTCCCTATTCAATTTTTGGCAGAAGCTGTAAGTACTGCATGCTATGTACTCAACAGGGGTTTCGTCACCAAACCACGATGAAGACACCTTATGAATTGCTGATGGGCAATAAACCCAACATTCGTTTTATGAAGCCTTTTGGATGCCCTCTTACTATATTAAATACCATTGATAATCTGGGGAAGTTTGATGGCAAATCTGAAGAAGGTTACCTATTGGGATATTGCACTAACAGTAAAGGCTTTAGAGTATACAACAGGATTACTAAGAAGATCCAAGATTGTCTTCATGTTGAGTTCTTAGAAGATCAAGACAATGAGAAAGGCAAAGGTCCTGATTGGATGTTTGATCTTGAGGTTCTATCTCCTTCAATGAATTATGTTCCTGTTAGAGAAGAAAATCAACCTTTGCATAATGAAGAAGATATTCAATATGTTGTTCATGATATTCATCTTAGACCTAATGATGTTCCTGATAAAGATCCTATGAGTCCAAAACAAAGTACTGATGTTCCTAAACAAAGTATCGATGCTCCCAATCCTCATTATTCACTGAGGATCAATCTATTCAAGAGGAACTTAATCAGCTGCTTCTTCAAGATGTCTTAGCATATTCTTACACTGATGCACAAAGGAAAGCTTATGAAGAGGCAAAGAAGAAGAATAAGACTGCAGAGTACTCTCACAAGTACTTTGGACAAGATACTTTCGATCAAAGTATCTGCTGCACTGCTACTAACAAGATTACTTTAAAGGATTTGGATGATCCTACAATGCTCGGGTTAGAAGACATCGATGATGAGCTTGAAGATGAAGGTATTTTCCACGATTTCAATGAAGGTCTGATTATACTACCTTGGATGATACATATGCAGTTCCAGAGTCTCCAATCTTACGAATTCATAAGAATCATCCAACTGATCAAATCATTGGTCCTTCTACTTCTAGAGTTATGACAAGACACAAAGCTAAGGGTTTCACAAAATCTCATAATGCTTTACTTAGCTTTGTGTATAAACAAAACAGGCTAAACCATAAGGATCATCAAACCTGCTTATTCACCTGTTTCATCTCAAGAGGAACCCAAGAATATTGCTCAAGCTTTGACTAAAGAAAGCTGGGTTGAAGCTATGCAAGAAGAACTTCTTCAATTTAAACTTCAAGAGGTTTGGGTTTTATGTGATCTTCCGGATGGGAAGAGAGTTATTGGAACCAGATGGGTTTTAGAGTTAAAAGGGATGAAAGAGGCAATGTTATCAAAAACAAGGCAAGGTTAGTTGCTCGGGTTATAGACGGGAGGAAGGGTCGATTATGATGAGGTATTTGCTCCTGTAGCAAGGATTGAAGCAATTAGAATCTTTCTTGCTTTTGCTTCTTATATGGGTTTTCAGGTATATCAGATGGATGTCAAGAGTGCCTTTCTTTATGGTACTATTACCGAAGAGGTGTATGTGAAACAACCTCCAGGATTTGAGGATCCTAAGCATCCAAACAAAGTCTATAAGGTGGTTAAGGCTTTATATGGTCTTCATCAAGCACCTAGAGCTTGGTATGAGCGGCTCTCTACATTCTTATTACAACATGGATACAGGAGGGGAGCTATTGACAAGACTTTGTTTATCAAGAGAGACAAGAAGGATATCATGTTAGTTCAAGTTTATGTGGATGATATCATCTTTGGGGCTACCAAACAGTCTCTGGTTAAGGAGTTTGAGCGGTGATGCTTAAAGAGTTTCAAATGAGTTCAATGGGAGAGTTAACATTCTTTTTAGGACATCAGGTTAAGTAGTCCAAGGAAGGCATTTTCATTAGCCAAGACAAGTATGTTGCAGATATACTTAAGAAGTTTAATTTTGATGATATGAAGGCTGTTACTACACCCATTAAATCTATCAATTCATTAGGCAAAGATGAAGATGGCCACCCTGTTGAAGTCAAGCTTTATAGATCAATGATTGGCTCTCTTATGTATCTCACTGCATCAAGGCCTGATATTATGTTTGCAGTTTGTCTATGTGCAAGATATCAAGTCTCACCAAAGATCTCTCATATGAATGCAGTAAAAGAATTTTCGTTATTTGAAACAACAACCTAAGTTGGGGTTGTGGTATCCTAAAGAGTCACCTTTTCACTTAGAAGCTTTTTCAGATAGTGACTATGCCGGTGATAATTATGATAGAAGATCCACAACTGGTGGATGCCAATATCTTGAAAGAAGGTTAGTCTCACGGCAATGCAAAAGCAACAATTGCAGCAACATCATCTACTGGCTTAATATGTAGCTGCTGCAAGTTGTTGTGGTCAAGTTTTGTGGATGCATAATCAACTCTTGGACTATGGGTTCAATTTCAAAAATACTCCTATCAATATTGATAATGAGAGTACAATTTGTATTGTTAAGAATCCTGTATATCATTCCAAGACAAAGCATATTCAGATTAGGCATCACTTTATCGAGATCTGTTATGAGCATAGGCTTATTAATGTGGTTAAAGTTCACACGGATGATAATGTAGCTGATTTACTCACCAAAGGTTTTGATGTGTCACGATTCAATCACTTGGTCGTGAGCATTGGAATGATTAACTACTAAGCTTCGTTTAAGGGGAGGACTATAATGTGTTAGTATAGTCCGTAATGCTTTAAGGGGAGGATGTTCGTTTATACTTAGTTTATATGAAGGTTTTGGAAAAGTCTGTATTTCCTGAAAGTACTGCTTGGGAAAGTATTGCTTGGGAAAGTACTGCTTATGTGGAAAGTACTGTTTGTCGTATTAAAGTATTGTTCCAACGGTAATATTGATGGGTAATTGATAATAACGGTAACTTTGTTATTATAGGTTGTGATTTTTCAAATCCTACCTATAAATAACTACTTTCCGATTTTCTCTCTCATATTATTACCTTACATCTTTTCCATACTTATCTCCCAATCACAATCTCTTTATTCTTCGATCAATTCATTCTTGTGCTTACTTATTCTACAATGGCGAATCGTTTAACTGTTTCGAAGCACAATATGGTGGCTAATTTGGACAAGACTGAGGCAAACGTGGCTTTCTATGATATCATTGATTATCTAGTTGGGTCGCCTATTAGTTATGCTCTTTTAGTTGAGCCGGATGTTATTGAACCATGGATTCAAGAATTTTGGGCTAATGCTAGAGAATTTGGAGGAGGATGAATATTATATTAGATCCTCAGTTCTTTGGAAGCCTATCAAGATTACAGAGGCCTCCATTCGTGATGATTTATTATTTGGTGATGAAGAAGGGGCTATTAGATTTGACAAGCAACTGATTTGGGATACTTTTCGTAATCTGGGTTATGAAGGTTCTTTGACTGAACAAACTTTTAAGAAGGCCTTATTTTGTCCTCAATGGAAGTTTTTGATTCATGTTTTGCTCCATTGCTTAAGTTCTAAAAGCACTTCTTGGGAGCAATTTGGGTCGAATATTGCATCTGTTGTAGTTGGCTTAGCCGCAGAGTGTTTAATTTTTCACGGCTTATTTTGGATGGGATGCTATCGCATATATCATCTGGGGCTACTTGGTTGATGTATCCAAGGTTTATACAGGTTTTCTTGAACAAACACTTGGCTGATGTTCCAAAACCTACTGCTTTACTACCTGTCATTGTGCAACAAGCCAAAATTTATACATTCATGGCTAAAAGAAGTAACTTGTTCAGAGGTGGAGATATTCCTTTAACCACAACAATGATGGAAATTGTCCAGCCGTGTTGCGTGATGCGTGGAGAGGATGAAGAATGAAGGTACTGATTCTGCTCACAATCGCTTCACATAGTACTGCTTCAAGATCTGCATCCAAGTAGCTGCCGTGAAGGTACGCATCCTTACAAGGTGATGATTCTTCAGTCCCGAGGTTCAAGTAGAGATTGAGAGATCACTGCTCCATCTCCACAACGTCTTGTCTGAGGCATCTTCTTCACTTCCAGGTGATGCTCATTCTATTCCTCATGAAAGTTTATCTATGGATAACTATGCTTTGACACGGGAGCTTGCTCGGTTGAATAAGACTGTTGAGCATCAAGCTAAAACTATTAGAAAGTTGAAGCGCAACTATTTACGGTTAAGCAATTTTGTTAAACCCTATATTCAAGGTTTTAACTTGTGGGTTAAGGAGGAAAACAAGCGTCGTAAAGAGCTTCGTAAGGAATTAAAAAGAAAGAAGGTTCCTAAATCATCTTCTGTCAACTTGGGGAGGAATTCTGAAAAGGATAATTTGAAAGAAGATGTTACAGTGCAGAAAGAATCAAGAAGATGTTATGAAAAAGAAGAAGATTCTTCCGAGAAACAAGAAGAAGAAGTACAAGTTCAAAATACTTGGTGTTCAAGGTACTGAACATCAAATTACTGATCTTCATGATACATCTAGGCAAGGAGCAATAACTCCAAGGGTATTGAATTTTGAAGAAGAAGTTGGTCCTTCTACATTTGTTAGAGAAGAAGAGGAGGAAGCTACTTATATACCTATCCATTATGCTAGTGATGATGAAGTAATTGCTACAATATTAGATCTATCACAACCAAGAGGAGGAGTTACCATTAGAGATGTACAAGAAGAAGAACAACCAAGAGCTTCTCAACCAGCCATTGATCCTAAAGACAAAGGGAAAGGTATTTTGGTTGAAACAAAGAAAAAGAAACTCACTTTAGCAGAACTTAGAGCACTTGAAGTGGCTAGGAATGAAGCTGCTGCTAGAAAAGTTCAAGAAGAATTAGATGCTAAAGATAGAGAAGAACAGCAAGCTCAAGAAGCTAAAGATAGAGAAGCAGCTCGGAAAATACAAGAAGACTTAGATCTTTGCCGGCTACTGAACCTTTACAGTCCCCTACACCTGTTAGATTTATGTCAAGAAGACCTAATTTAGCTAAGGAAAGGAATACAATGATGGCATATTTAAAAGGCAGAGGATATAAAGGACTTCAGAAGCTAAACTATGTTGATATGAAAAGACTTTATGATCTTGAAACAGAAGCTTATAAGAAAGATGTTGCAGACATTAAAGACTTCAGAGAAGAAGCTTTCTGGACTGAAGCTGAAAGGAAGAAAAGCTTAAAAAGAAAAAAGAAAAACTGGTTACGAGATGTTCAGTTTTCAAAGAAAGAAAAGGTAGAATTAAGATCTGAGACTAGTGATGAATTGAAGAATTATCTCAGAGTAGTAGATTTTGATTATACAAAGGAAGATGATGATATAAAGATGAACAGATCAAAGATCAGTGCTTTCAAAGTTGAGAAATCTAAGAATGGAGATTACATGGTTTTTCATAAGGAAGATGAAAGTTTTAAAGTTTTCAAAAGGTTATGGGATTTGCTGCATGTTATTGATAGAGTAGACCTATTTTACTTATATCATGTTGTGAAGGCTTATTTTGAAGATCATCCATTGGAAGGGATTGGATTGGTTTTACATGGTGATTTAATAACTATGTGGGAAATCAAGAAGAAAGCTCGATGATATCTGGAAGAATCAGGAAAACTGGGAAATAGTTTGTTGGAGATTCTTTGAAGAATCTGGAGTTCATGTCTTGGAGTTAGAGAATGGAACAATGATTCACATGTTTGCAGAAAGAAGATACCCTCTTACAGTTGAGCTCATGAGAAGGATGCTTGAGCATGGTTTGGAAGTAGAAGAGGATGATGAAACTGCTTGCATGGTGATTAATCTGTTTATAAACCGGACTACCATTGCTGAGAATGATCAATAACTGGTATGAATTTTATTTGAATAAATACTTTTTGATATATCAGTACTTTTATTCATAGTACTGCTGATCAGAACAGACTTTCATCAAAGTACTGTTTGCTGAACTAAACCAGTTAAATAAATTTTAGAAGAAACCTTGTTGTTAAGTAATAAATATTTTGAACTAAAGGTTGAATAAATGGGTTTTGTGATGATAACATCAATAGGTTATCAATCCACCATGGTTACAAAAGGATTGACTAATCCATGAGCAAACGGCTCTCGTAAAGATATATCAAATCCGTTTTTAGTTGACAACTTGCTAATAAGTTGGATGGTATTCAACTCACCATATCCGTAATGTGAAGAGTTGGCTAGCCCACAAGAAAATGGCTTGTGGTAAAGGCTGTGGAAAAACCATTATTGGTAATTAGTTCACCATTAGATATAAGAACTAACTAGTCCGTAAGGGCAATGCTTTTGGTAAAGACTAAACAAATCTGTTGATAGCTGGTGGTTTGCTAAAAATCATATGGTTATCAATGTACCATGGTCTTACACACCAAAACATTTGGCTACTTCAAAGATAATGGCTTTGGTAAAGAGTTCTAAATCCATTATTTTTTCAATGATTCACTTGAAAGTGATGAGAATAGTATGCAACTTAAACTGAATTAAATGTCCAAATTGTCATATGTTGCCTGTGTTCTTTGAAAAGATGGAGATTTGGATGCTGCCTGTGAAGAAAACAATTCTAAGAGATACTTTGACAAAGCACAGATTCTACAAAGATATAATCTAAAGACTTAAGAACAATCCATTTTAAAGATGAAGCTGTTAAAGATATATTCACAAAGGAACTTGAAGTCAAGCAAGTAGAAATCAAGTTAGGGGAGGATTGTTGGGATATGAAAGTGTTGAAGATATCAAAGTACTGAAGATATGAAAGTACTGTAAGCTGCAAATTACTGGAAAAAGTCAAAGAGTCAAAGTACTGCTAAAGACAAAGTCAAAGTACTGCAAGATGAAGTCAAAGTACTGCAAGAACAAAGAACTGTTATATTCGTTTATAGAAAGTATGGTAACTCTAGAATATTCTGTATTAGATTACTTGTCATACAAGGTTATCAATTGTAAACCGACTAGGATATCCTTGAGCCTATAAAAGGACTCCTAGATTGGCATTAGAGATATGACTTATGACTTACGATTTTAGAATTAGAGTTTTAGAGAAAGTTCGATTATCTTAGAGTTGTATTAGAGTATCTGCATATTAAGCAGATTTAGAGTTTGTTAATAAAGTTTTTCTTCTTAGCTTTGTTAAGTAAATTCCGCGTACTTAATAAAGATTGCTCAGTGTTTCTTTGTTAATAACTTAGGATTTATCCGAGGTTATTAAACCTTAACAAGCTAGTTAAGTTAGTTTGATTAAAGTATATCGATCCAACAAAGCTAAGGGGTCCTATACATTATACAATACGTAACCTACAAGATAAATATCTTTTCCATATTTATCTAATACAATAAACTAACCGACTATACAAAACACTAGCAGTGGTTACAATATATCATCCGTGGTTACACATTACTACTAGCCGCGGTTGTCTTCATCCGTGGTTACACTCTTCTGTCCGTGGTTATACCAAACCTGTCCGTGGTTCCAAAGACTTAAAGTAATTCATGATTCAAGGAACCAAAAACCCAACAAACCATTAGGTTAACCAGAACAATTATGCCAATTTCTATTGGTACGAGGTCAACCATTAGATTAACCAGAACAATTATGCCAATTTCTATTGGTACAAGGTCTCCCGCTAGGTATAACGAAATATTACCTAATAGGGACACCATTAAAACGATTAAGCCAATTTCTATTGGTACGAGGTTAACCATTACGATTATGTCAATTTCTGTTGGTATGAGGTTAACCGTTATGTTAACAATTAGATATTAACGACGAATTACGAGCTTAGTGCAATAATAATAATTGTTTTGTTTTTAAACTATGAGTCTATAACAGCGTAACCTACGATATACTAAACAACAAAATATTGTGTTTAACAATTTAATTATAAACCTATGGATTTCACTCAACCTTTGTGTTGACTATTTTAAATATGTTTATCTCAGGTTCATAAGGCACAAGGATGGGAAGGAGGGGCGCAGATACTCAAGGGCTAAAAAATTTATTATAATTCGAAAACTTATGTATTATGTAACAGTGAAACCACTAGGACCTCTCTATTTTGTAAACTATGATATTCGAATGATAAATATTTTAAAACAACTCAATTAGAGTTCATTTTCTGTTATTATAACTGTCATACTATGAAGTAACACCCAGTTTGTATTTTGCTGCATTCACGAAATTAGGAGTGTTACAACTTACTTTTAATACGAAAGATAAAGTTGAACCTAATAAAACAAAAATATATGCAAAGAAAAATCCAAATAAAAAATCATAATAATAAAAAAAATAGAAAAAAGAAATAAAAGAAGTAAGAAAAGAATAAAATATTAAGAGCTATTAAGACACCTTATCCTCATCTAGTTTAATAACATGTTTATGTCTCAACTAGAATTTTTATTTTCATAAACTTGTTTAGCAAATTAGTTTAAGTTGAGGCTTATTATTGTAAAATTACTAAAAAGAACATATAATTAAATTAACATATGTATATATTATATATTTTTGTGGGTAAGTAAGTAATTTGGTACCAAAGAGGATTATAGGCTTATAAAAATTTTAGCTTCATTTTTAGGATTAGGGCTTATGGTTGGGGCTTAGCTTATAATTTCAAAAGTCTTTTTATAAACCATTACGCTAAATGAGACTTATAAAGATATTTTAAAATTTAAGCCTCATAAGCCCTTAGCTAAACACAACCTTAATAACATTAAAAAAAACAAACATGTTTTAAGCGAAACTTCTGATCGCATCTTAATCAAATAAAAAGATTGTACTCTCCGTCTAATTCAAGCCACCCGTATTCACATGTGCGATCAAATCTTGTTAGCAATCCGTGTTCCTAAATGATCCAAGTACACAATTAATATTATTTTAGTTGACTAATCATCCAATAAACAAACCTAATTAAGTTCCAATAAGATGCTGACGTCATCTAATTACACAATTAAAACCTTTAATATAATCAGTTCCAAGTTAATTGACTAAGTCATCCGATAATCTCAGCCAAATCACATGAAGTGGACCCTCACACAATCAAAGTTTCTGATCATGGCATGTTATAAACCTTACTTTTATTATATAGAGGATATAAATGTGCCACGTAGGTCCATTGAAAAAACAAGTACAAATGAGTGGATTAGGGGTGATGTATGAGTATAAAGACATTATAGGGTTTTTTTGTACATTCCAAATATATACTATAAAAATAATACTCCCTCCGTCTCAAAATTATTGTCACTAGACAAGAAACACACACTTTAATAAAAGTGGGACCACTTTAATTTTCAACCATTCAAAAGGAATATTCCCCCACAAAATTCTCTAGTTTTTACTATAAAAGGAAAGTGGACAATTAAATTGAGACATCCCAAAAAGAAAATATGGACTATTATTATGAGACGGAGATAATATTTGTTTTATGTATATTTCAAAAATGTTTGGCAAGAAATAAATGGTTTATATTTTTTGTGGTTGTAGGCAAAAGGTGCTACTGTTCTTAAAGAAAAAAGATTTTATTTATGAGGTTCTTGTTGAAACAAGCTAGCTGAAAAAAGAAAAAAATAATAACAAGAATATTTCATTCAGGGTGATTACTGGTATGATATATGTATATGTATATATATTTTATTAGGATTGTTGTGTATGTAGTTTAGTGTTTATTTGCATGTGATTTTTTTCTGGGCTATTGAATCTTGATTTTCTTGTGGGCTAGTCTTGATTTATTATGTTATAAAGTTTTAAGCTTGATGGTTATTTTGATTCAAGATTATATATGATATGAATCACTGTGTAGGTAGAGTTTATTTGCATCATTGCATGTGATTTGTATGTTATGGGATGATTGAATCTTGCTTTATGTGAAAAGTTTCAGGTTAAAAGGTGTGATTAGTATTTAAGGGGTAGGATGGTCTTTTGATTCAAGATGGCTTATGTAGAAGTGAATGAATTTTGTGGGATTCTTTGCATTTGGTTTGATCTTTAATGGAGAACTCATCTGAGTCTGGTTGGCAGAGGTCCGGTAGTACTTCTAGGGGGTTGAATTCATCAGCTGTTTCGAGCAGGAACCCGAGACGAATACCGGATAGTAGTACTGTTAGGTTATCTGGTGAAAAGGGTGTTTTGGGGAACTCGAATCGTGCTGAGAGTCAGTTTGGGTACTTTAGGGAAGGTGATGGTGCCGTTATTAGGCCGGTAGAAGTTAAGGATGTTAGTTTGAGGCAGTGGTTGGATAATAGTGAAAGAGTTGTTAATGGGCTTGATTGTTTGCATATATTTATGCAGATTGTGGAAATTGTGAATTTGGCTCATTGTCAAGGGATTGTTTTACATAATGTTCGGCCGTCGTGCTTTGTTATGTCTTCGTTTAATCGTGTATCATTTATAGAATCTTTGTCGTGTTCTGATTCGGGTTCAGGTGAGGATTCGTGTGAGTATGAGTTGCATAACCAGACTGCTGATTATATGGGAATGTGTTCTTCTTCGGGTCGAAATCATTCTGAGAATAACCAGGGAAATATACCGAGAAAAGTATCGGAAAACAGTTGGTTGCAATCGGGGTCAGAGAATATGGGAGCCAGTAATGTTGAACAAACGGAAGAAAAGAAAAACCGGTTCCCAATGAAAAGAATATTGCAAATGGAAACGGGTTGGTACATGAGTCCTGAGGAGGCTGCTGGTGCTCCAAGTTCTTGTGCTTCTGATGTTTATCGACTTGGGGTTCTTCTTTTTGAGGTATGTGTTTATGCTTAAAGCTTTACGTTGTTCTGTATTATATGTAACATAACCACCTGATGTTTTAAGTTATTTGTCTCTTGGAGTCATGGTCTTCTAACCCACTTAACGTTTTATTTCCATTTACAGTTATATTACACAAGTAGTTCAGCAGAGGAAAAGAACGCAACCATGTCAAGCCTAAGACATCGTGTGTTTCCTCCTCAGTTACTATTAAAGTGGCCTAAAGAAGCCTTATTTTGCTTGTGGTTACTGCATCCCGAGCCTGCTAGTAGGCCAAAAATGGAGTGAGTTTTTGTTAAAGATATATTTTATGGTTACTTGCTTACCATCCCCGTTATACTATCTATGCAAACTGGATAGTACTAAACTTTGAAATGAGGCATGTGAATATGGAACTTTTATTAATCATAGCATCTGGAATCATTGGATTTATATTTAATTGGGGGCATTGTGGTTCTGTTTGTTATTGATATATTATTACAATGTACATGCCTACCTTGCTCCGGCGGGATTGGGTATTGTTGTTGTTGTTGTTGATTACAATGTACATGCCTGAAGCACATGAGAGCGTTGTGTTCTCGAGTCTTTTTCGGTAGGAATAGAAATGATAGTTAAAGAAAAGTAAATAAAAGAAGTGGAAAGAAAAGAAAGTTGCTCTTTTATTTCATGTTCTCGAGTTGAAAGGAAATGAATTGAAAATTAACAAAGTTAGTGTTCTCGAGTTGGAAGGAAAAGAAAAGAAAAAAGACATAATTATAGTTATGCCCTTCTAAACATACATAGACAATATATAACACATGAGATATAAAACAATGAGGGTTATATTGGTCATTTTTTTTGGGTAAATGGTTTTTACACCCGGTGAATATATTACTCCAAAAAACGTTTAAGTACAAAGGATGTTAGTGACTCCCACATCTTAAGAGACTACTAACGGATAAAGATCCTTTCATGTTCATTTGAATATTCATGTTCATTTGAACATGAGAGGTCATGTTGTGTTTCAACTTTCATGTGATTGTACATTGTCATTATTACAAAACATTAATTTTAGTTTAATTCAAATGTACAATCACATGAAACACAACATAACCTCTCATGTTCAAATGAACATGAGAGGATCCTTATCCTTCTGGAAAAGAAGAAACCAGCTAACTAACCACTACTACTTTTAGGCGGTAAAGCATACATAACAAGACACTAATACTTTTATAAAAGAAGAAACCAACTAACCACTAGATTACATTTGACTCAGTAATGAAACCAAACGTAAACTATCATCTAATTTGACCACAAAGATTAATATCTAAAGCATTGCAAATATCCAGCCATCTGATATTTTTTTTCATTAAAATCTTCATACTTGTCATAATCATACATGTCATCTTCCAATGTATCTTTCCATCATTCATAAAACTCGAATTTCCAACTCCACTTCCACTCGTATTTGAGCCCTTCGTAGCAGCCTTAGGTAGTTTAGACGCTATAAAAGATGCAGTTTCATCAAACACATCCTTCACATCATTTTCACTATCGTCATCTCAATAGACTTACTAACATTAGCCGATATTGCTCAATAGACTTACATTAGCCGATTGAGAGTTTACCTTAGGAATGTAATCCTCATGCACCTTGGAATTAGAGTCTACATCTAGGTAATATAAAGCATCAAAAGAATTAGAAATATTCACGCTATTACGAACTATTTCCCTTTTGTCCCCCCATTAGACGAGGACCCCATCTTTCCTTTAGCCGGTTTTTCTTTAGGGCGATATACAAACTTAGATTTCGGAACCACAAAAGGTCTAGAATTATAATTCCCTCCTTTAGCACCATTCTTGACTACACGAAAACCATCATCAACAACTTTGTGATTTGACACATTTACCTCATTTACAACTTTAGAACATGAATCACTCGAGTGTCCATAGATCAAGCATGTACTACATCGAGGGGGCTTCCACTCGTACTTGATACGTATGGTGTCTTTAGTGTATCCACTTTCCTCTAGCTTAGGTACAGACACCACCAAACTATCTAGCATTTCATTACTCACGTTAATTTCTATCAAAGCTCTAGCATAACTAGCACGCCCCCATGAGTCCAAACACATGGCAGTAGTGTACGAATCTAACATCATGGGCTTACCAATCTTCGTAGCAATCATACTTAACCCATCCGACGTGTAAGCAGCAAAAGGAACATGTAATTTCACCCAAACTGGAACCTTTGACATGTCTTCTATTTTAGGGCTCACAAAGGGCGACCACTTGTCAAGAAAGATGGGGATACCACGAATGCACCTTGGAGTGTCGAGAATTTAAAAAAGAAAAACCCTTCGGCATTCATTGTTACTTTTTGGATCCCATATTTGCCCCAGTTATTACGAACAAACAATTCAACGACGGGGAAAGCTAATCTTTTACCGATAAAATACCCATAGAGCGAGTTCTTCAATCTATTATTAGCCTCTTGAACTGAAGCAATAGGAATCCCCACGTGAAAGTCAGCCTCAACAGGCACACTTGATTCAAGAACGCGAAAATTAACGGTTATATTATAGTAGCAATTCTTAGTGCACTAAAGTGTAAGTAGTCTAATTATAGGGATTAAATTGTACTTAAATTAAGTTAGGGTTAGACTTAAACTAGCATTGCTTGGTATGCAAGGCAAGCAAAGATACTATGGAATTCTAATTCAATAATGATTGTACCCCCCTCATCTCTAGAAAAGGAAGTGAGGGGGGATGTTAGTTTGTACATTCTTCCTTGCTCATGCGTTAATTAATACAATGTAACGTTTGGGGTCACGTGTGTAGTTACTTTGAGTCAATATTTCGCGTTAGCTTACAAGGTTTGTTGGTTTTTATCCGACAAGTGGTAACAGAGCCAAGGTAACGTTGGTTTCCTGAAGCTAGGTGACTCAAAGGTGTACAAATCCTAACAAGTAGTCTATTCTCTTTTTGGTTCGTCGGTTTTTGCTCAGCGGTGGTAGGTTTGATGTTGCCGGTTCGTTAACTGTTGGATCGTTGTGAAATTCGAATTGTAGGTCGAAGACACATAGATCTAGGATCTCACCGGAGGGATCTACGATCGGAGGTTCGTGGAGAGATATACAGGTGGTCGAAGTCGGTGGTCGAAGTCGGTGGTCTAGAATCTGCATGTTCTATTCAAAGTAGATTTTGATCAAGGGTTTGAAGGCTTACGATTGTTGGGTCTTTTGCAAGAGTCTTGAGTTTATCAAGGTTGGTATTGCAAAGGCTTAATACAACAAGGTTCAAGCTTAAAAGGGTTTGTACAAGGTTGAATCTTTAAGCTTTTATAGGTGATCGAGTTGAAGGGTAAAAAGGCTTCAAGGTTTAGTTGATTAGCTAGAATCTTGAATTATTGAAGCTTGAAGGTGACCGCGGGTTTCTTGGACTTCAAGTCTTGGTGGTTCTTCGAAGACAAGTAAGGTTTAGCTTTGTCTTAGGGATTCAAGAAAAATGATTACTTGGATTACAAGGTATATCAAGGTTGTAGACTTGAGGTGGAAAGATCTAAGCTTTAGGATTTTCTAAAGGTTAGTAGATCAATCTTTACGAGAAAGCGGGTTTAGCACACAGATTGTGAGACTTGTTGGTAAGGTTGGTTAAAAAACAACTTGACAAGGTTTGTAGTAAGGTTAAAGAATGGCTAGAATGAATACTAGGTTACACATCGAAAAGCTCGATGGGAATAGTGTACAAAAACATGGAGGTTCAAAACAAGTTGGGTTCAAACAACTTGGTCATAGTGTTAAAGTAGGTGTCCATGGAGTACATGTTCAAAAGCGTGTTTGGTTTGAGGTGGAACACTAGGGAGCTCAAGAAAATCGTGAAGATGAGGTAATTCAGGATAGTAATAGTGATGCTGCAGTGGCTTTAAGAAAGTTGGAGGTTAACAACTTGAAGGAAAGACAAACACGAATTGCTTGGTAAATGAGCAGGTACACCTTGGTGCAAAGGTGGGGCAGACATTGTGGAAACCAGAGTACCTGGTCAAGAGGGTGTAGAGGGTCATGCGCTGCTGAAAGGAAGAAGGTGAAAGTGGTCTAAGGAAGCTAACTTAGATAATTACTAAGGTTCAATGCTTGGTTAACAAGGTGGTCCCTGGTTGAAGGTTCCAACATTGGATGAAGATGTTGAGTATCGGTATACACCAAGAATCACTACTAAGGTGTAAATTGTTATATTATAGTAGCAATTCTTAGTGGGCTAAAGTGTAATTAGTCTATTTATAGGGATTTAATTGTACTTACTTAAATAAAGTTTGGGTTGGACTTAAACTAGGATTATTTGGTGTGCAATGCAAGCAAAGATACTATGAAATTCTAATTCCATAAGGATTGTAACCCATCATCTCTATAAAAGGAGGTGAGGGAGGATGCTAGTTTGTACATTCTTCCTTGCTCATTCGTTAATTAATAGAATGTAACGTTTGGGGTCACATGTGTGGTTACTTTGAGTCAATATTTCGCGCTAGCTTACAAGGTTTGTTGGTTTTTATCCAACATTAACCTTTGCCGAGATAGACTTGGTACTTAGCTTAGTATCATACGAGACAGTGTCTACATTTGTATTAGCAGATACGCTAATCTCCACAGAAGGGTGTGTAGACGCATCTCCATTAGGACACCAACAGAAACAATAGTGTCTTCTACAACCACACTAGCATCATGGTCTTCGACACTAGCATGTGGTTTTTAACCGGTTTCCGATTCCGTACTAGCAATAGAGTTACCAACAGGTCCTCCCATAGACGATTTAGAAGCTCCAAAATTCTGTAGACCCGCATCAATACCTGCTTAATTTGAATCGTCACCCAAATCAGTGTGCAATGCCAGGTTTTCAACCCGTTTATCTACCTCTACAGTCTACATAAGTAGAATTCACAGCACTTGCATCACTAACCACCTGATTCAAATCCTCAACCAAACCAACATGAGGAGTAGCATCAACCGGTTTTCCAAAGATCTCGGCATGCATATGTCTTGTTAATACACGAATCAGTAATCTTAGCATCAATTTTCGAACTCGTGTTAGTCACACCTGCACCTTTTTTCTTATTGGTCAGTTTACAGTAAATAGTTTTGGTGTATATTAGTTTTCTTCCACATCTGCCCATATATGGGCGGAAACTTTTAGGGGGAAAAAATCTCAAAACTTTCCTGGCATTTCCTTTCACTTTTCTTTCTTTTCTGTTTTAGAAAAACTCGAGAACACCACAGTTTTTCAGTTTCCTTTCTTTTTCTTTCCATTCCTTCTAAGAAAAAACTCGCGAACATAGCGTTAATGTATATTTTGTTTGGTTTCTGCAACTTATGTGACTTGCTATATTAGGTGTTTTTTGTTACTAAGTTTATAGCTAGAGCTTTAGGCAAGTCTTCGAGTTCTGATGTGCCATTTTGATTGTTAGATTGCTTCAAGGGTTTTGATCTATGCTAAAACATTAGTAGAACTTGCAACTCAAAATACTTTATTGACAAATAATTCGAGCGATATGTTTCTTCTCATCCCACATCACTGTTGCAGTGCGTAATATGGTGGTGTATTTAGCATTAACCGAAGCTAGGTAATCAAGTGGTCTTCTAGCACATAATCAGATAAGTATAAAAAGTCTATTAGGATATGAAAATGTGAGTTAAAGTTCAGATGTATTATTTTGATGCATTTATTGTTTTAGACAACCAATGTCAATGTTCTCTGCTTTTACTGATACAAGTACTCAAAAATGGTTGCATATTCTTATGTGAAATTTCTCTTATTTGGTTTCAGTGAAGTGCTACAAAGTGAATTCCTTAACGAACCTCGAGATAACTTAGTAGAGCGAGAAGTGGCTATAGAGCTTAAAGAAAAAATCGAAGAGCAGGAGTTGTTACTAGAATTTCTTCTAATGCTCCAACAACGGAAGCAAGATTCAGCAGACAACTTGCGCAGAACTGTTTCATTTCTATCTTCAGATTTGCAGGAAGTTACTAAACTACAAGCATCTATTCGCGGAAAAGGAGGTCTAAGTTCAAACCTCCAAGATTTACCTTTGAGATTACCATCTACAAACGATGATTCCTCAAGCTCCGGATCTAGAAAACGAACCCGGCCATCCAGTTGTCTTCACGATGAGCATCAAACATTAGACACTGGAGGTACAGAAAATTCTTTTTCTAGAAGTTCTCGATTGATGAAGAACTTCAAGAAACTAGAATCAGCCTACTTTATGAATAGGCGCAGGGCCTTCAAACAAATAGCAGCAGCAAAGCCATTGCCTAAAAACGCACCAATGAGTAGTGATGGTAAAGGATCTATTGTTCTTACAGAAAGAAGTTCTGCTAATAACTTCCTACCAAGAGAGCGGCTTGCTGAAGGTAGACAAAGTGAATGGATCAGCTCATTTTTAGAGGGATTATCCAAATATATGTTGTTTAAGAGGTTAAACGTAAAAGCAGACTTAAAGCAAGGGGATCTTTTGAATTCTTCCAATCTTGTTTGCTCTCTGGGGTTTGATCGAGATGGAGAATTTTTTGCAACAGGCGGTGTTAATAAAAAAATTAAAGTTTTTGAATACAATTCAATCTTGAACGAGAATCATGACATTCACTACCCTGTTGTTGAAATGTCGAGTAGATCAAAACTTAGTAGTATTTGTTGGAATAACTACATTAAAAGCCAAATTGCTTCAAGCAATTTCGAAGGTGTAGTACAGGTATATATTATATAAAAAGTTTTTCTTAATCTTCGTATACTTTTAGAAGTCTTAGGTAGTGAAATTCTGTTGATTATGATTCAGATATGGGACGTCACACGGAATCAAGTACATATGGAACTGAAGGAACACGAGAGACGTGTGTGGTCTGTGGACTTCTCATCGGCGAATCCAACATTACTGGCGAGCGGGAGTGATGACGGTTCTGTTAAGCTCTGGAATACAAATCAGGCAATTATACTCTTCAACTTGGTGGATGTCAGCTTTGAAAACTAAACGTACTGCTGTTATCTACTTATAAGTAATTTAAAGACATTTATGTGGATGTATAATAAGTTGTTTCCTTACATGGGCTGCTACTGCAGGGAGTGAGCGTCGGTACCATTAAAACAAAGGCCAATGTCTGCTGTGTTCAGTTCCCGTCTAATTCTGGCAATATGTTGGCATTTGGTTCAGCTGATCATAGAATTTATTATTATGATCTTCGCAGCCCGAGCATGCCACTTTTTACATTAGTTGGTCACAACAAAACCGTTAGCTATGTCAAGTTTGTGGATTCATCAACTCTTGTATCATCATCTACGGATAACACGCTTAAGCTTTGGGATTTGTCAGAGTCCACATCACAAGTTATTGACTGTCCGATTCAGACATTCACGGGCCACATGAATCTAAAGGTATACTTGTTTATTTCTGCGAGTTATCTAATTTAGAGTGTTGGAAATGTACATTTTTAGGCCTTCAGATGACTCACATGTGAAACTTTGTTTATTTTTAATGTCAGAACTTTGTTGGTTTATCTGTCTCTGATGGTTACATTGCTACTGGTTCAGAAACAAACGAGGTACTTCTGTTAACCATCCTTAGTTGTTCATTGCTACTTGATAAATGATTACATTGATTAATGTTCATTTATGCCTTATTATCCACCAATTTTGTCTTAAGAATTGTCAACTGGTAACAGACTAGTGCTTGACGTCAATAATATATTACTAAAATTATCATAAACTTTGTTTCCCCATTAAGAATGCAGCAATTTCCCATTTGGGATGCCCCACAAAATGTTTCCTTTTGTTCTTTGTTTACGGGATCTTGGATATCAGATAAAGACTCAACTATTTCATTTTGTTTTTGCGGGGATGACTGAAGTTTCTAATAATCTCAATTCTCAATTGTGTGCCCGTCCTCTTCTTAAATGCCACTCGTAGTTAAAGCAACGAAGTCTATTAATTCTTGTTCTAAACATATCTCAGGTTTATGTATATCACAAAGCGCTCCCTATGCCTGCATTGTCGTATAAATTCAACACCACAGATCCAATATCAGGTGATGAAGTGGATGACTCTGAGCAATTCATCTCATCTGTCTGTTGGCGTAGTCAGTCATCCACTTTGGTTGCTGCAAATTCCTTGGGAAATATCAAGCTTTTGGAGATGGTTTAATTCTCATTTCCAATATAAAGCGTAAGAAGCATATATCTATGATTCTGCATAGGTGTTACGCATAGGATGGTGTATAGAGACAGAAATTTTGAGTTTGCTGATCCTTGATCAAAGTGTATTGTAGATAAATTTTAGTAGAAAGAAAAACGTGGGAGATGTTATCCTTCCTGTCTATTGTTTACCTTCGGAATCATTTGGTAACATACATAATAAGTATGCACATTGTTCGCCATAAATTTATTTTTCATGTTATTAGTTCATTGTTGCACACCACAAACAAATATGAAGATAGCATTTGGTGGGAAGGTGTACCTTCAGAAACACCGCGGAACACATTTTCATGGAGTATATAATTTTGAATGTAACATTGTCAGAACTACATGTTCAGTATCTTGTTTCGTTAAAATTTGACATTCTTATTTAATTTTGAAAGTAGTGAATAATCAAAAAGTCATTTCACAATGATAGTCCAGTTTTTGAACAAAACGACTATAACTTCATAAGCACTTAGACGACCTTCACAGGGGGGCTGCGTTAACTGCTTTGACCCATTTTGGATTTGATTTTTGAAATACAAGTATACAACATAAATCTGCTCATTCATTTTGAAGCATAGTAATTTTATCCATTATACAAACTTTATGGAATTTTTGCATTTGTCTTGAGCTTATGATTTAAAGTAAAATGTGAAAAGATTTGTTATCAAACAAGATCAAAAAAAGAGCTGGTGTTTAACTAAAGTTTTGCAAATTTGCAAGATGTGATGGTTTATATTGCATTTGCATAAAATGTAGTTTATCTGCATGTTGGAAGTATAAGATCAAATTGAACCTTAAATCATGTTTTATACCTTAGTCACATTACTGTGTTATTATTTAGTATATGTAATAATTAGCAGCCATGTAAATACATCCAAACGTATGGTTTGGGCCATGGGCCAACAAACCTTAGTTAGTTATTAGTTAATGTCGAATTTGACAGTTAAGTTAGTTAGAATACAATTATATGTCAGTTATGAATAAAGGGTCATGTCTATTGGTTCTTATTGAACCATCACAACCTTTATATCACGCCTGTTCATGTAGTATGTATAGGACATTGTAATTTTAGTTATAATCATCAATAACAGTTAGTATTTTGTGTTTACTTTTCCCTCCACATTTCTACTTTGTCCATTTTACTGCATAATCACTCTGCACACGAAACACTTGTTAATCACAATGGTTAACACAAACACTCACATTGAAAACAACTGGTCAAGGCTCCAAAGGAGAGGATTTGGCCATTTTAATAATTGGCATCAGACCAAACCTTGGAGATATCTGAGGAATAGACTACAAAAGGAATTCATTCAGAGACAAATAAAAAGAGAAAGTGAGTAAAGAATTGGAAATTGCATAAGGCAAATTTCAAATGAGTGTAAAGAAATACTCAGGAAGAAGTTAGAAGAAATTGAATTTACAATCATGCACTTCCACAATCCCAAAATAATTCTGACAGGCACAAGAGATACAAATGCTATGAATGTGGAATTAAGGGACATATTGCCATCAATTGTCCAGACAAAGGGAAGAACACTAAAGTTGCAAACTCATAAAAGATTTCTGAGATAGTACACACTCAAATTTTGCACCCTGAAAGTGTCCATCTATCAACTGACTTCATGATTGAAGGCACAAATGAAGAAACATGGGACAAGATCTGGTACATCAGCAAACACCTTGAAAGGCATGTTTGCTCAAACAAAAACCTATTTGCAAAATTGAAAGAGAAGTTCAGTGTGGAAAAATTGCAAGACTTGCACAAATTATTGTTCATACATGGATTTGGTGAAGTAAACATCACGATTGGGAGAGAGATTATGTGCATAACTGGTGTACTCTATACACCAGATGTGACATTGAACATCTTATCTGCAAATCAACTTGAAGCACAAGGGCTGGATCTAACATTCAAAGGGAACAAATGCAAACTTGTGCATATGTTCAGAGATCCAACAGAATGTTCTTTTTTATCAAAACAAAATGAACAAGATACAGAACAAGTATATGGAGGATTACTTCAAACTGCTTGATGAAAGTACTCATTATAACGAAGGAAAGACAGAGAAGCAGGATGTCTTGACACAGAAATGTTACAAATGTGAAGAAATTGGACACTGTACATATGCATGTCCAATCACAACAGTTGGAAGCACACAAAAGAACGAGACTATGTCTATGTAAAAGGTGTATACTATCCAACTAAAATTACTTCATTTAATGAATATGTTTCTTTTCTTGATCTATTGAAAAATGACCATATTATCAGTCAAGAATGGGACATATTTAGGGACATATTTAATAAAGTTTTCAAATGGTTTTATGATGTATATCTCAAAAGAGAATTGCCTGGTCCCATACCCCCAAAGATAAAAGGTATAGAGATTCATTTAATGGATCTCTAAAAATTAGTTGAAACCTTAGGAGGATACCTAAGTGTATTTTTTGCAAAAGAATTTGGTTATATTGCAGAGATTTTTGGCCTATCACATGAATATGGTGAAGAGATCAAGAAGTGTTACAATCAATACTTGGACGTATTCAAGTGCTATTATAGCACAGCATGGGTATCACAAGTTGAAACAGGAACAGTTTCAAGAGGCAACAGGAACTGCCTTGGTGATCATGTAGATCAAGTGATAGCACCCATTGGATTGGACAGTCAAGAGCAAAGAAAGATTGAGCATTTTGGAATGAAATTGGAAGATCTGAACAACAAACATCAAGAAAATCACCAAATGGAGACTAAAGACCATTTTGAAAAGGGAAGCACAAACATGATAGTAAAGAAGGAAGAAAGGGACACAATCAGCAATTCTAGTGATGATTTTTCCATCATTAGATGATTACATCAAAGGAAGCAAGAACAGTGGAAAACATATTTAAGATCATTTGACCTTATGGGGGAGATTGTTGGAAGTATAAGATCAAATTGAACCTTAAATCATGTTTTATACCTTAGTCACATTACTGTGTTATTATTCAGTATATGTAATAATTAGCAGCCATGTAAATACATCCAAATAAGGTTGCATAAACATATGGTTTGGGCCATGGGCCAACAAACCTTAGTTAGTTATTAGTTAATGTCGAATTTGACAGTTAAGTTAGTTAGAATACAATTATATGTCAGTTATGAATAAAGGGTCATGTCTATTGGTTCTTATTGAACCATCACAACCTTTATATCATGCCTATCCATGTAGTATTTATAGGACATTGTAATTTCAGTTATAATCATCAATAACAGTTAGTATTTTGTGTTTACTTTTCCCTCCACATTTCTACTTTGTCTATTTTACTGCATAATCACTCTGCACACACCCATTTTCTCAGTCACTCAAACACTTGTTAATCACAATGGTTAACACAAACACTCACATTGAAAACAGCTGGTCAAGACTCCAAAGGAGAGGATTTGGCCATTTTAATACTGCATAGATATGACAAGTAAGAAGATCCGAAAAGTCGCATAACTTCTCAAAAAACGTGTATAGAAGAAACAGGACATTTCAAGTATTCAACTATTTAGTTTTAGTAAGGTCACAAAGATATAAGACACGTAAACCATTTGAATTTATGAACATGTATTGTAAAAACATATCCATGTTTAACAGGTAAAAAAGGCTACTGTGACATTTTACATGATGTGGCATGTTTTGTGTCCCAAAATTTATCGGAAGTTTGATTTGTATCCCGTTTAAGTGATCAGGAGCAACACTTTTACTGGTTCATCAGGTCACCAGATGAGTAATTCCAAAGTTATTTAGCAGTTTATGCTTATAAAACTTTTGAATTGAACATTATAACAATGAATTTTGTAGCGGATAGTGAGAAAAAAGCAAAGATAAAATGCAAGCTAAGTCACTTGTTGTTGCTGCTCCAGAGGCTGAGGAAATCAATGTAGGTGGAAAAGGCTGAAGAAAAATGTGAAGGTTGAACGGTGAGGAGGAGAGCTAAGGCTAAAAGACCGGAATCTATTTCAAAGGTGATAGATATCAAAGTGTGATAAGTCGAGTAGTAACTACATGTACTATTATGCAGCTAAGCTGCTTCTGGTTATTGGGTTAATCACCAATCGACCCATCTCAACCCACAAACGACCCGGTCAACGAAAGTCAAAATCAACATGAAAAAGTCAACTCGCTGGAAATAACTGCCAATAGCAGTTAACAAACAGTTATATGACAGTTACAAACATAACTGCCATATCTTGAACCATCACAATGGTTCACTATGTACCGTTTCACTTTGTATAAATAGAGTAGAACATGTAACGATTACATTCATGACAGAATTTATAGAAAATAGAGATTATTTCATATTTTGGTATATTATTGATTAAAGATCCGTAACATTGGGCCAACAATTGGTATCAGAGCCAAAATCATCATATACCATTTTTGTTTAGTTCCAGAATCAAAAGAAGAAAACAGTCTCGATAAGAATTTTTTTTTTCTGCAAATATTAACCGAACACAAATCAAAGATCATTTTTGTGTTCCTACTTTTGTCGCATCAAGGGAACAATCACTACGTGACAGCTCATACCCGGCAACAAAAAAAATCAAATCGCATTTTTTTTCTTTTTCATCGAAACTAAATTACTAATCCAATAGGATTAAGAAAACGAATTAAATCGTTTATATATTGATTCAAACAAAACTAAACGAAGTCATCAAATTAGGGCAGAATTAAAGATTCAAATTAGAACAAACACACCAGTTCCGAATCAAGAATCAAGCCCAGATCCTTAATTAAGCCACAAATCGACTTAATTAAACTCTCCAATCAACCATATCTCTCATGGACTGAAAACCCCCAAATCATTCGAAACCCTAGGTTTCAATCGAAGGGTTATTAGTGCTCGCGAAGAACACACAACACCGGAGAAGAATAAAGGACGGTCAGACTCAGCCATTTACATGCGGTCAACCATCATTTTGGAGGAAGAAGAAGATTGATATCATCCCAGAAGAAAGAGATAGGAGAAACCAGTCTCAAAGATAAAAAGGGAGATATGTTATTTTTTTTCTCTCAATAAAGGAGATTAGAAAACAAATAAAGAGGAGGCGCATCATTTTTTTAAGTGGGCTATTATTTAAGGCATCGGGTTAGACCATTAACCCCTTCAGGTTCCAAAAATTATAAAACCACTCTTTCACTTTTTATTTATAGTATATATATTTCATTTTGATATATATATTATTTTTGTTTGATAAGTTACTTTAATTTAAATTTTGTACTTGATCAAAAAATTAAATATAATAACCTAGTGTTTTAATGCTGCTTATTATAATTAAGAATAACACTTAAGGAGAAATTAACCTAAGGTTATTCGTTTTAAAATATATATATATATATATATATAAATCTCCGAGGATAGTTTTGGATTTAAAAACTAGTCCTATAAAGTTTTATAGCTTATAAGGAAAAATAAAACATTTTTCAACACTCCTTGTGTTAGATTTTTGGAGATATTTTTTATTTAAAATATGACGAAAGGAAGTGAAAATAAGGAACCTAGTACTAATTTTACAAATAGTACACCTCAATTTCAATGCTCAATCCTAAAGCCCGCGAATTACTCATTATGGGCAATTCGTATGCAAATCATTCTCGAAGCAAATAACTTATGGGAAACAATAGAGCCGACTGAGTCGATTCAACCCAATAAGACAAAAGAGAAAACCGCTATTGCTTTCCTTTATCAAGCCTTACCCGAAGAACAATTACTTCAAATAACAAAGCACAAAACCGCGAAGGACATTTGGAATGCTTTGAAAACCAGACACGATGGCGAAGACAGAGTTAAACAAGCAAGAATACAAACACTCAAATCCGACTTTGAGATGTTATACATGAAGGAAGACGAAACAATCGACACCTTCACCACAAAACTTACAACTCTCGTAAACAAAGCCGCTAGTCTAGGACACACCATAGAAGATGAAACCTTAGTACGGAAACTACTAAATGTTGTACCCGATAGGTATCTGCAAATAGTCGCATCTATAGAACAATATTCCGACCTAAGTGAAATGACTATGGAAGAAGCAATTGGAAGACTTAAGGCCTATGAAGAAAGGATTAAGTTTAAGAAGGATAAACAAGTGAACAATCAAGAGACTTTGATGTTCACACGACATAAAGGACAAGGAAAACCTTTTAGAGAATATGGTCAGGGAAGATTTAACCAGTCTCGAGGCCGAGAACAAGACAAGAACAATTATCAATCTAAAAAGGAAGAACGAGCGTCTTTTGAAGAAGATACAAGAGACAAATCTCAAGTCACATGCTACCGATGTCACAAACTTGGACATTATGCATATGAATGTCAAAATAAACACAAGAATCAAGTCAGAGAACATTCAAATTTTATTGAAGAAGACTTAGAGCCAACATTACTTATGGCGACTATAACTGAAGAGAAATGATACAATGAGAAACCGCAGTGATTGCATAAACAGCAGAGATTGCAGTAACCCCAGAGATTGCAGAAACAACAGAGATTGCAGAAACCGCAGAGAATGCAGAAACAACAGAGATTGCAGAAGCAGAGATTGCGAAACCGCAGAGAATCGCAGCAGCCAGAGATTGTAGTAACAACAGAGATTGCAGAAACAGCAGAGATTGCAGAGACAGCAGAGAATGCAGAAGGAAGCAAAATGGAGTTATGTGAGACGACTACAAAAGACTTAAAGATCTACGTCACAGCGATTGTGATTAAGGGAGAGAATATTGGGTTAATCACCAATCGACCCATCTCAACCCACAAACGAACCGGTCAACGAAAGTCAAAGTCAACATGAAAAAGTCAACTCGCTGGAAATAACTGGCAATAGCAGTTAACAAACAGTTATATGACAGTTACAAACATAACTGCCATATCTTGAACCATCACAACGGTTCACTATGTACCGTTTCACTTTGTATAAATAGAGTAGAACATGTAACGATTACATTCATGACAGAATTTATAGAAAATAGAGATTATTTCATATTTTGGTATATTATTGATTAAAGATCCGTAACATTGGGCCAACACTGGTGCTGCAATTTTGAATCCCTGAAGACTAAAGCGCCTTTCATCACTAGGGGACTCGATCAAGTAATTTTGCACTCGCTCTCTGTGGATTTCTTTTTAAGTTAAATCATAAATAGGATGCTACAAAACATATTTAACAAAGTTAGGAGTCTGTATAAATCTTGGTATATATTTATCCGAAACTGGATTGAATTTAGATTGTATATTATCTTAATTATCTGTTACTAATAAAGAAAGAGGTGGCAATTTACATGCATTGTATTAAGCACTCAGCAAAGACCTCATTAACCTATATAAAACCATCATCATGTTTATTTCTTGGAAGCACAACATGTTTTTTTTCCATAATTTAAGGATGGCATATTTCTAGATAAGCCGGGCGGCTGATTAAATTAAATAAGACTAGTTAATCTATGAACCTTGACTTGCTGTCAATAATTGATCCCATTGTCTCTCTTATCTTTAGCAGCATCTAGCTCTTGCTTAGAGATTTCCCAAATGATACATCAAAGGTGTGCTACCCTTGTTCACACCACATCTAATGGAATACTACTAATTAAAATAATAAAGAGCATGCTTCACAAACTTTATGACAAATTGTTTTTTAAGACATGCATCTTGTGATTCTTTTCCATTTCTTGGTTTATGACATCCAAATGCAATGAAATAAAGCGTCGTTTAGATCTTTGGTCGATGCCAGATTTGAGTGAGACGTTGAAACATGACGGAACGAATAAGTCACCGTAGCAAAGCCCTTGAGCTGAAAACAAACATGACCATGGCCACACTACTAATAATGTTTTGGTAGATAATAAGCCAAATAGCAAAGCTTTTTCCTCTCTTTTTCCTTATTTCCTTCCCTTTCCATTGACTAATCAGAATTTGTTAATGTAGGGTGCATGTGCATGTATCAATTTGCATTGATATACAGTAATTATAAAGGGGTCCCTTTTCATTTGTAATATCCCACAAACCAAGGGCCTTGTCATGATTTGTACCTCACTTACAATTTTTACCACACCAACCTTGAAATGCCCCTTTAATTAGATTCCATCACTTGTTCATTTCTGTCCTTTAGCAAATTCAAATTTGTCACAATGTATTAAGCAAACAACTTTAAGTACTGAAGTTATCCTAAAACATGTCCGAATATAAGTAACGAAGATGATACAAAGCATTGTGCGTGACGGTCAGCATTGGCAACTACTAGTAATAGTTTTGTCTCAAGATCTTCTGTTAAATCTAATAAGACAGAAAAAGGGACAAATCAAGGGCTTGAATCCAAGAACATGACAATAAAATTTTCTTGTTTTTGTCTATAAACATGTAATTTGTGACACAACATGGGAGATTTTTGGATGAAGTATGGAGGGAAACCAAAAAGAGTCCACCAATTTGACTTGTAAGTTGCAAGTTTGTGAAATAATGTAACCAAAACTACCATACAAAACAAAGATCAAGGATGCTCACATGGGCTTTGTTCTCATCCTATGAATCATTTACTAAATCTTTCTTTATTGTATTACCGAGACTCATTAAATTATATGCGAGAAAATGAAAAGCAGAAGCGATTAAAACGAATAACTACTTGATTTTTTAACACAACAAATACCACATTATCTTCTTTTCTTATCTTTTTTGATTAATTACTAATTAGCCTTCTTCCTTTCCTTCCAAGCAATGTCTTGCACCCAATCTAAAATGCATCATTAGTGCAACTTGTGGATTAAAACATTCTTATTGCAATTTGTATCACTTACGTGCTCAATATGCTCGATATATCGTTCAAAACTCATATAGAGGTGTATACTATCAAACTCAAAATATATAACTGGAATGCAAGTTTTCTAAGTATACACATATACAAGCATACACACTAGCTTCAAACAAATATAGTTTAGTACTTTAGTTAGAACGTTGTTAAATATTACACTATATATAATTAATTTTCAAAACAGTTAGGTGAATTTAACGTAATAGGAGTATTAAAACCTGTACAATTCTGATCAACAAATGCATGTAGCCATGTAGCATTGTCGAACGCTACAAGTCAAACCGGCCCATTAAGATATCCCATATTTTTACATCTTTTTATTTTAACTAATACTAACATTTAACTTACGTTTGATCAAGTGAGTTTATATGCTCCAAGTTTATTCTTTTATTAGGGATACTTAACACGCTATCATAGTTACAAATTTTATAATTAGAAACATATAAAATAGTTATGTGTGCCCTTTCTAGCATAGGTGTTGATGTTCTAAAATGTGACCAAATACATTGGGTTAAGAAACATCAAGCACCCTATTTTTCAAGGTCAACTTTCTCTCTTGTTTTAGTTTCAACAAGGCTCGCAAAATTTTGGCTCATTCCCGTCCCTAAACGGTTAAGGTCTTTTCATTCGTGTTATTTGAGAAAACAAGTTTTACGACTCAAGTGTGTAAAATACTAGTAAAAGAGTTCTATTGATTCAATGAATGAGATTGTGTGAATAGACAAGTAGCTTTGGAAACAAGCAACGCTATTATAACTCAAAAATCCAATATACCTTGATCTCGCAATCAGGCTTGTGTCAACTAATTAACCTAGTCATCTACAATAAGAAGTACACAGTTTAACCTCGTGACCGTTTCTAACATTTTTCTTGAGCACCCTCGCTCTGTCCATCCAATAAAGTTCAAACTTTGTAAAACATTAAGGTGTTTGATCAGTAGGTCAACTTGAAGGTAACTTGTCATTATATCTAAAAGGTTATAAATATATAATACGCGTACAATGCGCGTTCGGGGTCAAAGGAAACTTCTTTTTCTTCGAGCAAGTTCTTCAACCACTTAGGTAGTGAACCTAATTGTTGTAGCGTAGTATTAGGGTAAGCCTCGGGATTGATATCGTTCTCTAGGGGAATAGGAATGCTAGTAAGAAATTACTACGCTAAGGTTGAGGTTTAGGAAGATTATTTTTTATCTTTTTTTTTTTTAATATATTTTTTAGAAAATTGAAAGGTACAATCTCGGGGTATTGGATTTGGGGGGTGGTACTTCTACCGATTACTCTACTATTATCTAATCTAATTAACTAAGCTAAGGGGTAGTCTATGTCTAATAAGGTCGTAGGGTATGCTTTTCTCACTAACTCTTTGAGAATACCTTAAGGTTATTGCCTACAAAATCTCTATGATTCATAAACTAACTCTAAGGTTATCTTTGGATTTTTAGCCTACAATAACTCTAGGCGATTATAAACTAATGTTTACAAAGATTACTCAAGCATTAAAAACACAACGATGGCCTATTGCAATCCTAAGCCAATTACAATTAAGATAAGAGGCAGCCAATCAATATTCAATAACCAGGTTTCATAGATCTAAGCAAACACACAAGTAAATTAGCCGGACATGGTAAACATGCAAGCATACACACATACAATCGAAGACATAATGAAATCAATGAAGTAGATTACTTATCTTGATGTAAAATAGGGTATGAGAACCCTAAGATACTGCCCAAGACAAACCAAAATCGTTTTAGGTTTTTTACTCCACAATTCTACCTCCCTAAAAGTCTGAAAATCGAATTCTATATACAGAGTTACAACTGCGACGGCGTCACTCTTTACTTGTGACGCCGTCGGATCGCCGCCATTAGGATTTCGTCTTAACCAAGTCAACTTTGGGACGCCGTCACTTTGTGGTTGTGACGCCATCAGCTTCAACTTCTGACGCCGTCTGGATCTGGATCTAGGTCGTCTGAGTTGTGACGCCCTACTCTTTAAAGCCTGACGCCGTCAGGTACAAAATAGCAATTTCACTCCTGAGCCATCGCAATTAGAGGGACAGCGTCGCCCTTTATCTGTGACGCCGTCGAGTGCACTTCTTGATCTTGACTTTATCCATTTTCTTCACATATTCACGCCTTTTCGTCCAAATAAGCGTCATTCCAACATTTTGCCTTCAAGAGACCTAAAGAGTGAAAAGGAACGAAATTAAGCAGTAACGGATATAAAAGTGGTCGATTAAGGGCTTAAATGACCCCTTAAAAATGTACATTTTAAATCCTTATCAAATATCCTACACTTGGTATTTACTTGTCCTTAAGCAAATGTGCTTTTGGCCAATTAATTTATAAGTTAAGGGGCATGAAGAATCGGTTTAGAACAATTCACAACAAGTATAAGCCCTGCAAAAGTCATAAGAAGCACGAAAATTACATACTAGCACCTCACAAGTGGTGTTTGGATACTCTCATCTCTCGGGCGTATATGAAATATATCAAATTGGAAATGGAAGATAAACACTCATTAACCGGTCCTAGTACATATATTACCATAGGCTTGAGACTAGATCAAACCTTCATCGCTTTGGCGTAAGCACCTAGGAAAAACTATCTAAGAGGTCTTTTAAAGGGTTGTAACGTTAGACTTACGGTAGGGAAACAAAGGGTTTGGTTGGATAGGCGATTTAGTGGTGGCAAGTCAAAAATCTTTATGTTACAAGCATGAGAAGAATGACGTTGCTAAGCCAAGACTCGACACTCTAAACTCTAGATAACTTTGAAACAAACAAACATAAATTTAAAGATAGATGTAGGATGGTAGCCCTTTTTTTTTTTTTTTTTTTTTTTTTTTTCATACACTTTTACTCTACCATCCTCTACGATAACATCAAAATATAAGGGATTTATAGGCACATCCCTACACTTGAGTTTTTATTATTCTAACACTAATTTGACCCAAATTGAAAAGATCAAAACACTTGAAGTACATTATTACGTAAATAAATGGAATTTGAATTTAACGTTTTTCCCGTCACTCCATAAAATCTAACTTTACCCATGAGTCCCAATTGTCCCAAAACTGTATACAAAGGATATGACTCGACTTAGCAACTTATGCAAGTAACTAGATAATTGAACTAAGGGTTTAGTATGATAACAATAATGCACTAAAAGTGAGTGCATACAAGGTAGGCTAAGGCGATTTGAGGTGTACATTTGGGGGTGGATTGTAAACAATGCTCTTCATTGATATTCCGGAAAACTGAAACATCACGAGAACCGCGAAAAGGATAGGCTCTGAGGGGTTAACTAGGGGTATCGTGTACTAAAGATGAGTACATCGCAAGGGTGTGGGGGAATTACTCAACCGATGTGGAAGAAGTAATTATAACACGGGTATCAATCAAGGGTTATCCTAATGCCTCTTATCATTTAGTTATTCCTAACTACACAAGTGTAGTCTCACTAGCGATCTCGGGATGCATCACAAAACAAGTTCTAGAATCTATTATACTACCGGTACACTCTCGAAGCATTAAAGATGAATGCTTTAATTCCTACAAGTCTAGGGGCGAACCTCACATTTTTTGGGTGAAATTTGAGTGGTAAAGGGTTTTTGTGCTAGTCATATAACTTCCTATCCATGAGACGCTTTATTAAGACTAATGGCCCACTCCTAAATGTCATGAAAAAATTTAAATTTGGTTCCAAAATTACCCTAACCGATATTTCTCATGGCTTATTACACAAATGAAATTGGACAAGACAAATAGCCAAGGATAAGCATAGTTTCAAAGTTCCCGTTTTATTCTCCCTCCCTACACTTAAACTGAACATTGTCCCCAATGTTCTCCGAAAGTATCAAAGTTATGATAATGGAAGGTAATTAAAAGAGAAAGAAACTAATACTCCCCTGATTAGCTCGGCAGGATCCGTGTGAAGTAGTGGTTAAATTCTTCTTCAAGAAGAATGTATGCGTGAAAAGCTCCATCCAATCTTATGTATCTTCTTCTTGATAAATAAAACCTGCACACTTTAAGAAAACAGACGAAACCTTCGCGTAAAATCGGTGGTAAAACTATATATGACTCTACTATGCTAGGATATAATGCTTGTGGAATGGATGTTTACAGGTTTTCTGGAAAATTAAGACCTGAGAAATTCCAAAAATTTATAAGTAGCACAGAAAACGAGAGAACATAAGATAAGTGGTTTCTGCTCCTCCTAATGTCGTCAGGTTATCCTGACATAAACTGTCTGCTGCGTTTTTCTGGAAAAATTACACCTTTAAAATCTGGAAAAATTCCTGCAAAACATCCATTATGACTCGATACAAGCATTTGAATCTAACAAACACACATATATATCTTTTCAATAACCGTAATTCTCATGTTCACGTTCTTTTAAAAATGTGTGTAATCTTCCCTACACTTATCCTTTTTGTAAAATACCTTTATATGTAATTAAGACGAGTTTAAAGATAACATAAAGCATTTTCACAAATTTAAACATGAGAATAAAGAATCAATGAAAAGATATATGACACACAAACAAGCAAACAATTAAGCATGTGTTGCCTCCCACGAAGCGCTTTTCTTTATTTATGAGTCTTGTAGCTAGACTCGAAGTCGTGCCCCTACGTACCTATGTAAGTAAGCTTATCCTCAAGAATGTCATAAGCATCAAAATTATCAATAAGTTCCTGGTGGTACGCTTAGTTCGGTATGCCTTTTCAAACTTTTCTCCATCGGGGTCATAGATTGTCATCCTAATGTGTCATTCTCCATTACCATCACTAGGTGGTCTATCCCAATTCCACTTATGCTTAGGTTTCTCACTCTCAACTTTCCACTTATTCATGACAAAATTAACGGTCAAGCTTCCTAGGAACTCGGTCATCTTCCTAAATCGAAGCGTCCTCGAACGGGTTCACTCCTATATCCCTAGCCAATTCTTGGTCATGGAAAGTTGAATTACTAACAAAGGCCTCTTCTAGATAGAAAGGTCGTTGGGGACCTATGAAATCTTTACTAATCCAAGGCCCATATTCCAGATGGCGTTCTATCTAACATGATCTCGTAGGGAATTTCTTCCTCTTTGTAGGAGATATGCTTCTTGACATCGTAAACTGACCCAGCACTCCCCTCTCCTACCACTATTTTAGACATCTTACAATCAATGATGGCACTAGTGGTAGCTTAGAATCCCCTTCCTACTAACAACGGGTATGTCGGGTCCTTATTCATGTCTAGCACATGGAAATCCGCCAAAAGAGTCAATTCACCTACGAGCACTACCATGTCTTTTATTATCCCTGCCGGATATGCAATACTACCGTCCGCTAGACCTAAGATGGTTTCCGTTGGCTCTATCTTACCTAGGTTAAGGCTTCTATGGAGTGACAACGGAAGAAGATTGATGCTCGATCATAAGTCGGCTAAAGTGTCGAAAGGTTTGGAGTTTCCAAGGCTACACGAAAGAACGAATAGCCCAGGATCATCTAACTTGTTAGGTAACTTATTTTGCACAAATCTGAGACCCACGTTCTCCTATTTTTAGTTCTCACTCATATTTTTCTTTTAAAGCATTGTAATAAGGTGCATGAGCCAAGACTTCAAGAACCGGTTTTTCTTGGTGGAGTTCCTTGTACTCCTCCTCTAGATTAGGGTTGGGTTCTTGGTTGACGGGTTTCTCAAGAGTTGGTTGGACCAATGGTTCGGGTCCTTGGTACTTCATGAGGGATCGCTTGGAACCCGTGTTGATGGCGTTAACCGGATGAACTTTCGGGTGTGAAGGGCATGGATATTCACTTTCCTAAGGTGAGCAAGAACATGAAGTCGATGAAATCGAATTCACTTTTGGGTTCTTTATAGTGTCACTTGGTAGTGCTCTAATTTCCCGGTCATTGAAGGCTTTTAAGAGGGCGTCGAGCTTGTTTGTCATCTCGCCTTCAAACTTAGTCAATCGAGTTTCTTGAGATGACATGAATCTAGACACAATTGCCTCAAGACTAGCGGAGTTCCCGGTGTTTGGAGGGTTGAACCTATTAGGTGGACTAGATGAGCTTTGGGGTGGGTTTGAATTTTGGTTCCACTTAAGGTTAGGGTGATTCCTCCATGAGGGGTTGTAGGAGTTTCCTAAGTTGTTTTGTTCGAGCTTGAAAGTTTACCACTTCTCCCCCCTCTCACGGGTAGCGTGGAGGCTTAAGTCCATAAAAGCTTGTTCGGGGAGTCTTGTGCAATCACGAGTGTCGTGGGGACCACTACACAACTCACAAGGTAGAGTGATTTTGTTCACTTGATGCGAAGACTTAGGATTTTTGTAAGAGCTCATTAGGAATTTGATTTGATCTTCAAGCTCTAGCATCCTACTGATGCGAAGGTTGTCGATCAATGTGAGGCAAGGAGATTGCCTTTACGGTTTTGGGCAACTCACGGGGGTCATTCCAACTTTCGTTGTCATAGAGAGCAAGGTCCTCTATTGTACCCCACGATTCTTTCGCGGTGAGATTACTAAGTTTGCCACACGGCAGTCGATGGATTGCTTAGTTGAGAAGTTGACATGATCGTTAAAGATTTGGACTTGAAGCCAAAGATCAATGCCGTGATGAGGGACTTTATGGAGCAAGTCCTTGAATCGAGTCCATGCTTAGTAGAGATTCACCTTGGCGTTGTTGGAACATCGAGATTTCATTCCTAAGCTTAGTAGTTCTCCCCGGTGGGAAAAATTGGGCAAGGAAGCGAGTGGTGAGATCATCCCAACTTTAGATAGAGCCGCGGGAAGTCGCCAAGCCAATTACTAGCTTGGTCCCATAGAGAGAATTGGAAGAGGCAAGCGTGGTCTCTGAGTAGTAGCATCGAGGTCGATGGAATCGACAATTTTAAGAAATCCTTAAGATCTTTGATTAGGATCTTGAACAAAGTCCATGGAATGCACATCCGTTTTGCACCAACCGGATGGTGTTGGATCGCAGGGCCGTAGTTTGAGCTTGATCGGGGAGCTCAATGGTGTTCCCATAGCCTAGGTGGCTTGGTCTTGAGTATTCACCAAGAGTGCGGCCTCTTGGCGGGTCATTTGGTGGTGGGTTGATGAGGGGTGGTTGATTATCACCTTCCATGATGAAAAGTGATAGGATTACGAACAAAGGTCACGAAGAAGGGGGATAAACTACGAGGAAGCTAAAAATGAGAAAAATCTTACTTGATAGCTCTGTTGTAAAAATTGGCCCAGGCGGCCGATTAATCCCCGCATAATCGCTGATCACTCAGTAAGCGCCTTGATTTATCATAATCGGCCTATTTAATCGGTTTGGTCAAAGATCGCTTAAAAATCGGTCAACAAACCGATTAATCGGAAAAAATCGAACAAAATCAGTCTAATCGGACAAAATCACTTAAAATCGGTCAACAAAATCGCTTAAAAATCAGACAAAACCGCTTAAAAATCGGTCAACAAACCGATTAATCGAACAAAATCGGTCAAAACTCGCTTAAAAATAGTCAACAAACCGAGTAATATCTATGTTCAACTTTGAACTTTGAATAATTATTTATTATGTTTATATTTAAACACTTGAAATATTTGAACTTTGATACACTATGCTTATCTCATACATATAATATAATACAATGTCTAAAATTACAATTTTGTGCATAAAAATTCTAATCCGATTAATCCCCGCCTAACCGATTAATCGCTAGGCCCTACCCAACCGCCTCACTAGCGCCTAGAGATTTTTACAACCTTGCTTGATAGGAATCAAGCAAGGGAACCTAAACGAGATAGACTCCTAACTAGCTATTATATTCCCTGGCAGCGGCGCCAAAAACTTGATACGTGTACAACGTGCGTTCGGGGTCAAAGGAAACTTTCTTTTCTTCAAGCAAGTTTCTCAACCACATAGGCAGTGAACCTAATCGTTGTAGTGTAGTATTAGGGTAAGCCTCGAGATTGATATCGTTCTCTAGGGGAATAGGAATGCTAGTAAGAAATTACTACGCTAAGGTTGGGGTTGAGGAAGATTATTTTTTATCTTTTTTTTTATATATTTTTAAGAAAATTGAAAGGTACGATCTCGAGGTATTGGATTTGGGGGGTGGTTCTTCTACCGATTACTCTACTATTATCTAGTCTAATTAACTAAGCTAAGGGGTAGTCTATGTCTAATTGACGTGTGCTCGTATAATGATTAAAAATATGTTTACCTTGATACTATTACTCCATAGTTATCTTTTATTGATGGTTGAATTGTCACGTCCTTATTCTTAATGCGTTGTGTCTTCTAAGATCGTAGGGTATGCTTTTCTCCCTAACTCTTTGAGAATACCTTAAGGTTATTGCCTACAAAATCTCTAGGATTCATAAACTAACTCTAAGGTTATCTTTGGATTTTTAGCCTACAATAACTCTAGGGGATTATAAACTAATGTTCACAAAGACTACTCAAGCATTAAAAACGCAACGATGGCCTATTGCAATCCTAAGCCAATAACAATTAAGATAAGAGACAACCAATCAATATTCAATAACTAGGTTTCATAGATCTAAGCAAACATACAAGTAAATTAGCCCGACATGGTAAACATGCAAGCATACACACATACAATCAAAGACATAATGAAATCAATGAAGTAGATTACTTATATTGATGTAAAATAGGGTATGAGAACTGATGAGTGTCTAAATACTCATCATTTTTGTATAATCTAAACTGCAAAATCATCTGAAAACACTCAGAAACACATCAAAATAATCAAAATATCACAAATCAGTGTTTTATGTGTTTTAAATGCAAAAAATCAAAATCAGGATGAAAACGTATCAAATTTTCAAAATTGGCAGTTTTAGTCCCCTAAGTTTCAAAAGTTGTCAAATCTAGTCCCTGGAATTCAAAAATGTGGAAATTTATCATTCAAGGTCCCTGAAGTATTCTAAGTTGTTTAAAATGATCTTTGAATGATTTTTTGGTCAAATGGCAAGAAAGGTCCCTAAACTTTGGAAAAGTGCAAAATTAGTCCTTGGACCTTTTAAAATGGAATTTATGCAAAAAGGATCCTTGTTCTATCAAAGTTTGTCAAAATTGGTCCTTGTGATAAGTTTGGAATAGTGGCATTTTCGGTCCTCAAGTTTGGAGAAGTTGCACTTTTGGTCCTTATTATTACTACTAAAACCAAACGGACACCTTTTAATTATGCAAGCCCAAATCCAAACCCTCCTACCCGGTGGCCCAAAACACATGACGGCCCCTTTGATATACCAATCGGTCAGCAGAAAGTCAAACCGAGCAAGAAAACCGCCCAAAACCGGTTTCCTTAGCACTACCTCTTCAACCCAGTAACACCAAAACGGTCATGGTTTCCTCCTTGCTTTTTCCCCTCCTTGTTTTTTCCCCTCCTCTTCCACTAACACCCAAATAATCTTAATTATCTCAAACAAAACCCATTAATGGCTCAAACCTGCTCAAAGAAATAATTGGCGCCAAAATCCAAATGTACGGTTTTGATGAGTTTCAAGCATCCAATGGCTCAGAGATGGTGGGAAAGATTCAGAGGACATCTAGAAGTCTGAAAAGTCTATAAAGGAGAGAGTAGATGCAATGTATCTTAATATCTAGAGTAATTTTAATTTTCAATGTCGTTTTAGCTTAAACTTTAAATCTCGATTGTATTTTAAAGCTTTTAAATCTTGTATTTCATGTTTCCAGTGTAACATAAAACTTTTGATATCATCAATTTCACTTTTGAGGTCTTATCTCATGTTATGCAATTTTTACTAATTCAAAAATCTCAATATAATGAAATGTTGTTAGAAGTTGTTAGTTTGGACTCATAAGCCCACATAAGCTCCCTATATAGCTTATTGAAGCTATTAGATACTCTTAAAAGCAGTTTATTAGCCAAAATCAGAAATTCACATAAATACCAAGTAAATAGCTTAAAAATAAAAAGTCATGGTGCAAGGTACAAGAAGGTCGGAGCAGGGTATATAGTGGATGGCCTTGGGATTAGTGCTTCTTGGGAAGCTTTAGGATGTGTTTTTATGCATTGGTTCTAAGTTTTCAGTTTGAAGCCATTTGTAAGCTTTATGATCAATTTTTGCATTTCTGTGTTTTAGTTGTCTAGTAAGTGTAATATCTGTTTCTTAATGACCACTAATCATAATTAAGTGTATCTAAGCTATAAAATTAGCTGCTTGTTCTTTTAAATCAGTAGATAGTAAAATTTCATTTTAGACAGTAAAATTAGTTTAAGTTTAAATTGTTAGTTATATGTTGTTATTATTGTTAGTTAATGCTTCTTTAGTCTCATTTAAAGATATCATAAGGTCGATGAATCAGTATCTTGGTCTATCTCTGTGATTTACTTTGAAAACTTACCAAGACGATTATTATAAAGGTGTGTTTGGTTTTCTTGATATATCGATCTATAGGCTTGCTCAGTAGATAACACTGGTTGGTTTAAGTTTGTATATCTTATTTGAGTACTTACCTGTCTTAGTTTGTACACGCAATACACCTAAAGTCAAAATTCCTTAAATTTCTCTTTAACTCTTTAAGCTATGTTGTGATCTTGGCAAATCAAACTTTTGTTTTGTGTTCAAAAGTCATAAACAAAACTTGCAGAGGTTCCATTTCAATTATTAACATCCATCTCAGTACTTAAAATCAGTAGCAAAGCTCAACAAAGTCAACTTTTCATTTTTGGTTCAAAAGTCAAATCATGAAAAATCTGTTTTGAAGCCAACTAAAAGGATTTTTCCTTGATTCATTTTTAAACCAAATTAAGTGAGATCTTGGGTTTTTGAAGTTCAACTGGTCTACTTTGTTATTAGTATTTTTATACATTTTTGTGAAATTTTTAGAAGCTTCAAACAAGCTTGTCTATAGGGTCTTAAATGCCCTGTGCAAAACTCAGTTGATACTGAGATTTTCTCAGTTCTTGCATCTTGTACACAGGGCTTATTAGAGCTTATCATAGTCTGATTTTTGGTACACTTGGTCTCACCCAGTCCTTTCAAGTTCAATTCATAGTTTTCAAACTTGAGCTTATTTATAGGCTGCGTTTGTGTTCAAAGTTGCTACCAGAAAATTGTTTTAGCTTTTAAAGCTCAAACATCAAATCACAGTAGCATCTTGTGATTCTGTGGTATTAGCTTGTTGATTCCTGTTGCAGTTTAGTTCTTTTATCATATTTAAGCTTCATTAGCAATTTGGTTCATATTGGTACTCTTTTGCTTAATCAAGTGCTTATTTCAATAAGCACTTCCACTGCAGTTGCTTATTTCTCCACACAAGCCCATGTTTTTCTATTTTTCTTAGATTCAGTATATTAAAATAGACTTTTCCTGAAATTTTCATAATTTTTCATAACTATTTGCTATTTTTCTAGATTTAAATTAGTTTTTAAGCATTTTTAATTAGCATTAAATACAAATAATTAAGAAAAGCTTCTAAAAAATATTTTTTCAATTTTCTTAGGTTAAGATAAATATAAAAGTCATAAAAAGTATTTTTCCATAATTTTCTTAGTTTAAAAAGTATTTTTAGCATTTTAATTAGTTTTAAATAGTAATTAATTAATAATAAATACATAAAAAGTCTAAAAATATATTTTCAGTTTTAAAATAAGTTTTATAATATTTTAGATTTTCCTAAGTCATAATTTTATTTTTCTAGCTTTATTTCATATTTTATCTTATTTTAGGTTATTATTTAATAGTTAAAAATAGTTTTTATTTAATAATAATTATATAAATAGTTTTAAAAATAATTTTATTTTTCTAATAATTTTCTTATATAATTAGGATTGTTAAAATGTATTTTCTATATACATAGGTATTTTCCTTCTTTATTTTCACGTTTTATTTTTATGCGTTACGTAGTTTTTAATTTAAACGTACGTCTTAGGTTTTAAACGTTCATCACTTTAAATATAGTGATAGCGTTTATTTAATATTTTTTATCTTTTTAATTTTCTTAATTTGCATTTTAGTTGTAATTTTTAACTTTTTCAGTAGTGTAATATTCAATCCAAATCCTTTCCGATCACTATCCTTAGTGATCATTCAATCGTCTGATCAAGTGTTTTACACACCATTGAGTCTCCGTGGGACTTAACGACCCGAGAATTCATTGTATTCTCGGGACTTCATTGTATTTGTGTTTTTAAGCGGTTTTAAGCTTCTTACGATCGGCCATTCACAAGTGGCCGGTTTGTGTGAGGTAGCTTATTTGTTTCATTTCGGATCAAAATTTTCGTGGGAGGCTTTAGCGTGTGTTTAGCCTTTTTCAGACCCACTCTTGCACATACCCCATCTTTTGTAAAATTTTCAGAAAATCCAAAAAGTTCTTTAACACTTTTCCTAAAGTGTTAAAACGCCAAAAAATATTTTCATTCTTTGTTTTATCATAATGTTTTCAAAAATACCAAAAATATTCCTCTTTACCCTCTCACCTTTTTGATTCTTCATTTCTTACCCTCTGTTAACCTTTGATTCTTTCTATGTCTTATCCTCACCCTCTTGGTTGTCAATGGTGTGGTGGTCCTTATAATGGTGGCAATTGCCCCTGTTGTAGCGTGGTGGAATCAGAAACGGTCTGTCTATAACCAAGATCCCTATTCCTACCATAACACGACTGATTTATTCCATCGGCTACCACCTTTGTGAGACTTCAGCCAGCTTTACTTGTTGTGAGTATTGTGGTGGTTCACATTCCAGTTCGATTGTCAATCGGAAACACGCTTGTCTATGAGCGGGTTCCCGATAACAATTATGACTACAACACATACCACTCACACCACATCAGTTTTCTGTTGTGAGTATTGTGGAGGTCCTCACTCTAGCTTCGGATTGTCAAAGCAGGGAACCCATTTCCTTGTAACAATTACGACTCTTCATATCAAGACCAACCTCCACAATACCAAATGATTCAAGCAACTCCTCATGAAACTACGACGGACCTTCTATGAAGACTCTGGAGTTATTAAAAGAACTTAAGGAGGAGTCGGCTATGTCCTCCCAAGATAATCCAAATGAAAAATCCATGGAAGTGTTGTTAGTGAAGAGCGGTCGCTAAATTAGATTCCCAGATTTCCATTGAAAACACTATTATGGAATCAATTAGAATACAAAAAGCATTCAAATCCAGCTCTCGATTCCGTTTCATTCCTGATGATGATGATGATGATGTTACCCTTGATATTAGTGAATTATGTACATATTCATCAAGTTCATCGGGTTGAAACTCCTTCCATGAAAACCGTGGAGAAAAGACTATGATGGAATTACTAGCAGAAGAACAAATGGAAAGTATTAAACATATGTATGCTAGTCCTTCTAAACTCCCTCAATCTGTTGTTATCACACCCGATATTCCCACTCACTCTCTAAACATGGGGGATGAGCTTCTTAGCACTATTCCAGAAATGGACTCGTCTAGTGTTGAGAGCCTTGTCTCAATCCCAAGAGAGTCACAGGGAATTCTCGAGCATCTGTGTGATATCCCTTCCCTCTTGAGTGTTCAAATGATCAATTTGAGACTTTCTCCGATTTTAGCGATGATTGTAAATCTTATGGAGACATCGAGTAGGTTGAGGCATCACTCCCGCGATCTGATCCTCTTCTTGAGGAGTTCACCGATGAACTCTCTTACACCACTCCACTTTCATCGGAAAGTGACGATGATCTCTTTGATTTGAAGCCCGATCTTGGAGAAACTAGAAATCTCCTATATAATGATCATCCACTCATTTCTTATTCCATTTCCGACTCTTCCATTCCTTCTCTCACTCCGGATGAGGAAGATGACAACTTTTGGAAGGAGGTCGATGATTTTCTTAGTGATGAGTCGATTCCAACAGCAATTGACAATACTTACTTTGATTCGGAGGGAGACATCCTTTTTCTTGAAAATCATTGATTGAAGAACCGTTTTCGACTCTCCTTCCCGGTAATTTTGTTACCAATCACCATACAAGCTTCAAGTTTAAGCTTAAAATGTCAAAAATGGTGATTTGCTTCTTTCTGATGAGGAATGGACCTGCATTGTGATGCACATATTTATTCCATTCTTCACAAATGGTGTGGTTGCTCTTTCCCTTTTCTCCTTCGGGAATGAGGACACTATCTTTGATCCCGGCATTTTCAATTATCATTTTTTTGAGCCGGTTCTCTCTATATCTCATCGGTGTGGAACTTTCACGTGCTTCAAATGTTTGTCCAAACATCTTGAATGAAAGTCCGATGGAGATCGTTCCTTCCATTTTGCTTCCCCAAGAACAAATGAATACGGGGTCGAGCCAAGCTAGCGACTTCGGAAATCAAAAAGCATAGCATGCCATATGGGTTTTCACCCATATATCTGACTTCTTTCTATTTTCTACCACCCTAGTGTGGGGGGGTTGCCCACATGTTGTATATATATATATAATGTTTTAAAAAACATTTTCAAATAATGGCCGTAGTATTTCCCTTTTACGTTCTTTGTTTCGGCATAGCCACCGGTACTTTGAATATTGAGGGCAATATTCATTTCTAAGTGTGGGGGGGAATTCTCACGAATTTTATCATATTTATCTACCCAATTCCCCCGTTTTTGGCCAAAATTTTTTGGAGTAAGTGTTCTACACTTACTCATTTGGTTATCGATCCGCCATGTCGTAAGACAAAAGGATTGGCTAATCCAAGAGCAAACGGCTCTTGGTAAAGATATCTCAAATCCGTTTATATGGCTTGCAATTTGCCCAAAATTGTATGGTTCTCAACTCACCATGTCCTAAAAAGTGAAGAGTTGGCTAGCCTGCAAGGTTATGGCTTGTGGTAAAGGCAGTGGAAAATCCATAATTGGTATTCACTCACCAAAGATAATTACGATAATTTATCTAAGAGTTGGCTAGTCGGAAGGATACTACGGTAAAGACAAATCAAATCCGTTGAAAGCTGGTGGTTTGCTCAAAATCACATGGTTATCGGTGTACCATGGTTCTTACTTGAACTGAAACATTTGGCTACTCCAGAAGTAATGGCTTTTGGTAAAGAGTTTTTCAAATCCATTAAGTTTTCTCAAATCATTGCTAGGGACTAGCAATATCTCAGTGTGGGGATTGATGAGTGTCTAAATACTCATCATTTTTGTATAATCTAAACTGCAAAATCATCCGAAAACACTCAGAAACACATCAAAATGATCAAAATATCACAAATCGGTGTTTTTATGTGTTTTAAATGCAAAAGATCAAAATCGATGAAAAACGTATCAAATTTGCAAAATTGGCAGTTTTAGTCCCCTAAGTTTCAAAAGTTGTCAAATCTAGTCCCTGGAATATCAAAATGTGGAAATTTATCATTCAAGGTCCCTGAAGTATTCTAAGTTGTTTAAAATGATCTTTGAATGATTTTTTAGTCAAATGGCAAGAAAGGTCCCTAAACTTTGAAAAGTGCAAAATTAGTCCTTGGACCTTTTAAAATGGAATTTATGCAAAAAGGATCCTTGTTCTATCAAAGTTTGTCAAAATTGGTCCTTGTGATAAGTTTGGAATAGTGGCATTTTCAGTCCTCAAGTTTGGAGAAGTTGCACTTTTGGTCCTTATTATTACTACTAAAACCAAACGGACACCTTTTAATTATGCAAGCCCAAATCCAAACCCTCCTACCCAGCTGGCCCAAACCACATGACCCGGCCCCTTTGATATACCAATCGGTCAACAGAAGTCAAACCAAAGAAAAAACGCCCAAAACAGTTTCCTTTGTACTACCTCTTCAACCCCTGTAACACCAAAACCAGTCATGGTTTCCTCCTTGCTTTTTCCCCCTCCTTGCTTTTTCCCCTCCTCTTCCACTAACACCCAAATAATCTTAATTATCTCAAACAAAACCCATTAATGGCTCAAACCTGCTCAAAGAAATAATTGGCGCCAAAATCCAATATGTACGGTTTGATGAGTTTCAAGCATCCAATGGCTCAGAGATGGTGGGAAAGATTCAGAGGACATCTAGAAGTCTGAAAAGTCTATAAAGGAGAGAGTAGATGCAATGTATCTTAATATCTAGAGTAATTTTAATTTTCAATGTCGTTTTAGCTTAAACTTTAAATCTCAGTGTATTTTAAAGCTTTTAAATCTTGTATTTCATGTTTCCAGTGTAACATAAAACTTTTGATATCATCAATTTCACTTTTGAGGTCTTATCTCATGTTATGCAATTTTTACTAATTCAAAAATCTCAATATAATGAAATGTTGTTAGAAGCTGTTAGTTTGGACTCATAAGCCCACATAAGTTCCCTATATAGCTTATTGAAGCTATTAGATACTCTTAAAAGCAGTTTATTAGCCAAAATCAGAAATTCACATAAATACCAAGTAAATAGCTTAAAATAAAAGTCATGGTGCAAGGTACAAGAAAATTTGGGCGGGGTATATAGTGGATGGCCTTGGGATTAGTGCTTCTTGGGAAGCTTTAGGATGTGTTTTTATGCATTGGTTCTAAGTTTTCAGTTTGAAGCCATTTGTAAGCTTTATGATCAATTTTGCATTTCGTGTTTTAGTTGTCTAGTAAGTGTAATATCATTTCTTAATGACCACTAATCATAATTAAGTGTATCTAAGCTATAAAATTAGCTGTTTGTTCTTTTAAATCAGTAGATAGTAAAATTTCATTTTAGACAGTAAAATTAGTTTAAGTTTAAATTGTTAGTTATATGTTGTTATTATTGTTAGTTAATGCTTCTTTAGTCTCATTTAAAGATATCATAAGATTGATGTCGGTATCTTGGTCTATCTCTGTGATTTACTTTGAAAACTTACCAAGACAGTATTATAAAGGTGTGTTTGGTTTTCTTGATATATCGATCTATAGGCTTGCTCATAGATAACAACTGGTTGGTTTAAGTTTGTATATCTTATTTGAGTACTTTGTCTTAGTTTGTACTGCAATACACCTAAAGTCAAAATTCCTTAAATTTCTCTTTAACTCTTTAACTGTTGTGATCTTGGCAAATCAAACTTTTGTTTTGTGTTCAAAAGTCATAAACAAAACTTGCAGAGGTTCCATTTCAATCATCAACATCAATCTAAGTACTTAAAATCAGTAGCAAAGCTCAACAAAGTCAACTTTTCATTTTTGGTTCAAAAGTCAAATCATGAAAAATCTGTTTTGAAGCCAACTAAAAGGATTTTTCCTTGATTCATTTTTAAACCAAATTAAGTGAGATCTTGGGTTTTTGAAGTTCAACTGGTCTACTTTGTTATTAGTATTTTTATACATTTTTGTGAAATTTTTAGAAGCTTCAAACAAGCTTGTCTATAGGGTCTTAAATGCCCTGTGCAAAACTCAGTTGATACTGAGATTTTCTCAGTTCTTGCATCTTGTACACAGGGCTTATTAGAGCTTATCATAGTCTGATTTTTGGTACACTTGGTCTCACCCAGGTCCTTTCCAAGTTCCAATTCATAGTTTTCAGCTTGAGCTTATTTATAGGCCTGCGTTTGTGTTCAAAGTTGCTACGAATTTTAGCTTTTAAAGCTCAAACATCAAATCTGTAGCATCTTGTGATTCTGTGGTATTAGCTTGTTGATTCCTGTTGCAGTTTAGTTCTTTTATCATATTTAAGCTTCTGTTAACAGCTGGTTCATATTGGTACTCTTTTGCTTAATCAAGAGCTTATTTCAATAAGCACTTCCACTGCAGTTGCTTATTTCTCCACACAAGCCCATATTTTTCTATTTTTCTTAGATTCAGTATATTAAAATAGACTTTTCCTGAAATTTTCATAATTTTTCATAACTATTTGCTATTTTTCTAGATTTAAATTAGTTTTTAAGCATTTTTAATTAGCATTAAATACAAATAATTAAGAAAAGCTTCTAAAAAATAATTTTTCAATTTTATTAGGTTAAGATAAATATAAAAGTCATAAAAAGTATTTTTCCATAATTTTCTTAGTTTAAATAGTATTTTTTAGCATTTTAATTAGTTTTAAATAGTAGTTAATTAATAATAAATACATAAAAAGTCTAAAAAATATATTTTCAGTTTTAAAATAAGTTTTATAATATTTTAGATTTTCCTAAGTCATAATTTTATTTTTCTAGCTTTATTTCATATTTTATCTTATTTTAGGTTATTATTTAATAGTTAAAAATAGTTTTTATTTAATAATAATTATATAAATAGTTTTAAAAATAATTTTATTTTTCTAATAATTTTCTTATATAATTAGGATTGTAAAAATGTATTTTCTATATACATAGGTATTTTCCTTCTTTATTTTCACGTTTTATTTTATGCGTTACGTAGTTTTTAATTTAAGCGTCGTCTTAGGTTTTAAGCGTTCATCACTTTAAATATAGTGATAGCGTTTATTTAATATTTTATCTTTTTAATTTTCTTAATTTGCATTTTAGTCATTTGTAATTTTTAACTTTTTGTGTAATATTCAATCAAATCCTTTCGATCACTATCCTAGTGATCATTCAATCGTCGATCAAGTGTTTTACACCATTGAGTCTCCGTGGGACTTACGACGGGAATTCGTTGTATTCTCCAGGACTTCATTGTATTTGTGTTTTAAGCGGTTTTAAGCTTCTTACGATCGACCATTCACAAGTGGCCGGTTTGTGTGAGGTAGCTTGACTGTTTTCAGCTCAGATCAAGAACCCTAAGATACTGCCCAAGACAAACCAAAATCGTTTTAGGTTTTTTACTCCACAATTCTACCTCCCTAAAAGTCTGAAAATCGAATTCTATATACGAGTTACAAGCTGCGGCGTCACTCTTTACTTGTGGCGCCGTTGGATCCGCCATTAGGATTTCGTCTTAACCAAGTCAACTTTGGGACGGCGTCACTTTGTGGTTGTGACGCCATCAGCTTCAACTTCTGACGCCGTCTGAATCTGGATCTAGGCCGTCTGAGTTGTGATGCCCTACTCTTTAAAGCCTGACGCCGTCAGGTACAAAATAGCAATTTCACTCTTGAGTCATCGCAATTAGAGGGATGGCGTCGCCCTTTATCTGTGACGTCGTTGGGTGCACTTCCAGCAGCTTGAGTGTCTTGATCTAGACTTTAGCCATTTTCTTCACATATTCACGCCTTTTCTTCCAAATAAGCGTCATTCCAGCATTTTGCCTTCAAGAGACCTAAAAAGTGAAAAGGAACGAAATTAAGCAGTAACGGATATAAAAGTGGTCGATTAAGGGCTTAAATGACCCCTCAAAAGTGTACATTTTAAATCCTTATCAATATAGAATTTGAAAACTCCTTAATCGAAAAAAACTAAGATTATGTTGATTGTTGCCTACGCGTTGTGTTGGGACAATATTTAAATATAGTATGAGTTCAATAGTTAAATTTGTATTTCACAGAAAAATATATCATGCATACTCAAACTTTCTAATAGTGTTTTAATAAATTGAGTCAAGTTACAAATTGAATTTTTGAATAAACAATACAATCATATTAATGCGGATCGTAACGGCCGAACAACATACGAGTTAAAAAAATGGATCAAAATTCCAGTAAGCAATTCAATAAAAGCAAAGCTTTATTATTAATATAAAAACATCAACTTCTCTTAAATCCTAAACAAATGAAATTATTTAAACTAAACTAATTCAAACCTAAACCTTGCAGAAGTAAAGATGATAAAAAAACCCGAAGCTTAAAAATAATGAAAATTCGGATGTCAGCATAGATCTTAAGATCTATGCTCACTACAAAAACTTTAAGACTGGACTTTTTGGTTTTAACATAGATCTTAAGATCTATGCTGAGTTCAAAACTGCATCATTCTCCCCAGCTTGAGGAAAACTTGTCCTCGAGTTTGCTTCACTCGTCCCTTGTACTCGCAACATCCAAGTTTGTATCCCATGCATCAAATTCCCTTTCTTTATAATGAATCGACCTCGAACCTTGATCGTCTTCAAACCTAAATTATCGACCATGGGTGCAAATTTCAAATACCGTTCTTGGTATTTTTTGCCCATCAAGATACTAACCTCAATCAAACTACCCTTTTTCAACCAAATCAACTCATGAGGGTTTGTATCTATGGTTTTTGAAAAATCAACACTTAAAGTAGTTTGGATCATCGAAGAGCAAAGATCATTGACCACAACTACAACATATTTGATTCTGTCTTCTTCCCCCAACAAATCCTTCTTCCTCATCAATAACATCTTCAATATCGGTATCATAAACAGGAAATGATTCCTCTTCCACCAACATGTCCCAAATAGGTTCATCTTGGTTCTCTCTCTCTTCTTAAAAACTTGGAAAATTGTTAACAAAAGGATATTCCTCCTCCTCCTCCCCTACATCCCAGAAAATTGGTTCATATTTGGTTTCCTTTGCCAACAAAGGGTTATCATGGTGGTTACGATGAAACTCGGGATTGTATGGAGCCTTACCGATGAACTTGGGACTCAAAACTCTTATCCCAAGACTACATAAGGAACCATGATAGTTTGAAGGGACCTTAATGACGCACTTACGGATCTCAACTCGTAACCCGAGCCTACATAAGGTTTCCTTCCTAACATCTCCACGGTGATTTCCACGATCACAAACATACGCAAATGGATTTTCCCGGTTTAGGGTTTCCAATGCCCGTTTAGATCTGGTCTTCTCCAGTCGACGTTCAAGTTCTTGAATCCTTTTCTTGAGGCTTGCAATCTTTATGTCACGTGGATCCGGTTGGTTGCCTCATCTGGCGAATCTATGAACTGGATTTCCTCCATGATTCCTTTCGACCATTAGTACCATAGCTCTGATACCAAATGACGTGGATCGTAATGGCCGAACAACATACGAATTAAAAGAACAATTGGATCAAAATTCCAGTAAGGAATTTAATAAAAGCAAAGCTTTATTATTAATTCCACAAAAAGGTGTATATTGGCGGAAACACCCTAACCCCGGGTGCCTTTTGACACTAGCCATTGTCCACCTCACAAGGAAAAGCTTTGTTATTAATGTCAAAACATCAACTTCTCTTAAACCCTAAACAAATGAAACTATTTAAACTAATAAATTAGCTTGGAAAGAAAGCTAATCATAAAATCTATGCTGAGTTCAGAACTGCATCATATATAACTTAGGGTCATTCAACATATTTAAAAATATCAATAACTAAATTACGTATACATTATTTAAAAAATATAAGACGCAAAGCTAAGTTATCGAGATAGTTAAAGAAAAGTTTGGAAAATGAATGTAATAACCTGAGTTTTTGTCTCTTAAATTTCCGTCATATTCCTTTGAACCTTAAAAACGTCATAACAAAAATTTGGAATTTGTAAAACGCGAAGTAAATTGAGAATGTGAACGTGAATTTTAAAGACTACGTTATTCGACTTATATAATCTATAGTAAATTTATAATATGATGTATATATTTAATCCTAACCTAAGTTAAATAAATAAATCTACATTATAATATATACATAAATATAACATACCTAATATTATAATTCTCTAGACCATTTTGAATTAAATTTTGTACACAACATGCTCATTCATAAAAGTGTCTAGATACATGATATTTGAAATAAGGAAAGAGTTCCCCATTAAATAAAATATTCGGCCCTTTAATTTACTTGTCTCCCCCACCTCTTTTTTCTTTTTACCGATTCCCCACACCTCCCAAAACCCTAATCGACTTTCAAGAAAACAAAGGAGCGGCAAAGCTTTCTCTCACACAAACCCTAAAAACATACAAACGACAGCTTTATTTCTCTCCAATAATCAAGTCGGTATGAAGCTGTAACAAGGTAGAAATCAGATTGGTGTGTAGCAACCAGTGATCGGGTAGGTGTGATAGCATAGATGATCGTATATTGGTGGTTGTGGAAGCATTAGTGTGATCATGGTGGTGTGTCTTGTTTACTTCCTTTGGTCCGATTTATTTTTTCTTTGATTCGTCCTAAGGTATCCTTATATCATCCTTGTGTTGTCTGATTTTATTCGCACAACATGTATATGTGTAGATATGTTAACCTAATCTGTGTGTGTCGCTAATAAGGGAATCATAAGAATAAGTATATGTCACATGAAATCATAAAACCTTATACGCCTATACATGTGTAATTACGTCGTATTTGTGGACTGTTTTGGATGCCATTGTTATTAGTTTTTAGTCGACATATGATACACCTAACCAAGCCCTAAAAGCTGTCTTGAATGGTCATTATATGAGGAGTGTACAATCAGAAACCCTAGGTGAATTAGTGAGATATTTATGATTTATGTGGTGTAATTGGTTATTAGTTCGTTAATGATATAAGTGTGTGTATAAAATTCATAAGCCAGAAAATATAAAGTGTTGGGCATGTTGAGATGCTATTAAAACAGATTTCATGGCTTTCATGGGTCACGGGTGCGTTTGGTTAAGTAAAACACATGTTATGATGACTTTAGACGGGTCTTTGGTCGGGACTGTTTTGGAATCCGAATTTGGGAACCTTGTAATTTGAGTTTCATAAAGGTTAAAATCTAGGTTTTTGTTGGGAAAACTTATTTTATGTCTTAGTTAAGTTTACCAAGTGGTTTAGTCGAATTTGGAGTTGTCTAAGTCGTACTTTTGAATTTTACAAGATCAAGTGTCAAAGCTGAGAAAACGGGTCTGAAATTTAGGTTGGATTCATCTAGGTGTTAACTGATGATACTTGCATGCTTTTGATTAATTCTGAGCCTAAATTTTATTACTTTGAAATATCCTTCTGGAAATGTAAGACTTGTAGCATTTGCATACCTTGAAGTATGATTTTTATATTTTTGGAGTTAAAGTGTTTGAACCTGAATTTCTGAGTTTAACTTTGTGATGTAGTATTTGATTTTTAGTATTAAATCCATGAGGTTCTGGAACTTTTACTTTGGTGGTTATGATTTTTATATATTGTGTGACACCTGTAAATTTTGGTTTGATGTATGGAGTAGGGTGAGTGTGTTTTTTGGGGCTATACTTTTGGTGTGTGTAATTCTGGGTAAGTTCTGGACAGGTCTGGACTTATGATTTTCTATAGGCCAATTTACCAGGAAATAAAATCCCCCAATTTTTGGAGAGTCTCTTAACTCATATAGGAACCCCTAGGAATTTCCTTGATTTTATTTGAGCTAAGTAAGTATTTTATAAAAATGGCTAAAGTCTTGTCCAGATTCGAAATACTAAAAGACAGAAATTTATGAACTTGAAACTAAGTATAAATGGGAGATAAGTTAAACATGATTTATAAATGGAACACATATGTGATTTCTGATATGTCCTAATGTAGATTTAGTGAAGCGGGAATGTTGAGCTTGCTTTTAGGCCTTACTCTTACGCACACACATTTGAGGTAATTTTAGTAATGACAATTCTTTTCTCTCATGACTCTTGTCCATTTTGATATTCGATTCGTATTCCCCTTTCTTTGATTTGATATGATTCATTTGATATGATTCGTTTTGGCATGATCCTCTGATTTGATATTCGATTAGTTATTCGTTCGATATGTTATCCGTTTGAGATCCCTTATTGATACGATTCCATTATATGATCAGTTTGATATGATATGATTTGTTGTGTTTGGTTGCCCGAGCTAACTAGCCATGGAGGTACCATGGCCATGTCATTGATGCACCAATGGCATGACACTATCTGGGGTGGTGTGATTAGTCCCCGGCTTTCCCTTTTGATATGATTATGATATGTGTGCACTTGGCCATTATGAATACGTATGTACAGTCTTGTACTTGCATATGTATATTTGATTTGTTTTTTAGGGAGCGTATGGATGCATCCTAGGTACTCAGTTCAGTTTTGGTGATGTGGTGCGTGTGTGCAATACACCCCCTCACATATGGGAGCTAGCTACTCCATTTGGTACTTGAGAGGTCTCCTATAACAACCCGTAAAATTTCGGTTTATCATAATAATATTTATCACGTTAGAAAATTCAAATCGGTTGTTTTCTGACAAATGTCAATATCTAGATTTAAAAACGAGAGGTCATCTCGTTTCTTTAAAAATAAGACACCGCACGCACGATACTTGTCCACTGAGTATCTTTATAATAAATGTGAAATTTATTATTGTCCAAGTTAAAATTTAAGCATACATAAACTTAATCCATTGTTTCGAGAAGTTATTCCGCATACTGCAGCGCAGTAGCATACGAGACAAAAAATAAATAATTAGATAAGTGAAATATACATATTTTATTATTCAAGGATAATTTACGAAAGAAAAGAAGAGGTTATCTTGTGAATTTAGAAAGTCACGGCACCGCACGCATACCGAAACCAAATTAGTAACGGCAATCAGTTATAATCTAAATCTCATGTAATAATAAAACTATATTATTACGCTCCTTAAAACGTTTCAAGAAATATAATATTTATATTTTTCGGGTACCGGGAAGGTACGTTTACTCGAGGATTCGACAAAACACGGGGTACCGATTGTACTATTTCATATAATAAAATAAAAGAGGTAAAACTCCTATCTCTCTCTCTCTCCCACGTTTCTACCTTATATGTCCATCCTCTTTTTCCCTTGTCGACACAAGCCAGAAACACTAAACATAGAAATAGATAAATCTTCTTCTTTTGAAAGTCAACTTAGAAAAGCCATCACTCTTACATGCCAAATTCATTCTCCCTACTACCCTAGACATCACGAGATGCAGCTGTGGAAAGAGATGTGTGCCAAGAGAAGCTATCAACCAAACTTGAGGTCAAGAAAGGAGAGCCAATACATTACTTTCATGTATCCATAAATAGGGAACAAGAATCACAGGTCTTATTCAAGTTTCATACAAACACCATTTCAATTAGGGTTCTTAGCAATTAGGGTTTTCTCAAATTAGATTGGGGGGTTTGTCAATTAAGGTTGAAATTAGCCGTGTAATCAAGTATTTGCTCAATATGGTTCGTGATAAGGTTTTAAAATGTACCTTTTTGAGGGATTGTTTAAGCCCTTATTTGATCACTTTTATATCCGTTATTACTTAATATCATTCCTTTTCACTTTTTAGGTCTCTTGAAGGCAAATTGCTGGAATGACACTTATTCGGACGAAAAGGCGCGAATATACGAAAAAAATGGCCAAAGTCAAGAATCGAGACACTCAAGCTGCTGAAACTGAAGGGGACAACATCAGGTTATACTTGTGACGCCGTCGGAACAAGTCTTATGACGATACAATAGCCAAATTGCTTATTTTCAAGTGACGGCATCAAGTTTTAAAAGAGTAGGGCGTCGCAGCTCAGACGGCCTAGATTTGATCCAGACGGCGTCAGAGACTCAAGGCGATGGCGTCACGGACAAAAGGTGACGCCGTCACAATGATAACGTGGCCAAGACGAAACCCTAATGACGGCGACCCGATGGCGTCACAAATTAAAGGGTGACGCCGTCGCAATTGTAACCTTATATATAGAAACCGAATTTTTTAGTTTTCAGTGTCTAGTTTTGTGGAGTAAAAACCAAAACCGAACCAAGGCTGTCTTGTACAGTATTTTAGGGTTCCACACCGTATCTTACATCAAGATAAGTGTTTTACTTCATTAATTTAATTATGTCTTCAATTCATTGTGTGTATACTTGCATGTTCCCCATGTCCGGCCAATTTACTTGTGTGTTTGCTTAGGTAATATGAAACTTAGCTATTGAATATTGATTGGTTGTCTCTTATCTTAATTGTGATTGACCTAGTATTGCGATAGGTCATTCGTTGTGTTGTTAATTCTTGATTAATCTTTGTTGAACCTTAGTTTATAATCACCTAGAGTAATTGTAGGCTATACATCCAAAGAATACCTTAGAGTTAAAGTTTATAAATCCTAGAGATCTTGTAGTCATTAACCTTTGATAGCTTCAAAGAGTTAGGGATAAACGCATACCCTACGACCTTAGAGACACAACCCAATTAAAAATAAGGACGTGACAATTCAACCATCAATAGGAAATAACTAGGGAGTAATAAAGCCTAAGCAAATACATTTTTAATCATCATACGAGCACACAACAATAGACATAGACTCACCTTAGTTAATTAGATAATTATATAAGTAGAAGTAATAGGTAGAAATACCAACCCCCAAATCCAAACCCCAAGATTCGTACCTTTCCATTTCCTAAAAAACATAAAAAGATAAAAAATAATCTTCCTCAACCCCAACCTTAGCGTAGTAACTTCTCGCTAGCATTCCTATTCCCCTAGAGAACGATATCAATTCCCGTGGCTTACCCTAATACTACACTACAACGATTTGGTTCACTGCCTAGGGTGTTGAAAAACTTGCTCGACGAAAAGGAAGTTCCTTTGACCCCGAACGGGCTGTGTAAGCGTATCAAGTTTTTGGCGGCTTGCGGGAATAGAATAGCTAGTTAGATTTCCACCTCGTTTAGGTTTCCTTGCTTGATTCCTATCAAGTAAGCTTTTTCTCATTTTTAGCTTCCTTGTAGTCTATCCCCTTCTTTGTGTTTGTGTTCGAAAACCCTTTTCATTTGTCGCTATGGCAAGTGAAGTTGCATTTGAATCATTAACAAATGAGGAACAATTGAATTTCGCAGATTGGATTGCTTTTTACTGTTCTAATGAATTTGTGAGTGATCTTAGAAATATCCAAAAGGAAACGGGTGTAAGGTTGGATGGATTTGATAAATTTTGTGCTTGTGTGGCTTCTATTCAACGATCATTGTTAGAATCAACTCCTTTTAGTGAGACCCTCTGGAAATTTTTTGAGAAAAGCCTCCTAAGCATAAACCATCAGTTGTCACAACTTGAGGAAATGGATAAGGAGGATTTATCCAACCTTAGGCATCTCGATCAAAAAGACCTAGTTTTTAAGAACATGAAACCTAAACCCAAACAAGATTGTGAGATGGTTATAGTTGAACTACCTAGTTGCATGTGTGGGATAGATTTCACCAAAACATATGACACGCGTGAGGAATCCTTTAGGCAAATAGAACATAGTCATCAAATTTTTGAGAATGATTCTTATGAATCGGACCAAGAATTTGAAATGGCTAAAGAAGGATTTGAGATACTTAGGAGTGTATTTGGGTTAGATCATACTAAAACACATGATGAACATTTAGGAGATCTAGATATAATGGAGAATGAGGTGGAAACTCCAAGCCCACAAGCCCTACCATCACTTGAGGAACACACATCGCCTATAACTTACCCGGAAGAAGTAGAAGAGACTATAGGAACCCCGATTGATATAGAACCTTTGGACCAAACGCCACTAGAGAATGTAGGTTTAGATGCTTGTTTTCATGACCTCTCTCTTAGTCCTAAGGAAGTTCCTAATTTTGATGAACCAGAGCCTCAACCAAAAACCTTACCCAATTTTCCGTCTTTAGATGTGAATCTTGGAATTGAATTAGGCCCCAATCCACCCATCAAAATAAATAGTCTGGGTAGTTGCTTGATAAAGGTGGTAGACTCTAGGCCATGTAGAGTGGAAGCTAATATAGGAGTAACCCATGACCTTACACACTTATATCACCCATTCATGGTTGATAACAAGAAACATTATGGGTTTAAACCGGGTTTATTAGGTCAAGATGGATCCTTAACTAAGAATCTTTTGAAGTTGATAGAAGATTATCCATTTTTAGGAGAGAGATTTGATTCACCCGCTACACCCATAAAATTAGGTAAGGTTAGAATGAATTGAGCACACCCCTTTGAGTATATAAATCACCCATCACCCTCTCCTCACGTAGCAAATCACCACCCTAAGGGTGTGTATCGCTACTATCACCCGCACTTAAGCTTAAGTGTAGGAAAAACTTCCCCTTTATCCGTTAAATAAGGGTAGAGTCAAGCTCGTGACTTGAACAAAAATAAGCGCTTCTTGGGAGGAAACCCATGTGCATTTGTTTTTCATTTTTATTTGTGCGTCATATATCTTTTCATTATTGTATGTTCTCATGTTTGAATTTGTGAAAATGCTTTATTTTGTCTTTAACCTTGTCTTAATTACATATAAAGGTATTTTACATAAGGGATAAGTGTAGGGAGGATTACACACATTTTCAAAAGAAACGTAAACATGAGAATTTCAATTATTTAAAAGATATACATTTGTGTTTGTTCGAGTCAAATGCTTGTATCGAGTCATAATGGATGTTTTTTGCAGGAATTTTTCCGATTCTAAAGATGTCAATTTTCGGAATTTTTTCGAGAAAATCATGACACGGCTGTCGAGGATAACTTGGCGTCGAGATAACTGTGGCGTCGGGGAGGAGCAAAACAGCTTGACTTATCACTTTTCTCGTTTTACTGTGCTACTTATAAATTTTGGAATTTTTGGTCTTAATTTTCCAGAAAATCTGTAAACATCCATTCCACAAGCATTATATCCTAGTTTAGTAGAGTCAAATATATATTGTTACCATGATTTTACTTGAAGGTTTCGTTTGTTTTCTTCAAGTTTGCGGGTTTAATTTACCAGAAGAAGATACATAAGATGAGAAGGAGCTTTTAGCATAACGTTCTTCTTGAAGAAAGATGTAACCACCACTTTACACGGATCCTACCGAGCTAATCAGAGGAGTATTAGTTTCTTTCGTCTTTTATTACCTTCCATTATCATAACTTTGATACTTTCGGAGAACATTGGGGACAATGTTCAGTTTAAGTGTAGGGAGGGAAAATAAAAACGGGAACTTTAAAACTATGCTTATCCTTGACTATTTGCTTTGTCCAATTTCATTTGTGTAATAAACCATGAGAAAATGTCGGTTAGGGTAATTTTGGCACCAAATTTAAAATTTTTCATGACATATAGGAGTGGGCCATTAGTCTTAATAAAGCGTCTCATGGATAGGAAGTTGCATGACTAGCACAAAAAACCCTTTACCACTTAAATTCCAACCAAAATGTGAGGATCGCCCTTAGATTAGTAGGAATTAAAGCATTCAACTTCAATGCTTAGAGTGTGAACCGGTAGTATAATAGATTCTAGAACTTGTTTTGTGATGCATTCCGAGATCGCTAGTAATACTACACTTGTGTAGTTAGGAATAACTAAATGATAAGAGGCATTGGGATAACCCTTGTTTGATACCCGTAATATAATTACTTCTTCCACATCGGTTGAGTAATTCCCCACACCCTTGCGTTGTACTCATCTTTAGTACACGATACCCTAGTTAACCCCTCGAGCCTATCCTTTTAGCGGTTCTCGTGATATTTTGGTTTTCCGGAATATCAATGAAGAGCATTGTTTACAATCCACCCCCAAATGTACACCCAAATCGCCTTAGCCTACCTTGTATGCACTCACTTTTAGTGCATTATTGTTATCACACTAAACCCTTAGTTCAATTATCTTGTTGCTTGCATAAGTTGCTAAGTCGAGTCATATCCTTTGTACACAGTTTTGGGATGATTGGGACTCATGGGAAAAGTTAAATTTTATGAAATGACGGGAAGGGAACGTTATTCAAATTCCCTTTATTTGCATAATAATGTACTCCAAGTGTTTTGATCTTTTCAATTCGGGTCAAATTAGTGTTAGAGTAATAAAAAACTCAAGTGTAGGGATGTGCCTTTAAATCCCTATTATTTTGATGTTATCGTAGAGGATGGTAGAGTAAAAGTGTATTAAAAAAAATCGAAAAAAAATAGAAAAAAAAGAGAAAAAGAAAAAATAAGAGTGATGAAAAAAAAAATACGGGCTACCATTCTACATCTATCTTTAAATTTATGTTTGTTTGTTTCAGTTATCTAAAGTTAAGAGTGTCGAGTCTTGGCTTAGCAACGCCATTCTTCGCATGCTTGTAACATAAAGATTTTTGACCTGCCACCACTAAATAGCCTATCCCACCAAACCCTTTGTTTCCCTACTGTAAGCCTATCATTACAACCCTTTAAAAGACCTCTTGGATAGTCTTTCCTAGGTGCTTACGCCAAAGCGATGGAGGTTTGATCTAGTCTCAAGCCTATGGTAATCTATGTACTAGGACCGGTTAATGAGTGTTTATCTTCCATTTCCAATTTGTTATATTTCATATACACCCGAGAGATGTGAGTATCCAAACACCCCATGTGAGGTGCTAGTATGTAATTTCTGTGCTTGTTATGACTTTTGCGGGGCTTATATATGTTGTGGATCGTTCTAAACTAATGCTTCATGACCCCTAACTTATAAATTAATTGGCTAAAAGCACATTTGCTTGAGGACAAGCAAATACCAAGTGTATGGATATTTGATAAGGTTTTAAAATGTACCTTTTTGAGGGGACTTTTAAGCCCTTATTTGATCACTTTTGTATCCGTTATTACTTAATATCGTTCCTTTTCACTTTTTAGGTCTTTTGAAGGCAAATTGCTGGAATGACACTTATTCGGACGAAAAGGTGCGAAAATACGAAGAAAATGGCCAAAGTCAAGAATCGAGACACTCAATTGCTTTGAAACTTAAGGGGACGGCGTCGGGTTATACTTGTGGCCGTCGGAACAAAGTCTTGTGGACGATACAGTAGCCAAATTGCTTATTTTCAAGTGACGGCATCATGTTTTAAAAGAGTAGAGGCGTCGCGGCTCAGGCTGACCTAGATTTGATCCAGGGCGTCGAGAGACTCAAGGCGGCGTGTCCACGGACATAAGGTGAGCGCCGTCCGCACAATGCGTGGCCAAGGACGAAACCCTAATGGCGACCCGGCGTCACAAATTAAAGGGTGACGCCGTCGCAGTTGTAACCTTATATATAGAAACCGAATTTTTAGTTTTCAGTGTGTAGTTTTGTGGAGTAAAAACCTAAACAGAACCAAGGCTGTCTTGTACAGTATTTTAGGGTTCCATACCCTATCTTACATCAAGATAAGTGTTTTACTTCATTAATTTAATTATGTCTTCAGTTGATTGTGTGTATGCTTGCATGTTCCCCATGTCCGACTAATTTACTTGTGTGTTTGCTTAGGTAATATGAAACTTAGTTATTGAATATTGATTGGTTGTCTCTTAATTTAATTGTGATTGACCTAGTATTGCGATAGGTCATTCGTTGTGTTGTTAATGCTTGATTAATCTTTGTTGAACCTTAGTTTATAATCACCTAGAGTAATTGTAGGCTGTACATCCAAAGAATACCTTAGAGTTAAAGTTTATAAATCCTAGAGATTTTGTAGTCATTAACCTTTGGTAGCTTCAAAGAGTTAGGGATAAGCGCATACCCTACGACCTTAGAGACACAACGCAATTAAGAATAAGGACGTGACAATTCAACCATCAATAGGAGATAAATAAGGAGTAATAAAGCCTAAGCAAATACATTTTTAATCATCATACGAGCACACAATAATAGACATAGACTCACCTTAGTTAATTAGATAATTAGATAAGTAGAAGTAATCGGTAGAAATACCAAGCCCCAAATCCAAACCCCGAGATTCGTACCTTTCCATTTCCTAAAAAACATAAAAAGATAAAAAATAATCTTCCTCAACCCCAACCTTAGCGTAGTAACTTCTCGCTAGCATTCCTATTCCCCTAGAGAATGATATCAATTCCCGTGGCTTACCCTGATACTACACTAAAACGATTAGGTTCACTGCCTAGGGTGTCGAAAAACTTGCTCGACAAAAAGGAAGTTCCTTTGACCCCGAACGCGCTGTGTAAGCGTATCAGTTCGTATTCCATTTGTGTTTTTGATATCGACTGAAATAAAGGAAGTATTGGGATGTTCGAATTATCTGTTGTTTGACTCCTTCTTCATCCGATTTCCCCCACCATCAATTTGTAAGAACCTTTGAATAATCTTTTAAAGTTGAAAGTATTAATTATTCATTTTTATTTCTTTTCTGCCAATCGAGTGGCGATATTGATCTTGGTAATTAAATTTGGTTCTTAATTGTTGTTGTTGTTAAAGTGTGGAAAAATCTAAAGAAAACTCACATTAAAAACTTTGGTATTGGCTTGTTAAAATTTGATTTATTCGGGACCTTTTTCAGTTTATTCGTCGGTTTAATAGTAGTCATATTTGGCTTATTTATCGTGGCTTAATTCCTTACTAAATGATGACCACTAAGCTTATTTTCTGCTAATTTCTTTGGAATTCTATCTCGCGTATTTGTGGCATAATCGCCTTATGTTCTTGCTCATTTTGGTGGTTACATGTTGGTTGTCCCGACTGAGATTAAAGCCTCACCCGAGGTGTTTGTTTTGATTATTTGGTTGCCTCGACTATGATGGAAATCTCACTCATAGAGTGTTTTCTTCCTTGCCTTTGTCCAATCCGAAACAGCCCCATAACCACGAGCATGTCGAGTCTCTATACTCTTTTAATGTTGTGTTGCTTATTATGATGTCATGTTGATTTCGTTAACCCCCTCCCTCTCACAAGTGTTTGCGTTTTGTTTGCTTCGAGTCACAAAGAAACACCCCGAAGGGTGTTGGTCACTCTGTCCAGCACTAGACCATGTAGTGGTCGTGAAAGACTAGTACAAGTATCGAATGCATGCTCAGTAGACCAATAGGATTCTTGATATGTTTTGAGTTATTGATGTTTGATCACCTTGTGTCAAAACTGTTTCCACAACAAGCTGTACAAAAACTTCATTTCAGAATTTAGCTTGAACCTTTACTTTTAATCTTGGGCCTCAAGCCCAGGTCTGTGAGGATGTGTGTTACCTTAGGGCCGCGAGCCCATCTGAGACCATTAATGGTGCGTTCGGTTTGTTCCTACACCAAATCCCAACCAGCTTGTTAATAGGATGGGCCGAAGCCCAGTTGACATGAGGGTCTATTTGGTCTACGTCGAGCACACCAGGGCATTTGTTTGCGACAGCAGTAACAGTAACGGGTACATTTCATTGTCTCGAGCAAATTTTCATTTCCGTTCTACCTCGACTCGCCACATCCAAACTCAACGCAGCATACAATGTATCGTTAAACGTAATATTAAAATGAGACACAAAACAAATTTTTAAACATAAAGAAAGTTTAGTAATTAAGTAATTCAAATGAATTTACTTTTACTACTCACAACTTAATTAGAAAGTTTTTACCCTTTTAAAATTAAAAACTTGCAAATACATACCTACGAATATTGTAACATATTGGATTTCACAAACACATCATACCAAATACATAAGAGGCGTATATAAGGTTTTAGAGAAAGTTTTAGAGAGAGAAATGGAAGAGAGTTGGGAACTATGTGAAACAAAGAAAAATGGTATTGAAGCTCCAACCCTCTACCTTGGGAGGTAGAGGGTATTTATAGTGTCTTACAATAAACGCCACCTACGGGCTGTGGATCAGGCATACAGTGGGTAAAGACCCGTCCGTCCTCCACGGTTTTACTTAACTAACTTCTTAATAACATTAAATAACTACGACTACGAGCTTTCTAATGATTACATATACTTGAGGTGACCGACACTTTAACGACTGAATTTTCTAATTCCTAACAATCTCCCCCTAAGGGAGGTCACCTCAATTTAAACAGAATACAAACAGATATTACATTGAGATTGTTCTTGAATTCTTGTTTAAGTTCTTTGCTCGATGGCTTCGTAGTCTTTGATTCTTCATGTTATCCATGTATGAATAATTCAAGTGGAGGTCTTTAAATGATCCACGTGATGATGAGTTTTGAGTCAGCTTTGAGATCATCGACTTGCATAAATTTTGACTCTTCCATTGTGGAGTTGACATTATGTGGCGTTGTGACATGGACCGACATGCTCACATTCGGATCATGATTTCTCCTTATCAAGTAGCGGAAGCTTTAGATAATTCATGATATTTGCAGCGGCGTAGCAAGCATGGAGTGAGAATATCAGAGTCATAGATGCACTAATCATGATTTCTTTTAAAATGAATGTGTTGTGTGAGCATGCGGCTATGGATTGACCTCTCCATTACGTCGGTACGCAAGCGTCGGTGTACCTGCATACAATAGTTAGCAATAAAGCGCACGAAAGTGTCTTTGATCACTTTCGTTGAATAGAGGTACACGGCCCATGGTTCCCCGTTGATCGGTACAAATCTTTTTGTGATCGGTATAATTCCAAAGAATCTCTTTGCGAGGGTTTCGCGGTGTTCTAGCCGTTTTCAAACCCGACGTCTCAAAGAAAACAACGGTGAGTGAACCAGTGAATAGAGATTCACTGATTGATGGAAAATGATTTGAAAAACAATCGTGTACTGCTCAAAATAAAGTGTTTTTGCAATACAACGAAGGTTTTAACGGAAATAAATTATCAATCATAAACACCTTTTAATTTTGAAATGTTAATACACAGTCGATGTGCTAGAGAAAATATTTTTAAGCACACCGACCGGTTTTTCAAAGGTATCCGTCAATCCATAACCTGAACCAGGATTGATTCATAGATTTGAATCACCCCATTGTTTCTGTTCAGTTGTCACATGGTTGATCTATTGGATAGATCTCACATGCCACCTACCAAGAGCTTGTTTGATGTTGGCTCTAGAAGGCTTTCCATCTTCATTGTGAATATGTTTGCATATCACTCAGATGTTCTGGCAATACCACAAGGATAATGCATAGGACTCATAAGATATAATCTCTCTTTCCACATTGTGCGAAACAGAGAGTCTTCATTGACAGTGTCCTTATGAGATTTATTGATGATCTCGAGGCTCTAGACTCAATTGTGCACATTTGGTTCCTATGCCGGAGACTAGGGAGAGAGTCTCCTTCTTCAATATCAACCATCTCTAAGAGAAAGTCGATAGATAATGTCGGTTCCCCTGTGAGAATGAAACAAGTCCTTTTAAGAGGAGCTTGAGTAGCTTGGGAAGATGTAGTGCGGTCGCGTCACGGGTCCATGACGTCTTGTCTTCAATACCAGTGTTACCTTAGTAACCACTTAGTAGCATATGTATTGAACCAGTTTCTGCCCTAAGGTTGAAGTATTGGAGGGCTATTTATTTTCACCCTTTTCACATTCAATTCTTTTTCATTCTTCAACCCCTTCAGTGCTTACGAGACTTCATTACTAGAACCTTGTTGGGTTTATTCCAGTTCTAGCTCTATCTCAGTCGGCACTCTTCCCATATCTCACTTTTCTCCTTTTTCCATCATACCTAAGGACTCTACACTATCTAGTGGATTGTCCCGGGTAGATCCCTCGGCTCTGGCGGGATCGTGTGAATACCCTAACCTAACCATCCTTATAACACCATGCATAAAATTAAATTGGTCGGTCTTTTGGTATTGTTCATCAGCCATTTGAACCAATTGAAAAACCATTTGAAAAACAATCCAAGTACTTGTGATATATTATCAAAGCATTTTGTACAGATCGTTTTTGATATTTTTGAAAACTCCCCCCTCAACATGTGCATCATATGTTTGAGATCATTTTGGCACATGGAGGCAAGAGGAAGAATTCACTTCTTTTGATAAATATTTTCTAAAAATATCGACATCACTTTTCCCGATTAAAATCAGTTATTCACATACAGTTAAAGATATTTTAGGGAAAGAATGAGGTTTTCAATAAAAATTTCTCCCCCTCAATATGTGCATCGAGTTTTGAAAGAGTTTTGCACATATTTGGAAACCTACACTGGAACAAATTAATCACGTTTCAATCCCTTTTGGTTTAAAATAGATGCTCCCCCTTAACATGTGCATGAAAATTTTGAAATCGTTTGGCACATGAATGGAGGAGAGTTTGCTAAACACTTATAAAACCAATTATCGAGTTATCAGTTTAAATCCAATTTAAATCACAAATTCTCCCCGATCACAATCTTCAAATCATTTGAGATTTTTGATCTTTATAGATTTAAATTGTTTTTTTGAAGGCTTTTGAGAAGAATTGTGACTTGCTTATGAAAAAATTTAAGCGATAAGGATCAAATCTGAGACTTTAAATTCCATTGTTTAAACATGCATGAGTATCTTTTGAAAACATAACATTAGCAAAGGTTTTGAATCAATTGTATAAAACATTGTTCATTTTGATTTTCCAAAAGTAAACCGTGCTCATTTACGTGTCAATTGTTTGAAAATTAATCTTTCTGGTTGAGTTGAAATCATTCTCCCCCTCAATCAATGACAAGAGTTGTTGATTGAGCGTTAGAGAGTTTGACACAGATAAGCCCGGATGATTTTCAAAAATAGAGTACGAGGTATTTTCAAAGCAACTCTGTTTTCATTAGATGAAAAATATTTTTCAGAAGAATCATTAGACGGAAAAATATTTTGGAAAGAACATATTTGTCTTTTTGGTGACAAATATTTGTTTTAGAAATCAGACCATGAGATTTGAAAAATAAGATAAAGCATGGCTCTGTTCTTTGCTTTTTAAAACGGATTACTGCCTGAAATGACAATAAACCACCATTTTTCTCCGCCTCATTTTTTTAAAGCAATTTATGTACATTCGAAGAACATCTAAAAACCCGTGACATTCTTTGAATGTCAACACAAAGTCCGTAGATGATATCGAATAATAATAAAAATAAAAAATATGACAAAATAACAATATTTTTTGGAAATTTTCAAGATTTTCTAATTTTTATGGATTTTTGAAAATTTTATATTTTTATATTTTCTTTTGTGGGTTTTGAAATTTTGTATTTTTCTTTTTAAATAAATATATACAAGAAATAGATGAAGAAAGAAACCATTTTTACTCCTCGTCTTCCTCTTGAAGACGTTTGAGTGTTTCCGGTTGTAGGCTCTTTAGACCAAGTCGTGGAAGAATAAACTCAAAACGTTCTCTAGGAAGAGCTTTGGTGAAGTTGTCTGCTAACTGGTATTCAATCCTTACAAAATAGAGTTCCACCACACCTTTTTCCACGTGTTCCCGAATGAAATGATGTCGAATGTCAATGTGCTTTGCTCTTGAATGTTGAACGTTGTTGCAAGAGAGATCAATGGCACTTTTGTTATCACAATACAGAGGGATCTTGTTGAATTCAAAGCCATAGTCAGATAATTGTGATCTCATCCATAGGATTTGAGCACAACAAGATGACATGGCTATGTATTCAGCCTCTGTAGAGGATATAGAAGTGCTCATTTGTTTCTTTGAAGACTAGCTCACAAGCTTATCACCCAAAAATTGAGCACCTCCAAACGTACTTCGACGTGTATCTTGACACCTGCATGGTCGCATCTGCGCATGCTGTTAGTGACATACCGGTGTCCTTGGTTTAAAGACCCATGTTGATGGTTCCTTGGAGATACCGAAAGACCGTTTAACCGCTTCAAGGTGCTTTTTGGTAGGCTTAGCCTGGTATCTAGCACACATGCATACAGTGAACAGAATAGCAGGTCTACTGGCTGTGAGGTACATCAGGGGTCCAATCATACTTTGATATTTCGTTTGATCTACCATGATCCCTGGTGGTCCTCATCCAGTTTGGTACGTTCTACCATGGGAGTGTCAATGGTGTCACAAGTGTCAAATCCAAATTTCTTTAAAATTTCATATGCATATTTAGATTGATTAATTAAAATGCCTCCGGGACTTTGTGAAATTTGCAATCCCAAGAAAAATGACATTTTTCCCATCATTGACATTTGAAATTTGGAGCCCATCTCCTTAGAAAAACGGTCACATTCATTAGGGTCGGTCGAGGCAAAGATAATATCATCAACATAGATTTGAACGTGAATTAAATGTTTGCCTGACTTTCTGGTGTACAATGTCGGATCAAGCTGCTCCTTTCTTTGAATCCGGTGAATAGAAGAAGAATTTGATAGCGTATCATACCATGCCCTTGGAGCTTGCTTCAAGCCGTAAAGAGCCTTCTTCAAGCGGTAGACACGAGTAGGATGCTCTGGATTCACAAAACCTTCTGGTTGGCTGACATATACAACTTCTTTAAGATCTCCGTTAAGGAAAGCCGTCTTTACGTTCATCTGATAGACTACCATGTTCTTACTTGCAGCATTAGCCAAGAAGATTCTAATTGCCGATCACGAGCAAGCTGGAGCAAATGATTCTTCAAAGTCAATACCCTCCTCTTGACGGTATCCTTTTGCCACCAATCGAGCCTTGTTCTTTAATACATCACCATGCTCATCAAGTTTTACCTTGAAGATCCACTTTGGAGCAATGATCATAGCTACGGTCTGGAGCGGTACTAATTCCCATACATCTAGTCAATCAAACTCATGAATTTCTTCTTGCATGGCATTGAACCACCTGTCTTCATTCATTGCAGTTTTAACGTCTTTTGGTTCGACCTTGGATAGTACAAAGTTGAAGAAGCACCATAAGGCATCAGTTGCAAGTTGTTTGGAGTGGATCTTTGGATGAGAGGGATTTCCAATGATGTTGTCCAATGGGTGATCATGTGTCCATTTTCTAAGGTGTTTGTGTGGTTGTTGTTGAGGCTGAAGTAGCGAGTCGATTTCTCGATGAAGATGGTTACGATGATGATTCACGCAAATATGTTTTCAAATGGGGCATCTTTAGGAGTAGCAAAGGGATTCTCTCCATCAAGGGTGCCAGAAACAATTCCATGATGTAGACTCGATGATTGATGATTTTTTGATGAGACAGGTGATCGTGCGGCGCTTCTTGACTTAACGTAAGCCTGAAGGATTAACTTCATTGGAGAGAGATAGGAGTAGCCTCTATTGATGGAATTGTGGATCATTAGCGGTTGGCTCATAGTGTTCGTCAAACATTGGATCAAACAGTTTCTTCAAGTCATCTTCTGAAGGAGGTACATATGGAGTTGCTGGCGAAGAATCATATACAAGAGTAGAACTGATGGGACTACTTGATGATGCGGGTCCAGAACTGGGTTGTCTTGGAGCCATTGGACCGACTGACTCATCGAGCGTAGCGTGAATTGTTTCCATGATATTTGAGTTCTTTTGTTTGTAGATTATCCTTTTCTCGCTGGGTGCATAACCTACAAATACTCCAATGTCCGCTTTAGCTTTAAGTTTGCCTAAGTCTTAGCCCTCATTAGTTGGATAACACAATGCACCAAACACACGAAGGAATGAAAGATTAGGTTTTCGATTGTGGACAAGTTCATATGGAGTTTTTCCATGAGAAATGCGAATAAGGGATCGATTTTGAGTATAGCATGCAGTGGCAATGGCTTAGCGAGAGAAACATTGGAACCTTTGAGTAAATCAGCATTGTTCTAGCGGCTTCCACAAGAGTTCGATTTCGTCTTTCAACTACACCTTCTGTTGAGGTTAGTTGGAACACTTCTTTGATGACTGATTCCAACACTTTCATAAAACTCACTAAGTTGTTTATTAACAAACTCAGTTCCATTGTCTGCATTGGATGATTGACGGTTTTGTTAAGTCGAACCTGCAGATGTTTGATAAGTTTGATGATGATATCTGGAGTTTCATCCTTTGTCCTTAAGAACTTAACCCAAGTGAACCGAGAGTAATCATCAACCACAACTAACATATATTTCTTCGAAAATGTTACGCACTCTAATGGGTCCACATAAATCCATGTGAATGGTATGAAGAACTTCCATTGCTGAGTTTGTAGGTTTGGGTTTGTGGGCATACTTCTTGCTCTTTCCAATTGGCATCTTGAACAAAGATGATCCTTTTCATACTTTAGTATAGGTAAGCCTATTACTAAGTCCTTTTTGGAGAGATCATTTATGGTGCCGAAGTTCAGGTGATTTAGATGATGATGCCATAACCATGACTTTGTTTTAGAAGCCTTTGACAATAAGCGGATTGGAAGACTTCATCATATCTTCGATAGAGATGGTGTATAAATTTGACCCGTGTTTCTCTTAAAGTTCTCTACCATCAAGTTCTCTAACGAAGCAAGTATGTTTTAAAGGCCACTTCTAGATGGAATCCGCAGAATTGACCTCTGAGAGAATAAGTTATGACCAAGACCTTCAACGTAATATACCCTGGAGATAATACTATCATCGACAACATAGTCTCCATAACCCGTAATTGCACCAAAATGATCATTCCCGAATCTAACGAGTCTCATGAATTTACTCACAAAGTTCATGAGCCGTGATCGGTCTCCGATCCATATGCTTGGAACAGCCAGAGTCCAGGTACCACAGAACGATTTGAACGATCTGCAATTGAACACGGACAAGTATGGATGATGAGTGTCTAAATACTCATCATTTTTGTTCCTTCTACACTGCAAAAACAGTCAAAAACACTTTAAAAAGTCTCAAAAAGACAGAAAAAATATTTAGACTGTATTTTATGCAATAAGTGTCAAAATCTAGTCCACGTTATTCAAAACATAGAAATTCTTCATAAAAGGCCCTCTTTCAAGTTGTCAAAATTAGCCTTATAAAGTCAGTTTTGCAAAATGGCAGCTTTGGTCCCTGAAGTTTCAAAGATTGACAGAAATTACCCCGGGACATTTTTAAATTTGAAAATTATTATTTTTGGTCCTTGGGAAAATTAAACTTGTCATAATTGGTCTTTATAATGAATATTGGATAATTACAGTTTGGTCCTTGAAGAATTGGAAAATTGCACAAATGGTCCTTGTGTATTAATCCTAAAAAAATAAACCCCCTTATACCCCTTCCCCATTTATTCCCTTTCTCTTAATCCCATAAACCAGAACACAGATATAAAAAAACCACCAACTCCCTTTTCCTGCAACACTCCATCTCCCATCATCACCCCTACTCCACGCCTTGTTCCCCCTCCAAACACAACCCTCCAACTTGCATTTAATGCCTACCATCTCCTGTCACAAATCACACGACCATTGCAAGGTTTTGGCGCCAAAACGTGATGAAAAGACAGAGAAGAGAGAGAGAAGAAAGAGAGGAGGCTGAAGACCCAAGTAGCTTTTAGTATATATAGCTTGTATGCCATATGTATAAGGAAGTCAGTTTTCTTAGTTAGTTTCTTTTTTTTTTCAGTTTTTAGTTTAAACCCAGAAATGTAGTGTTCTAGTCCCACGGTAATTTTGTTGTTATTTAATTCTGATGTAATCTTTGCTTTTCAGTGAATGCCAATTCAGTTTCTTCGTTTTAATTTATTTATCCAGTTCTTGTTCTTCATAGGTTTTAATATCATTTAAAGGTTTTTGTTATATGATTGAAAGTGTTTCACAGGGTCTGATTTAAGCTCATGTGAGCTTTTGGTGTAGAAAACTAGTCTTCTTTAAGTCTCCACAGTTTAAAAGTTTCCTTTTCCCCTTTTTCGAAGTGGTGTTTGGATTAGCAAATTAAGTGGGTCAAGAACCATTTTTGACCCATTTTGGTTTCCTGAAGCCGTTTGGTTCAAGCAAGCTTATGGGTTAAAATAAGTTTCTACCTAGTTTGATCAGTGGAGTGAAATATATTTTGAGTATTGGAACCAAGGTTTATGAAGTAAAAAGGTTTACAAAATTTTCACAAGTTTTAAGTTTCATTTTTTTTTTGTGTTTCAAAACCAAAAATTATCTGCATTGTTCATTAGCTATTTTCTTAGCTTGTTTGACATTCAAATCTTGCAAATCTCGTTTCCCTCAAACTTACAAGCCCAACTAAGTAATTGTCCATTTTAATTGCTTCTTGGTCATAGCTAGCTTAGTTTAATCTTGAGTAGAAATCGATTACTTGAATGTTATTGGTTCTGCATTAGTGGCCAGGTCCCATAACAAAGATTAAGCTTCTTTTTAAGCCGTTGTTAGATTTGTTCTTGTCTCCACGTAGTTTTAATGTCACCCATACTAACATTCTGTTTTGTAGCTTGTCACTTCTTGGAATCACATTGTTCAGCTTAAAAATAAGCCCCTTTGGACTTGCATTTACCTTTATTACAGCAGCCCACGCACCATTTTTTGACTTATTAATAAGCTGTAAGTGCTTATTCGGGGTATGTATGTCTTGGGGGCAAAAGAAAGTTGGCCAGTGTACTTCAAGTAGCCAGAAGCTCAATACCTAACTCCCTTACAACTTATCTCAAATAAGCTCAAAAGTACTGTTTGACTGTTGGTTGCCGTCCCACTTGACTAAGTTAAGTTTGTTTTTATTATTAGTGCTTATCAGTGTTAATTGTGCTTATTAGGTTCCTTAGAACCCTTAGGTGATTTAGATTAGTTTAGATGCATTTCCACTTATTTCATACTTTTATAGTCTATTTTGCTTATCTGTCCAGTTTCTAGTTTAGGCTCTCCCTAGTTTAGTTCTCATTGCCAACTGCTTTTCACCCAGTTTCATTGCTTTTCTTTTACTGTCATTGTTGTCCTTTCACTTGGTATGGGGTTTTGATCGAGAGTTTAGCTTGTTCCTTTTTCTTTAGAATTGCTTATCATTAGACTAGTTGTGCTAAAAAGCTGTCCAAGGTGTGTCGGTTCATAATCATTAGCTGGGGTAAATAAGCTGTCTCAAATAGCTTATTTAGTGGTTCTCATAAGATTTGTTTTCACAAAAGAGTTCCATCTTAGTCCTTATTTCAGTTTCCAACAACAAAAACCAAAAAGAAAAATAAGTGAAAACGTGATTTTTGCCAAACTTTGTGGAATTTTCACGGATTCATTATAAGTCCATTTGAGCTCAAATTTGGGATACAAGATCTTTGGTTGGTCGTGGATTTCATGATCATTTTAGTTTATTTTTAGGAATTTTATAAGCTAGCTTAATTAGTGCTTAAAGTAGGGCCTTAGAGTGTTTGGCATATAGTTATTAAAATCAGTGCATGAAGTTTTTTTACGTAGCTTGTGCTTTTTACTTCCCAATCAGTTGCATTAGCTCGTTTTAGGTTAGATTTAGGCTTTAGTAGCTTATGGTAGCTTATAGTTAGCTTTTAGCTTATTTCAAGTGCTTATTCAAATTGCTTATTTGTCCAATTCAGCTTATTAGTAGGCTTATCTAACTTTTTATATATTTCCCATGATTAGAATAATATTTTAGATTTTCCTGTAAAGTCTCATAATTTTACTGTTCATTTGTTATTTTTCTTAATTTTAATTAGTTTAAATTAGTTTTTAATTAATAATGATTATTTAAAAGTCTAAAAATATATTTTCAGTTTTGAAAATTCTCTTTTGATATTTTAGATTTTTCTAAGTCTTAATTTTATTTTTCAAACCTTATTTCATATTTTCTTTCATTTTAGGTAATATTTAATAGTTAAAAATAGTTTTTAATTAATAATAATTAGATAATTAGTTATAAAATAATTTTCTTTTTCTATAAATTTTCTTTTATCAATAGGATTGTAAAAATGTATTTTTCATATTTTTAGGATTTATATTGTATAAGTTTCACTTTTTATTTTGTGCGTTTACGTAATTTTATTTTAAACGTAAGTTTTAAGTTTTAAGTTTTAAACGTTCATCATTTTAAAAATAGTGATAGCGTTTATTTAATAGTTTTTATCTTTTTAATTTCCTTTAATTTGCATTTAAGCCGTTTTAATTTGTTGGCTTTTCCGTAGTTATAATAATTCACAATATCCTTTTTCGTTCAAATCTCCCGATCACTATCGTTCGATAATCCATTTTGCTTGTTCAGCTGGGACATAAACCGGGGAGACTCTATACTCCTCAGATCTTCATTGCATTTTATTATGCGAGCTGTTTGTCTTACGTCTAGCAGATTAGTGATTTGGATATTCACTCTTTGTTCATACCATCCATCTGTATATGTTTATATTTTCTTAGCCAAAAACCCCAAAATATTCCTCTCATTCCTCTTATTCGTTGATTCTATTTCACCCCCGTACGTTTGATTCTACTCTTCTTTAACCTCAAAACCATTTAATTCTATTTCTTTAACCCTCTACATGTTTAATTCTCATGGCGATGATCGGTTATCCTCGTTGTTTCCACTGCAAAAGCCGTATGGAAGGATCATTCGATTGTAGAATCCGATTGTTTATGCATGTGGAAGGATGGGTGCAAGCAAATATTGTTATTGGTGCGAATTATCGATAACTCGATGATTCTCCAAGTTTTTCCGACCCCTCACTTGCAACCCGATGAACCCGTTCAAGAAGGAACCATAACGGGTGGTGGAAATTACTAGCTCTCGAGCACACCACTTGTCCCACCTCGATTTTTCTGATGTTCTTGAGACTTGATAATCATTCGGATCACCATGTTGGTTTTGTTGATTCTTTGGATAAACCGATTCCTCTTCATAACTCTCAAATGCAATCGTTTATTCCTTGTGTTGGTTGTGGTGAGCCTCTTTTTGGTTCACCCTGTCGTTGGTGTACGTGTGTGTACAATGTGGTAATGATATTCATAACGGGAGTTGTTTGTTTTGTGGTTCGAGGAATTCATTTGATTATGATCCTAATCAGAACTCATTTAACGACTCCTCAAACTTTTCCAATTACCCACCACAGCCCGACTTATCTTCATATGACCAACACTCTGCATTGTGAATTTTGTGGAGGTCCTCACCAAGGGTTTGAGTGTCAATCCGGAAACACGTTTGTCTATGAACAGTTTTCCGGTGATGCTCAGAACCTTGGTTATAACCAAAATCATATGATTCACTGTCGGACTCAACAGTTTCTTGTTGTGAGTCTTAATGGAGGTCCCATTTCAGCTCGATTGTCAATAGGGAACCCAATTCCTTGTTACAATCATGACTCTTACATATTTGAAAATTTCCAACCTCCACAGCACCATACGGTTCAAACTCCACCTGAGCCGTTATCTCAAGAAATCTCGGGATTTTGAAACCGCAATAAAAACACTTGAGGATATGATGAGTAATTTTAAGAATCAAGTGAGTGGTGAAAAAACCATAGGAGAATTGCTGCTTAAGAAAGAGGCGCAAATCTAGGGAAGAATTATTAGTCCTAGAGCATGCAGCTCTAAAGCGTTCCCAATTTCTTAAGCAGCTCTATGATGATGTGAGGAGGGTTTTATCCTTTTAAAAGGTAATATTTCTCAACCCCCCATTCGGTTGATATTCCGGTTGAGATTTCATCTCAAACAACGCTATCACACCGGATTCACACTCACTCTCTTATTATGGGGGACGAGCATCTCGACACTGTTCCTGAAAAGGAATCGGACGAATTCATAAAGTCTAGTGTTGAGAACCTTGTCCCAATCCCAAGAGAGTCACAGGGAATTCTTGATCATGTGTGTGATATCCCTTCCCCTCTTGAGTGTTCAAATGATCATTTTGAAACTTTCTCCATAGAAGATTGTGCTTCTTATGGAAACATCGAGTACGTTGAGGCATCACTCCCGGTCACGATCCCTTCTTGAGGAGTTCTCCGGTGAACTCACTCACATCAATCCACTCTTTGATATCGAAGCCGATCTGGGGAGACTGAAAATCTCATTGATAATCGTTCCTCACTTCTTACCCTAACAATCCAATAGAGAATGTTGATCACTTTGTTCCCGAAACATTCAAAGCTACTTTCACCAATCCTCTATTTGAATTCGACTCTGAATTCACTTCAATTTCTGAGAATCCACTCTTTGATACCGGTCGAGGATAGTGATGAGTCCACAATGGAACAAGAGTTCACAAATTCACATCATGTGAATGATTCTTTTCATGAGGAGTTCGCGGTGAACTCTCATATCATATCTCCGCTGAGTATGATTGCTTGGATGGCAAAATCATGATCGGGGGGAAAAGTTCTCAATCATGAGAGTTTGTATTTCTATGAAAATTTTTCCAACCCTCCCTCGAGATGCTTTCCAAACCAAAGATCAACCAACAAAATCCAAACGAGTGCACTTAATCCGGGGAGAAGATCTTGTCATGATTGTTATCATGATTTTCCTTCTTTTCTTCACCTACTCGGTGACTTCTTCTCTTCTTCACTCCTTCGGGAATGAAGACACTATCTTTGACCCCGGCATTTTCATGTACCATTTTTGAGCCGGTTCTCTCTATATCTCATCGGTGTGGAACTTTCACGTGCTTCAAATGTTTGTCCAAACATCTTGAATGAAAGTCCGATGGAGATTGTTTCTTCCACCTTACTTCCCCATGAACCAATTAATTCGGGGTCGAGTCAAGCTAGCGACTCGGGAATCAAAAAACAATAGCACGCCATATGGGTTTTCACCCATATTTCTGACTTCTTTCTACTTTCTACCACCCTAGTGTGGGGGGGTTGACCCACATGTTTTGTATATAAGTTGTTCAAAAAAATCTTCTTTCTAAATAATGGCCGTAATATTTCCCTTTTACGTTCTTTGTTTGGCATAACCGCCGGTACTTTGAATATTGAGGGCAATATTCATTTCTAAGTGTGGGGAGGAATTCTCACGAATTTTATCATGTAATTATACCGCAATCCCCCATTTTGGCCAAAATTTTTTTGGAGTAAGTGTTCTACACTTTCTCATCAGGTTATCAGTCCGCCATGTCTGGACAAAGGATTGGCTAATCGAACAAGCGGCTCTTGGTAAAGATATCTCAAATCCGTTTGTGGCTTGCAATTTGCCCAAAATTGTATGGTATTCAGCTCACCATATCCTAAAAGTGAAGAGTTGGCTAGCCCGCAAGTTTATGGCTTGTGGTAAAGGCAGTGGAAAAACCATAATTGGTAATTGACTCACCAAAGATAATATTGATAATTTATGTAAGAGTTGGCTAGTCCGGCAAGCGGCAAAGTAAAGACAAATCAAATCCGTTGGAAGCCGGTGATTTGCTCAAAATCATATGGTTATCAGTGTACCATAGTTCTTACTTGAACTGAAACAATTGGCTACTCAGAAGTAATGGCTTTTGGTAAAGAGATTCAAATCCATTAAGTTTTCTCAAAAGATTGCTAGGGACTAGCAATGGTTTAGTGTGGGGGATTGATGAGTGTCTAAATACTCATCATTTTTGTTCCTTCTACTTTGCAAAAAGCAGTCAAAACACTTTAAAAAGTCTCAAAAAGACAGAAAAATATTTAGACTGTATTTTATGCAATAATTGTCAAAATCTAGTCCCTGGTTATTCAAAACATAGAAATTCTTCATAAAAGGCCCTCTTTCAAGTTGTCAAAATTAGCCTTATAAAGTCAGTTTTGCAAAATGGCAGCTTTGGTCCCTGAAGTTTCAAAGATTGACAGAAATTACCCCGGGACATTTTTAATTTGAAAATTATTATTTTGGTCCTTGGAAAATTAAACTTGTCATAATTGGTCTTTATAATGAATATTGGATAATTACAGTTTAGGTCCTTGAAGAATGGAAAATTGCACAAATGGTCCTTGTGTATTAATCCTAAAAATAAACCCCCTTATACCCTTCCCATTTATTCCCTTTCTCTTAATCCCATAAACCAGAACACAGATATAAAAAAACCACCAACTCCCTTTTCCTACAACACTCCATCTCCCATCATCACCCCTACTCCACGCCTTGTTCCCCCTCCAAACACAACCCTCCAACTTGCATTTAATGCCTACCATCTCCTGTCACAAATCACACAGACCACTTGCCAAGGTTTTGGCCAAAAGCGTGATGAAAAGCCAGGAAAGAGAGAGAGAGGGAGGCTGAAGACCCAGTAGCTTTTAGTATATAGCTTGTATGCCATATGTATAAGGAGTCGAGTTTTTCTTAGTTAGTTTCTTTTTTTCAGTTTTAGTTTAAACCCAGAAATGTAGTGTTCTAGTCGGTAATTTTGTTGTTATTTAATTCGATGTAATCTTGCTTTTCATGAATGCCAATTCAGGTTTCTTCGTTTTAATTTATTTATCCAGTTCTTGTTCTTCATAGGTTTTAATATCATTTAAAGGTTTTTGTTATATGATTGAAAGTGTTTCACAGGGTGATTTAAGCTCGGTGAGCTTTTGGTGTAAAACTAGTCTTCTTTAAGTCTCCACAGTTTAAAGTTTCCTTTTCCCCTTTTTTGAAGTGGTGTTTGGATTAGCAAATTAAGTGGGTCAAGAACATTTTGACCCATTTTGGTTTCCTGAAGCCGTTTGGTTCAAGCAAGCTTATGGGTTAAAATAAGTTTCTACCTAGTTTGATCAGTGGAGTGAAATATATTTTGAGTATTGGAACCAAGGTTTATGAAGTAAAAAAGGTTTTACAAAATTTTCACAAGTTTTAAGTTTCATTTTTTTTTGTGTTTCAAAACCAAAAATTATCTGTTGTTGTTCATTAGCTATTTTCTTAGCTTGTTTGACATTCAAATCTTGCAAATCTCGTTTTCCCCTCAAACTTATAAGCCCAACTAAGTAATTGTCCATTTTAATTGCTTCTTGGTCATAGCTAGCTTAGTTTAATCTTGAGTAGAAATCGGTACTTGAATGTTATTGGTTCTGCATTAGTGGCCACAGTCCATAACAAAGAGTTACAGCTTCTTTTTAAGCCGTTGTTAGATTTGTTCTTGTCTCCACGTAGTTTTTTTTTAATGTCACCCATACTAACATTCTGTTTTGTAGCTTGTCACTTCTTGGAATCACATTGTTCAGCTTAAAAATAAGCCCCTTTGGATTGTTTACCCATATTCTGTGACCCACTGCACCATTTTTGCAGTATTAATAAGCTGTAAAGTGCTTATTCAGGGTATGTCTTGGGGGCAAAGAAAGTTGGCGGGGTGTACTTCAGTAGCCAGATCAATACCTAACTCCCTTTCTGACATCTCAAATAAGCTCAAATTACTGTTTGACCATTGGTTTGTCCCTTCAGCTAAGTTAAGTTTGTTTTTATTATTAGTGCTTATCAGTGTTAATTGTGCTTATTAGGTTCCTTAGAACCCCTTAGGGCGATTTAGATTAGTTTAGATGCATTTCCACTTATTTCATACTTTTATAGTCTATTTTGCTTATCTCCAGGTTCTAGTTTAGGCTCTCCTAGTTTAGTTCTCATTGCCAACTGCTATTTCACCGTTCATTGCTTTTCTTTTTCTGTCATTGTTGTCCTTTCAGCTTGGTATCGGGGTTTGATCAAGTTTAGCTTGTTCCTTTTTCTTTAGGCTCTTATCATTAGACTAGTTGTGCTCACAAAAGATTTTGTTCGGTTCATCAAAATCATCATTTGAGTAAATAAGCTGTCTCAAATAGCTTATTTAGTGGTTCTCATAAGATTTGTTTTCACAAAAGAGTTCCATCTTAGTCCTTATTTCAGTTTCCAACAACAAAAACCAAAAAGAAAAATAAGTGAAAACGTGATTTTTGCCAAACTTTGTGGAATTTTCACGGTTTCATTATAAGTCCATTTGAGCTCAAATTTGGGATACAAGATCTTTGGTTGGTCGTGGATTTCATGATCATTTTAGTTTATTTTTAGGAATTTTATAAGCTAGCTTAATTAGTGCTTAAAGTAGGGCCTTAGAGTAGTTTGGCATATAGTTATTAAAATGCAGTGCATAAGTTTTTTTTTCATAGCTTGTGCTTTTTACTTTAATCAGTTGCATTAGCTCGTTTTAGGTTAGATTTAGGCTTTAGTAGCTTATGGTAGCTTATAGTTAGCTTTTAGCTTATTTCAAGTGCTTATTCAAATTGCTTATTTGTCCAATTCAGCTTATTAGTAGGCTTATCTAACTTTTTATATTTTTCCCATGATTAGAATATATTTTAGATTTTCTGTAAGTTTCATAATTTTTACTGTTCATTTGTTATTTTTCTTAATTTTAATTAGTTTAAAATTAGTTTTAATTAATAATGATTATTTAAAAAGTCTAAAAAATATATTTTCAGTTTTGAAAATTCTCTTTTGATATTTTAGATTTTTCTAAGTCTTAATTTTATTTTTCAAACCTTATTTCATATTTTCTTTCATTTTAGGTAATTATTTAATAGTTAAAATAGTTTTTAATTAATAATAATTAGATAATTAGTTATAAAAATAATTTTCTCTTTCTATAAATTTTCTTTTATCAATAGGATTGTAAAAATGTATTTTTCATATTTTTAGGATTTATATTGTATAAGTTTCACTTTTTATTTTTTATGCGTTTCGTAATTTTATTTTAAGCGTAAGTTTTAGTTTTAAGTTTTAAACGTTCATCATTTTAAAAATAGTGATAGCGTTTATTTAATAGTTTTTATCTTTTAAATTTCCTTTAATTTTCATTTAAGCCATTGTAATTTTGTTGGCTTTCATAGTTATAATAATTCACAATATCCTTTTTAGTTCAAATCTCCGATCACTATCGTTCGATAATCCATTGCAGCTGTTTGGGACATAACGACCGGGGAGACTCTATACTCCTCGATCTTCATTGCATTTGTGTCTCCAATTGTTTGTCTTCGTCTAGCGATTAGTGATTTGGATATTCACTCTTTGTTCATATCAGCCATCTGTATATGTTTATATTTTCTTAGCAAAAACCCCAAAATATTCCTCTCATTCCTCTTATTCGTTGATTCTATTTCTCTTACCCCCGTTACGTTTGATTCTACTCTTCTTTAACCTCAAAACCATTTAATTCTATTTCTTTAACCCTCTACATGTTTAATTCTCATGGCAACGATCGATTATCCTCGTTGTTTCCCTTTACTGCTAGGTATGGAAGAGGATCACTCGATTGTCGAGAATCCGGATTGTTTATGCAAGCGATGTGGAAGGATGGGTGCAAGCAAATATTGTTATTGGTCGAATTATCGATAACTCTCTCGATGATTCTCCAAGTTTTGACCCTCATACAACCCGATGAACCCGTTCAAAGCAGGAACCATAACGAAGTGGTGGAAATTACTAGCTCTCAGAGCACACCACTTGTCCCACCTCCTGATTTTTCTGAATGTTCTTCGAGACTTGATAATCATTCGGATCACCATGTTGGTTTTGTTGATTCTTTGGATAAACCGATTCCTCTTCATAACTCTCAAATGCAATCGTTTATTCCTTGTGTCGGTTGTGGTGCGCCTCTTTATGGTTCACCACTGGTTTGTATGCGTGTGTACAATGTGGTAATGATATTCATAACGGAGGTTGTTTGTTTTGTGGTTAGAATTCATTTGATTATGATCCTAATCAGAACTCATTTAACGACTCCTTAAACTTTTCCAATTACCCACCACGGAACTTATCTTCATATGACCAACACTACTTCTTTGTGAATTTTGTGGAGATCCTCACCAAGGATTTGAGTGTCAATCCGGAAACACGTTTGTCTATGAACATTTTCCAATGATGCTCGAACTTTGGTTATAACCAAAATCCATATGATTCACTGTCCGGACTCAACAGTTTTTATTGTGAGTACTGTGGAGGTCCCCATTTCATCTCGATTGTCAAATAGGGAACCCAATTCCTTGTTACAATCATGACTCTTACATATTTGAAAATTTCCAACCTCCACAACACTATACGGTTCAAACTCCACCTGAGCCGTTATCTCAAGAAATCTCCCAGGATTTTGAAACCGCAATAAAAACACTTGAGGATATGATGAGTAATTTTAAGAATCAAGTGAGTGGTGAAAAGACCATAGGAGAATTGTTAGCCGAAGAGCGAGAGGCCCGCAAATCTAGGGAAGAATTATTAGCCCTAGAGCATGCAGCTCTAAGGCGTTCCCAATTTCTTAAAGGCAGCTCTATATGATGATGACGAGGAGGGTTTTTATCCTTTTAAAGGAAATATTTCTCAACCCCTCGGTCAGTTGATATTCCGCTGATTGAGATTTCATCTCAAACAATTGCTATCACGAGATTCACACTCACTCTCTTATTATGGGGACGAGCATCTCGACTTTGTTCACGAAAAGTCAGGACGAATTCATAAAGTCTAGTGTTGAGAACCTTGTCCCAATCCCGAGAGTCACAGAATTCTTGATCATGTGTGTGATATCCCTTCCCCTCTTGAGTGTTCAAATGATCATTTGGAAACTTTCTCCAATTGTAGATTGTGCTTCTTATGGAAACATCGAGTACGTTGAGGCATCACTCCTGATCCGATCCCTTCTTGAGGAGTTCTTCGGTGAACTCACTCACATCAATCCACTCTTTGATCTCGAAGCCGATCTGGGAGGCGAAAATCTCATTGATAATGATCGTTCACTCACTTCTTTTAACAATCCAATAGAGAATGTTGATCACTTTGTTCCTGAAACATTCAAAGCTACTTTCACCAATCCTCTATTTGAATTAGACTCGAATTCACTTCAATTCTGAGAATCCACTCTTTGATACTCAGATCGAGGATAGTGATGAGTCCACAATGGAACAAGAGTTCACAAATTCACATCATGTGAATGATTCTCTTCATGAGAAGTTTGCCGGTGAACTCTCTCATCATATCTCATTTGGAGTATGATTGCTTGGATGGCAAAAATCATGATCGCGGGGAAAAGTTCTCAATCATGAGAGTTTGTATTTCTATGACAAATTTTCCAACCTCCCCGAGATGCTTTTCAAACCAAAGAGCTCAACCAACAAAATCCAAGCGAGTGCAACTGCACTTAATCGAGGAAGATCTAGTCATGATTGTTATCATGATTTTCCTTCTTTTCTTCACCTACTCGGTGACTTCTTCTCTTCTTCACTCCTTCGGGAATGAAGACACTATCTTTGACCCCGGCATTTTCATGTACCATTTTTGAGCCGGTTCTCTCTATATCTCATCGGTGTGGAACTTTCCCGTGCTTCAAATGTTTGTCCAAACATCTTGAATGAAAGTCCGATGGAGATTGTTTCTTCCACTTACTCCCCCATGAACCAATTAATGAGAGTCGAGTCAAGCTAGCGACTTCGGGAATCAAAAACAATAGCCGCCATATGGGTTTCACCCATATTTCTGACTTCTTTCTACTTTCTACCACCCTAGTGTGGGGGTTGACCATGTTTTGTATATAAAGTTGTTCAAAAATCTTCTTTCTAAATAATGGCCGTAATATTTCCCTTTTTCGTTCTTTGTTTCGGCATAACCGCTGGTACTTTGAATATTGAGGGCAATATTCTTTTCTAAGTGTGGGGGATTCTCGAATTTTATCATGTAATTATACCGCCCAATCCCCATTTTGGCCAAAATTTTTTTGGAGTAAGTGTTCTACACTTTCTCATCGTTATCGGTCCGCCATGTCTGTAAGACAAAAGGATTGGCTAATCCAGAGCAAAAGCGGCTCTTGGTAAAGATATCTCAAATCCGTTGACGGCTTGCAATTTGCCCAAAATTGTATGGTATTCAGCGCACCATATCCTAAAAAGTGAAGAGTTGGCTAGCGCGCAAGTTTATGGCTTGTGGTAAAGGCAGTGGAAAAACCATAATTGGTAATCAGCTCACCAAAGATAATATTGATAATTTATTTAAGAGTTGGCTAGTCGGCAAACGGCTTGGTAAAGACAAATCAAATCCGTTGGAAGCTGGTGATTTGCTCAAAATCATATGGTTATCGGTGTACCATAGTTCTTACTTGAACTGAAACAATTGGCTACTCAGAAGTAATGGCTTTTGGTAAAGAGATTCAAATCCATTAAGTTTTCTCAAAAGATTGCTAGGGACTAGCAATGGTTTAGTGTGGGAGATTGATGAGTGTCTAAATACTCATCATTTTTGTTCCTTCTACACGCAAAAGCATTCAAAACACTTTAAAAAGTCTCAAAATGCAGAAAAATATTTAGACTGTATTTTATGCAATAATTGTCAAAATCTAGTCCCTGGTTATTCAAAACATAGAAATTCTTCATAAAAGGCCCTCTTTCAAGTTGTCAAAATTAGCCTTATAAAGTCAGTTTGCAAAATGGCGACTTTGGTCCCGAAGTTTCAAAGATTCCAATGAAATTACCCAGGACATTTTAAATTTGAAAATTATTATTTTTGGTCCTTGGGAAAATTAAACTTGTCATAATTGGTCTTTATAATGAATATTGGATAATTACAGTTTCGGTCCCTTGAAGAATTGGAAAATTGCACAAATGGTCCTTGTGTATTAATCCTAAAAAAATAAACCCCCTTATACCCCTTCCCCATTTATTCCCTTTCTCTTAATCCCATAAACCAGAACACAGATATAAAAAAACCACCAACTCCCTTTTCCTACAACACTCCATCTCCCATCATCACCTACTACGCCTTGTTCCCCCTCAAACAACCCTCCAACTTGCATTTAATGCCTACCATCTCTGTCACAAATCCACCTGACCACATTGCAAAGGTTTTGGCGCCAAAGCGTGATGAAAGGCAGAGAGAAGAGAGAGAGAAGAAAGAGAGGAGGTCTGACCCCAAGTAGCTTTTAGTATATATAGCTTGTATGCCATATGTATAAGGAAGTCAGTTTTCTTAGTTAGTTTCTTTTTTGGTTTTAGTTTAAACCCAGTAGTGTTCTAGTCCCACGGTAATTTTGTTGTTATTTAATTCTGATGTAATCTTTGCTTTTCAGTGAATGCCAATTCAGTTTCTTCGTTTTAATTTATTTATCCAGTTCTTGTTCTTCATAGGTTTTAATATCATTTAAAGGTTTTTTTTTATGATTGAAAGTGTTTCCAGGTATTAGATTTAAGCTCGGGTGAGCTTTTGGTGTAGAAAACTAGTCTTCTTTAAGTCTCCACAGTTTAAAAGTTTCCTTTTCCCCTTTTTCGAAGTGGTGTTTGGATTAGCAAATTAAGTGGGTCAAGAACCATTTTGACCCATTTGGTTTCTGAAGCCGTTTGGTTCAAGCAAGCTTATGGGTTAAAATAAGTTTCTACCTAGTTTGATCAGTGGAGTGAAATATATTTTGAGTATTGGAACCAAGGTTTATGAAGTAAAAAGGTTTACAAAATTTTCACAAGTTTTAAGTTTCATTTTTTTGTGTTTCAAAACCAAAATTATCTGTTTTTGTTCATTAGCTATTTTCTTAGCTTGTTTGACATTCAAATCTTGCAAATCTCGTTTTCCCTCAAACTTCAGAAGCCCAACTAAGTAATTGTCCATTTTAATTGCTTCTTGGTCATAGCTAGCTTAGTTTAATCTTGAGTAGAAATCGGTACTTGAATTTATGGTTCTGCATTAGTGGCGGTCCCATAACAAAGATTAACGGCTTCTTTTTAAGCCGTTGTTAGATTTGTTCTTGTCTCCACGTAGTTTTTAATGTCACATACTAACATTCTTTTGTAGCTTGTCACTGGAATCACATTGTTCACTTAAAATAAGCCCCTTTGGACTGTTTACCCACTTATTCTGACAGCCCACACCATTTTTGCGACTTATTAATAAGCGTAAAGTGCTTATTAGGTATATGGGGGGCAAAAGAAAGTTGGCGGGTGTACTTCAAGTAGCGAAGCTCAATACCTAACTCCCTACGGCTTATCTCAAATAAGCTCAAAAAGTACCCTGTTTGACCTGTTGGTTGTCCTTCCAGCTAAGTTAAGTTTGTTTTTATTATTAGTGCTTATCAGTGTTAATTGTGCTTATTAGGTTCCTTAGAACCCCTTAGGGCGATTTAGATTAGTTTAGATGCATTTCCACTTATTTCATACTTTTATAGTCTATTTTGCTTATCTGTCAGGTTTAGTTTAGGCTCTCCCTAGTTTAGTTCTCATTGCCATTGCTATTTCACCCGGTTTCATTGCTTTTCTTTTCTGTCATTGTTGTCCTTCGGCTTGTATGGGGTTTGATCGAGTTTAGCTTGTTCCTTTTTTTCTTTGATGCTTATCATTAGACTAGTTGTGCTCAAAAAAGCATCCAAGGTGTGTCGGTTCATAATCATTAGCTGGGGTAAATAAGCTGTCTCAAATAGCTTATTTAGTGGTTCTCATAAGATTTGTTTTCACAAAAGAGTTCCATCTTAGTCCTTATTTTGGTTTCCAACAACAAAACCAAAAAGAAAAATAAGTGAAAACGTGATTTTTGCCAAACTTTGTGGAATTTTCACGGATTCATTATAAGTCCATTTGAGCTCAAATTTGGGATACAAGATCTTTGGTTGGTCGTGGATTTCATGATCATTTTAGTTTATTTTTAGGAATTTTATAAGCTAGCTTAATTAGTGCTTAAAGTAGGGCCTTAGAGTAGTTTGGCATATAGTTATTAAAATCAAGTGTAAGTTTTTTACGTAGCTTGTGCTTTTACTTCCCAATCAGTTGCATTAGCTCGTTTTAGGTTAGATTTAGGCTTTAGTAGCTTATGGTAGCTTATAGTTAGCTTTTAGCTTATTTCATCTTTATTCAAATTGCTTATTTGTCCAATTCAGCTTATTAGTAGGCTTATCTAACTTTTTATATTTTTCCCATGATTAGAATAATATTTTAGATTTTCCTGTAAAGTCTCATAATTTTACTGTTCATTTGTTATTTTTCTTAATTTTAATTAGTTTAAATTAGTTTTTAATTAATAATGATTATTTAAAAAGTCTAAAAATATATTTTAGTTTTGAAAATTCTCTTTTGATATTTTAGATTTTTCTAAGTCTTAATTTTATTTTTCAAACCTTATTTCATATTTTCTTTCATTTTAGGTAATTATTTAATAGTTAAAAATAGTTTTTAATTAATAATAATTAGATAATTAGTTATAAAATAATTTTCTTTTTCTATAAATTTTCTTTTATCAATAGGATTGTAAAAATGTATTTTTCATATTTTTAGGATTTATATTGTATAAGTTTCACTTTTTATTTTGTACGTTCACGTAATTTTATTTTAAACGTAAGTTTTAAGTTTTAAGTTTTAAACGTTCATCATTTTAAAATAGTGATAGCGTTTATTTAATAGGTTTTATCTTTTTAATTTCCTTTAATTTGCATTTAAGCCATTGTAATTTGTTGGCTTTTCCTGTAGTTATAATAATTCACAATATCCCTTTTTCGTTCAAATCTCCGATCACTATCGCGTTCGATAATCCATTTACATATTTCGCTGGACATAACGACCCGGGGAGACTCTATACTCCTCAGATCTTCATTGCATTTGTGTCTGAACTGTTTGTCTTACGTCTAGCAGATTAGTGATTTGGATATTCACTCTTTGTTCATACCATCCATCTGTATATGTTTATATTTTCTTAGCCAAAAACCCCAAAAATATTCCTCTCATTCCTCTTATTCGTTGATTCTATTTCTCTTACCCCCTCGTACCGTTTGATTCTACTCTTCTTTAACCTCAAAACCATTTAATTCTATTTCTTTAACCCTCTACATGTTTAATTCTCATGGCAACGATCGATTATCCTCGTTGTTTCCACTGCAAAAGCCATATGGAAGAGGATCATTTCGATTGTCGAGAATCGGATTGTTTATGCAAGCGATGTGGAAGGATGGGTGCAAGCAAATATTGTGATTGGTGCGAATTATCGATAACTCTCGATGATTCTCCAAGTTTTTCCGACCCTCCACCACAACCCGATGAACCCGTTCAGGCGGGACCATAACGGAAGTGGTGGAAATTACTAACTCTCCAGAGCACACCACTTGTCCCACCTCCTGATTTTTCTGAATGTTCTTCGAGACTTGATAATCATTCGGATCACCATGTTGGTTTTGTTGATTCTTTGGATAAACCGATTCCTCTTCATAACTCTCAAATGCAATCGTTTATTCCTTGTGTCGTTTGTGGTGAGCCTCTTTATGGTTCACCATGCGTTGGTATGCGTGTGTCAATGTGGTAATGATATTCATAACGGGAGTTGTTTGTTTTGTGGTTCGAGGAATTCATTTGATTATGATCCTAGTCTGAACTCATTTAACGACCCCTCAAACTTTTCCAATTACCCCGCGTGAGCTTATCTTCATTGACCAACACTACTGCTGTGAATTTTGTGGAGGTCCTCACCAAGGATTTGAGTGTCAATCCGGAAACACGTTTGTCTATGAACAGTTTTCCAATGATGCCGGAACTTTGGTTATAACCAAAATCCATATGATTCACTGTCCGGACTCTGATTTCTGTTGTAGTCTGTGGAGGTCCCCATTTAGCTCGATTGTCAAATGAGAACCCATTCCTTGTTACAATCATGACTCTTACATATTGAAAATTTCCAACCTCCACAGCACTATCGGTTCAAACTCCACGAGCGTTATCTCAAGAAATCTCGAGGATTTTGAAACCGCAATAAAAACACTTGAGGATATGATGAGTAATTTTAAGAATCAAGTGAGTGGTGAAAAGACCATAGGAGAATTGCTTGCCCGAGAGGCCATAAATCTAGGGAAGAATTATTAGCCCTAGAGCATGCGGCTCTAAAGGCGTTCCCAATTTCTTAAGGCGACTCTATATGATGATGACGAGGAGGTTTTATCCTTTTAAAGGTAATATTTCTCAACCCCTCGGTCATTTGATATTCCGGCTGATTGAGATTTCATCTCAAACAATCGCTATCACACCGAGATTCACACTCACTCTCTATATGGGGGCGAGCATCTGACTTTTGTTCTGAAAAGGAATCGGACGAATTCATAAAGTCTAGTGTTGAGAACCTTGTCCCAATCCCAAGAGAGTCACAGGGAATTCTTGATCATGTGTGTGATATCCCTTCCCCTCTTGAGTGTTCAAATGATCATTTTGAAACTTTCTCCAATTGTAGCGAAGATTGTGCTTCTTATGGAAACATCGAGTACGTTGAGGCATCACTCCCACAGTCTGATCCCCTTCTTGAGGAGTTCTCCGGTGAACTCACTCACATCAATCCACTCTTTGATTTCGAAGCCGATCTGGGAGAGACTGAAAATCTCATTGATAATGATCGTTCACTCACTTCTTACCCTAACAATCCAATAGAGAATGTTGATCACTTTGTTTCCGAAACATTCAAAGCTACTTTCACCAATCCTCTATTTGAATTCGACTCTGAATTCACTTCAATTTCTGAGAATACACTCTTTGATACTCGATCGGGATAGTGATGAGTCCACAATGGAACAAGAGTTCACAAATTCACATCATGTGAATGATTCTCTTCATGAGGAGTTCAGCCGTGAACTCTCTCATATCATATCTCCGCCGGAGTATGATTGCTTGGATGGCAAAAATCATGATCGGGGGTAAAAGTTCTCAATCATGAGTTTGTATTTCTATGACAAATTTTCCAACCCTCCCTCCGAGATGCTTTCAAACCAAAGAGCTCAACAACAAAATCCAAGCGAGTCAATGCATCCCGGGGAGAAGATCTAGTCATGATTGTTATCATGATTTTCCTTCTTTTCTTCACCTACTCGGTGCCTTCCTCTCTTCTTCACTCGCCGGGGAATGAAGACACTATCTTGACCCGGCATTTTCATGTACCATTTTTGAGCGGTTCTCTCTATATATCTCATGTGTGGAACTTTCCGTCTTCAAATGTTTGTCCAAACATCTTGAATGAAAGTCCGATGGAGATTGTTTCTTCCACCTTACTTCCCCATGAACCAATTAATAGTGGGTCGAGTCAAGCTAGCGACTCGGGAATCAAAAAACAATATATGGGTTTTCACCCATATTTCTGACTTCTTTCTATTTTCTACCACCCTAGTGTGGGGGTTGACCAATGTTTTGTATATAAGTTGTTCAAAAAATCTTCTTTCTAAATAATGGCGTAGTATTTCCCTTTTCGTTCTTTGTTTCGGCATAACGCAGGTACTTTGAATATTGAGGCAATATTCATTTCTAAGTGTGGGGGGGAATTCTCACGAATTTTATCATGTAATTATACCGCCCAAATTCCCCATTTTTGGCCAAAATTTTTTTTGGAGTAAGTGTTCTACACTTTCTCATCCGGTTATCGATCCGCCGTCTACGTAAGACAAAAGGATTGGCTAATCCAGGAGCAAGCGGCTCTTGGTAAAGATATCTCAAATCCGTTGACGGCTTGCAATTTGCCCAAAATTGTATGGTATTCATCTCACCATATCCTAAAAAGTGAAGAGTTGGCTAGCCAAAGTTTATGGCTTGTGGTAAAGCAGATGGAAAAACCATAATTGGTAATCAACTCACCAAAGATAATATTGATAATTTATCTAAAGAGTTGGCTAGTCGAGAAACGCGACTACGGTAAAGAATAAATCAAATCCGTTGGAAAATGGTGATTTGCCCAAAATCATATGGTTATCGTGTACATAGTTCTTACTTGAACTGAAACATTTGGCTACTCCAGGAGTAATGGCTTTTGGTAAAGAGATTCAAATCCATTAAGTTTTCTCAAAAGATTGCTATGGACTAGCAATGGTTTAGAGTAATGAAGTTGATGAGTGTCTAAATACTCATCATTTTTGTTCCTTCTACTTGCAAAAGCGATCAAAAACACTTTAAAAAGTCTCAAAAGGCAGAAAAATATTTAGGATTGTATTTTATGCAATAATTGTCAAAATCTAGTCCCTGGTTATTCAAAACATAGAAATTCTTCATAAAAGGCCCTCTTTCAAGTTGTCAAAATTAGCCTTATAAAGTCAGGTTTTGCAAAATGGCGGCTTTGGTCCACTGAAGTTTCAAGATTGTGAAATTACCCGGGACATTTTTAAATTTGAAAATTATTATTTTTGGTCCTTGGGAAAATTAAACTTGTCATAATTGGTCCCTATAATGAATATTGGATAATTACAGTTTAGGTCCTTGAAGAATTGGAAAATTGCACAAATGGTCCTTGTGTATTAATCCTAAAAAATAAACCCCTTATACCCCTTCCCATTTATTCCTTTCTCTTAATCCCATAAACCGAACAGAGATATAAAAACCACCAACTCCCTTTTCTGCAACACTCCATCTCCCCATCATACTCCTATAGCCTTGTTCCCCCTCAAACACAACCCTCCAACTTGCATTTAATGCCTACCATCTCTGTCACAAATCACCCACAGACCACGATGCAAAGGTTTTAAGCCAAGCGTGATGAAAAGCCTTGAGAGAAGAAAGAGGAGGCTGAGGAGACCCAAGTAGCTTTTAGTATATATATAGCTTGTATGCCATATGTATAGGAAGTCAGTTTTTCTTAGTTAGTTTCTTTTTTTTTTTGAGTTTTAGTTTAAACCGAAATGTAGTGTTGTTCTAGTCCACGGTAATTTTGTTGTTATTTATTCGATACCTTTAAACTTGGTGAATGCCATTCAGGTTTCTTCGTTTTATTTTATTTATCCGGTTCTTGTTCTTCATAGGTTTTAATATCATTTAAAGGTTTTGTTATATGATTGAAAAAGTGTTCCGCAGTCCGATTTAAGCTCATGTGAGCTTTTGGTGTAGAAACTAGTCTTCTTTAAGTCTCCACGGTTAAAGTTTCCTCCCTTTTTAGTAGGGTGTTTGGATTAGCAAATTAAGTGGGTCAAGAACCATTTTGACCCATTTGGTTTCTGGCCGTTTGGTTCAAGCAAGCTTATGGGTTAAAATAAGTTTCTACCTAGTTTGATCAGTGGAGTGAAATATATTTTGAGTATTGGAACCAAGGTTTATGAAGTAAAAAGGTTTTAAAATTTTTCACAAGTTTTAAGTTTCATTTTTTTGTGTTTCAAAACCAAAATTATCTCTGTTGTTCATTAGCTATTTTCTTAGCTTGTTTGACATTCAAATCTTGCAAATCTCGTTTTCCCCTCAAACTTCGCCCAGGTACTAAGTAATTGTCCATTTTAATTGCTTCTTGGTCATAGCTAGCTTAGTTTAATCTTGAGTAGAAATCGGGCCTTGAATGTTATTGGTTCGCATAGTGGCACAGTCCCATAACAAGAGATTAATGACTTCTTTTTAACCGTTGTTAGATTTGTTCTTGTCTCACGTAGTTTTTAATGTCACCCATACTAACATTCTGTTTTGTAGCTTGTCACTTCTTGGAATCACATTGTTCACTTAAAAAGCCCCTTTATTTGTTTACCCTTTATTACGGCAACCCACGCACCATTTTGCAGCTTATTAATAAGTCGAAGTGCTTATGGTATGTCTTGGGGGCAAGAAAGTTGGCCAGTGTACTTCAAGTAGCGAAGCTCAATACCTAACTCCCTTTACGACATCTCAAATAAGCTCAAAAAGTATACTGTTTGACGTTGGTTTGTCCCACCGGCTAAGTTAAGTTTGTTTTATTATTAGTGCTTATCAGTGTTAATTGTGCTTATTAGGTTCCTTAGAACCCCTTAGGGCGATTTAGATTAGTTTAGATGCATTTCCACTTATTTCATACTTTTATAGTCTTTTTGCTTATCTCTCCCTTTCTAGTTTAGGCTCTCCCTAGTTTAGTTCTCATTGCCAACTGCTATTTCACCCAGTTTCATTGCTTTTCTTTTCTGTCATTGTTGTCCTTCGGCTTGGTATCGGGGTTTGATCTGAGTTTAGCTTGTTCCTTTTCTTTAGGTGCTTATCATTAGACTAGTTGTGCTCAAAAATTTGTCCAAGTGTGTCGGTTCATAATCATTAGCTGGGGTAAATAAGCTGTCTCAAATAGCTTATTTAGTGGTTCTCATAAGATTTGTTTTCACAAAAGAGTTCCATCTTAGTCCTTATTTCAGTTCCAACAACAAAACCAAAAAAAAAATTAGCGTGATTTTACCAAACTTTGTGGAATTTTCACGGATTCATTATAAGTCCATTTGAGCTCAAATTTGGGATACAAGATCTTTGGTTGGTCGTGGATTTCATGATCATTTTAGTTTATTTTTAGGAATTTTATAAGCTAGCTTAATTAGTGCTTAAAGTAGGGCCTTAAGTAGTTTGGCATATAGTTTATTAAAATCAATTTATAAAGTTTTTTTAAAGCGGCTTTTTTTCCCAATCAGTTGCATTAGCTCGTTTTAGGTTAGATTTAGGCTTTAGTAGCTTATGGTAGCTTATAGTTAGCTTTTAGCTTATTTTTCAAGTCTTATTCAAATTGCTTATTTGTCCAATTCAGTATTAGTAGGCTTATCTAACTTTTATATTTTTCCATGATTAGAATAATATTTTTAGATTTTAAAGTTTCATAATTTTTACTATTCATTTGTTATTTTTCTTAATTTTAATTAGTTTAAATTAGTTTTTAATTAATAATGATTATTTAAAAAGTCTAAAAAATATATTTTCAGTTTTGAAAATTCTCTTTTGATATTTTAGATTTTTCTAAGTCTTAATTTTATTTTTCAAACCTTATTTCATATTTTCTTTCATTTTAGGTAATTATTTAATAGTTAAAATAGTTTTTAATTAATAATAATTAGATAATTAGTTATAAAAATAATTTTCTTTTTCTATAAATTTTCTTTTATCAATAGGATTGTAAAAATGTATTTTTCATATTTTTAGGATTTATATTGTGTAAGTTTCACTTTTTTTTTTTATGCGTTCGTAATTTTATTTAAACGTAAGTTTTTAAGTCTTAAGTTTTAAACGATCATCATTTTAAAAATAGTGATAGCGTTTATTTAATAGTTTTTATATTTTTAGTTTCCTTTAATTTGCATTTAAGCCATTGTAATTTGTTGGCTTTTCCTGTAGTTATAATAACTCACAATATCCTTTTTAGTTCAAATCTCCGATCACTATACGTTTGATAATCCATTGCATAGCTCATTTGGGACATAACGACAGGGGAGACCCTATACTCCTCAGATCTTCATTGCATTCGTGCTTAAGCGGTTTAAAGTGGTTGATGCGCCATTCACAAGTGGGGCTTGATTTAACGTGGATTGAAAGAAAACGCATCAATGGATAACTAGATAATTGGGATCCCCATGCAAGAATGGGTTCCATTTGGTTAATGCTTGATGATTGGAACACCCACATCAGTAGACAATGAAATCATCGAGGATAGATGCAGATACTAGTATCCATTGTCCTACTCAAAGTATGTTCTTAAAAGAATAATTCTACCAAGAGGCATCCATTTCCTAATGGGCATTGATCTAGATAATTTAGGGCACATCTCATTAAGATTGACTTTGCGGCCAATAGGTATCCACGATAACCTATGTTCTTGAATTTCCTTCTGTGGGTTTCCAATGTTTTCTAACCTTCTTTCGCCATTGCTTTCTAGCCTTCTTAGCTTGAATTTTTTTATTCACTATCTTAATAGCTGGCATTAATCAACTCATTCATACCACATTCATGATTAGTATGAGAACCAACCATCATCATTACATGTTTTGCCAAAAGTAGTAAATTGAATTAATTACTATGCGCTTATAGCTAATACTAGAATCAACGCGATTCGTTTTATTCAACTCAAACTTAATGTTCCTAGGGTGGTCTTCTACTTTCTTCCATTGCACATTCTTAGCTAGCGAGGTCCTATCTTGCTTTGTATTGCACGAGCTTTGACCAGCTTGCCTTTGTGTCGATTACTCTGTAGAGGGAATTATGGGAACATTAGTTGGTTGAGCTACCTTTTGCATTCCTGAACTAGGCGTGCGGGGATCGAACTAATGAAGGCACTCTAGAGTTCACTTTCTTAACATTGGGCATAGAAGTGTTGGGATCGAAACGCTCGATGGCATATTAAAATTCACTTTCTTAATGCTAGGCATAGAACAAGGCATCACGGCTTTACCTTTCTCACAAAAAGATTTGGGACATGTTGCTGCGTAAACATTCTAACGGCTCTGAGACCGTTTGGCTTGAATGCAAGCAAACCTAATTTCTCTATCAAGTGGTTTATTTATGAAATCCTCTTCTACACTCTCGAGACATTCTAGACTATCCTTAAGATGAGTGAAATAGTTATGAAGCACAAGTTCGATTATTCTAAGATGAGGAGGAATGTATTTAACAGTCATAGTATATTTGCAGTCTGCAGATGACTTTGATGCAACATTCTCATTAAAGACAAGTGGCAGTTTCCCTTTTTTCTGACTCCTCGGATTCTCAATTTCCTTTTGTAAGGACATTATTATTTAGTTGTTCTTGTCACGAGTGACTTTCATTGAATCATATAACTCTTTAAAGTGTTGTTTCACCTTTTCATTTTCTTCTAGAAAACTCTCATTTTCCTTTTGTAAAACATTAACCAAGATTTGAAGATGAAAAGTCGAGAACTCGAGAATCTAAAGGAGGAGGCATTTGGGAGTCTGTCACATTGTTCTTTTCACCCTTTAATTGTGAAATTTGGGTTCTCATTTTTCTGGTCGTGTTACAATGAGCTCGAAAGATGTTCATGCGTTCTTGATTTCAAAAGCTGCATCAAATTCAGCATCCAGGATGTCTTGATATTTGAGGTTTTAACATTTTCTTTTAGATGTTGATATTTCAAATGCAAAGCAAGATGCTCAACTTTCAATTTAGAAAACTGTTTCACCAGGTTATCATGATCATCCCGTTCAAATTTTTCATTCAATTTAGAGTTAGTTTTCAAAGCTGAATGACGATCATGGGAAACTTTGAGGCAACAGATAATTCATGAAATTGGGATGCATTAATGAACAATTAGTGGCAAGTGTAAAACACATCTTGAGTAATACATTCAGAAATCTGATTCTCATTTAAGGTATGCAAGTTCTTCCTCTCAATCTCATTATATTTTAATTCTCTCTCATAGTCATTGACCTCAACTATCATTGCATCAAATTCCTTTTCCATTTCTTTAATATCTGAATCCATCCCTTTTTAAGACTCTCAAATTGATCTTTTAATTGTTTAAAAGGCATGACTTGATTAAATAGCATTCTTTAGTTTGCTCAAAACCCCTTTCCCTTCCCAGTTATCGGTAGGTGTGATCCTTTTCTTACATGTTTTTCAAAATCAACAAATAATTGATAAATCACATATGATTAAGGTCTTGCTCTTAGTGGGAATAGATCTAGGAACTAAATGCATTAGTGTATTGGGGGATATCAGATGGCTAAAGCATTCTCCTACATGGGGATTGTTCCAACAACTCATCTGACTTTTTCATGTCCATATCCTTTTTCGAACACTTGTTGAGGGTTCGGTGTGTTTGAGGTCTAAACTTGTTAAATGCAATCCAATTTCCATTAGCATAGTTGGGTGTTTTAAGCCCGATGTTTGTTTTCTGCACCATGAGGGGCTCTTAAGTTTTCATCCATTTCTTCCTAGTAACCTCTTCAATACTTATCTTCCTTAGTGCACTTAGGCGCCAACTAGGTTTTGCCTAGGCTTAAGGATTTCATTCCCATCATAGATTACCCCGAGCTTCTCATGCTTTCTTACCATACTCAGGATTGGGTTCCTTAGTAATGGGAATACTATGCTCATCGCTTAAGACTCTATGCTTAGTGACCATGTGGCAGATCTGAATGGTGTTCCTTATGCATACAACTTATTTTTCAAGCTTGTTTTCAAAGTTTTAGTTAGAAAAGTCATTCAAAAGTTTTGATTCCTTAGCGTTAAATTCTTGTTTAAGCACTTTAACATTTTCTTGAAGATCTTGCTTTTGCTTACTGATTTTAGAAAGCTTTTCTTGTAAGGAGTTTAACTCTTGTTTTAACACTTCTTCTCTAAAATTGCGTTTCTAATAATTTATGCATTTGGTCTTCCATTTCCTGCTCATGGGTAGTTAACTCAAACTTAGCGTTGTTCATGGCAACTTGTTCTTTATAGGCATTTAGTTCGAGGTATAGAATCATCGAGCAGTGTATTCATAAAAACATAGTCATCATTGTTGCAAAGATGCATCACTTGGTACAATCTCACTTTCACTTTGTACATATTGATCATAAGAACAATATTTCTATTACCCTCTTTATCAATATCGATTCATAAGTTTCAAGAGATGTATTCATTATGAATCTTTTTCATCATTTCATCATTATAGTTTTAATACCTCTGAAATGATTGATTCTTACCCATTTGTTGTGGTGATGAGATTTTGGAGAGACCATAGGTGAGATGCTAGCCATGAAGATTGTCACGGTAGGTTCATCATCGACATGGAGTCATATGCATCACCATCGACCACTTGAAATGCATTTGGATGATTCTATCCCATGCTTGCATTGGTTGTTCATCCACATCGCATCATATGTCTTGGCATTTCCTCGGCAATGACAACTCTTCCTCATCCAAAACCGCTCCACTATCTTGAGCTTGCACTAATGACATCTTGTCCACTGAAGTACTCGCGCATTTTGTTTTAGAGATGTGCAGTTCAACACAATGTGTCCATCACACCAAAGTTGTAGCACTTGATTGGCTTTTTGTCACTGATTGGCATTTCTCCCACGATTACGATTAGCCACATACCCTCCACCTACTCCACCTCTACCTTGTTCATAATGCCTTCCTAGAACAGGTTGCACCATAACCTTCCATCTCCGGTAAGCGTGATTGTGGATTGGATGTTGTTCTAAGGTTATTTTTGGTGTGTGGGAGGGAATTCATATTTTGACTGACCATGAGAGATAGTTAATTGATGAAGTTTTCCATGAATGTGTTTGAATCGGAGGCCTTGTATGATGGATCAGGAATGAGTTTGTAGTTACCATTTCCCGTTGGTATGACTTGAGAAGCTTTGGTGGTAATTCCAACATTTGTGTAAAAGGCTCTTGAATCATTTGAAGAACTTGTTTCTCCTGTTTAGTTTTTGAACTGTTCAAGAATCCTTCGTTCAAACATAGCATGTCTCATTGAAGAAGGAAGGCATCTATTGCTAATAGTTGGTGTTCTTCAATCCTTTGGTTAGCTTCTGAGTGACAAATTTGTGCCATTCATGATTCATGTTGTTACAAACTTTGAGTTCAATTTGAATATTTGGCATGATCATTTGATGTTCTTCATGTCATTTACAAGCTTGTGGAATCTCACGTAATATTCATAAACACTTTCTTCAGGTTTCATCTTAAAATGCTCAATTCATCATACGGTTGTGAATCTCTGTCTTCCTTGGTAAGTTCTGAACCAGAGAGAAGCATCTTGACATTGTCCCAAAGCGCCTTAGCTTGTTGTTTGTGATTGATCGGCTTGAAACATCTTTTGGAAGACCACAGAAGTATAATGTTTGAAGCCACGATATCAGCATCGAATCTCTTTTTCTCCTTATCATGAGCTCATCATATGTCTTTGGTGCGTCCAAACCAAAGATCATTGTTCCATCTGCGTGATTGTCAATTATGTCTCTTGTACTCAAATGATAAGGTCCTTCATCGATTGACTTGAGAATGTTAACTCCATTTTCCTTTCCCAGACAATACAACCGAATTACGTTGGGCCCATGGTCATAGTCGAGTTCTATCAAAGCATGGGTGGGCGAGTGTAATGAGACCAGCTGCTTGAACGTCCTCAGCTACTGTAGAGATGATTGTAGAGCGCGTTGGTAGACATGTTTATAGATTTCACGGGTTTTATAACTCTATGATTAAGCGAGAATAGATTCTTTCGGGATTTTACTAAATCAAGAAAACCGTATTAGAGACAAATATTAACCAAATTAAGCTATAACTTTTGAACCAAGTCGCTAAGCACCAAGTCGCTAAGTAGCAACTCGCTAAACCTCAAGTCGTTTATTGAATCAAGTAGCTAAGCACAAGTCGCTAAGACAAGTCATTTGAACACAAGTCGCTCAAGCACCAATCGCTAAGGGACAAATCGCTAAGAACAACTCGCTAAGTATCCAAGTCGCTAAGAATCAACTCGCTAAGAACAATAAGGACAAGTCGCTAAAAATAATAGAAACAAATTAGCTAACCCAACCAATTCACTAGCCGTGGAACCTCCTAACTTGTACCGTTTGTGGGCTTGTCTCAATAGACAGTGGCAAGATCAAGTCACTACGACTTAAACTACAACTCACGGAATTACTATGCGAAAGCAAACTCTGAGAAAACACTCCAGAACCTGAGTCGCTAAAGTTGAAAAACTTCAAAACCACACACTTTTCAATCCAAAACAAGCCCAACCATAGTGATTCAAGCTTTCCAAATCAAAACCCAAGCACTTAAAATGATTCTAAAACACAAAGTACCTCAAAATTCAAACTTTAACACAAGAAATAATCCAAATGATGCAAAACCACTAAACTTTTTCCAATAAAAACCATATAAAACCACTAGAAATCAAAGGATATGTAAGAGAGATGATCAAACCATGGCTCTTGATACCAATTGTAACATATTGGATTTCACAAACACATCATTCCAAATACATAAGAGATTATATAAGGTTTTAGAGAGAAATGGAAGAGAGTTGGGAACTATGTGAAACAAAGAAAAATGGTATTGAAGCTCCAACCCTCTTTTTGGGAGGTAGAGGGTATTTATAGTGTCTTACATAAATGTCACCTACGATACGTGGATCATGCATACAGTGGGTAAAGACCCATCCGTCCTCCATGGTTTTACTTAACTAACTTCTTACTAACATTAAATAACTACGACTATGAGCTTTCTAATGATTACATATACTTGAGGTGACCGACACTTTAATGACTGAATTATCTAATTCCTAACAAATATTAAAACGAATATTAAAACTTGGTGGGAATTATTATGAAACTTTTGACATCCGTAACCATGAACAAATAAGGTTATACACCCGGGTTATGTCCAATTTTCAAAAGATATACCTATTGTAACCTAATTTTTTTAGAATGATTATATCAAAACTTACATTGTATTTTCCAAATACCAATTATATTGGAATTAAGTTAATGTTTAAAAAAAATTTAATTAATATTGGTATAAGAAAATATATATACATACACTTAATATATATATTTCTTTCATTATAAAGGCGTCTCACATTATACGTACTATTTTTTATACACCATCATTCGATTATCATCAGCCGTGTCTTGTTCCTGCTTGATACTCTCTCTCTCTTGATATGCTACGCGTGATACCCAAAGTATTATCATTTGGTCATCATTAAACCAAAGTCGAAAGTTAGGTTCCCATTTATGTAACACAAGCATCAATATGAAGAAATATAGAAGAGAAAGATCGGTTGAACAAATCACACAAACACATACACGAATATGATAAGAGTTTAGGCGCAGGTTTTGTATAGAAATGAACAAAGAACCCTCAAATGAGAGTTACATAGGTATTTATAGGGAAGGAGCGGCCAAGGCTTATGGACTTTCTATATAAGCCTTGCCTTAAGTACTAACATAAAAGCCTAATTAAGAAATCTATTACATATTAATTACAAACACTTGAATTATAGTTTAGGAGTGATTCCAACAATCTCCCCCTAAGTGTTGGTAATTGATGATATAAGTGAAAAATGTTGTAGGTGCTGATGTAATATTTGCTTTGACATCTTCTGACATTCTTCTTTCTTGTGAGAAGAAGTGCCTTGATTCCAACAATCTCCCCAGTGTGAGGATCTTGTTTTCTTTGAAGTTTTCAGCTTTGACTTCTTCATTAATCTTTGTTCTTTGTGGTGGTAGGAATAGTATGTTGTGGTTATTTGCATCAGGTCTGCTTCGTTGCTCCAATGTCTCCACGTCTTTCTCCAACATGTTCAAATGCTCTTTAATGTTGGATTTTAGTACTGATGTAGTTCTCTTAGCCTTTAAACTTTGTAGATTCTTTGGGTTTGACGAAGAATCATTTTGACTTTGTGTTGCCTTTTGAGATTTGAGAGAACTTCTTTAGTGATGTTGATGGTATGAGCATGTGAAGAATCAGCACGATCTTTTCCTTCCGCGAGCATCCATAAGAAGAAAACATAAAACATGGGTTAGAAATAATCGGTAACACAAGTTTGAACGAGTGTGTTAACAACATAGTGTGAAAACCGTCTCTAATTCTCAAGCAGTACGTTCTGATGGATTCCCATAAGTGAGATAAAGCGATGTACAGTACACCTACAGTTAGGTGAGTGTTGAGGTACCTTAGCATCACCCCGCATTGCAGAGACCATTTGAGACATACTAAAGTAACCACAAGGAGTTAAGTGACCGCTGTCAGGCGTTTGATGTTGACCACGGCAGGGTTTCCATTCAATCACGAGGATCACATGTGTGAACCTCTCATAAATGTTCTTGACAGATTGCTAAGATCTATGAAGGACTCGATAATGTATCAGTTGTGTTCTTATTGTTGAAAAATAAGCGATGAATTGTCAAGTGTACCTAAGAGATCTTTTGATGAATCTCGTGGCTCTAGACTCAATAGTGCACTTTGGTTTTCCTGAGCGGAGACTAGGGAGAGGGTCTCCTTCTTCAATACCAGCAATCTCTAAGAGAAAGCCGATAGTTTACGTAGGGTTCCCTGTGAGAATGAAACTGTTAGGATTTAGTAAATCCAGTTATTAAAGAGTCGGTCACCTCAAGTATATGTAATCGTTAGAAAGCTCGTAGTCATAGATTATTACAAGTTAAGTAGTATTTAGTTAAGTAACACCGTGGAGGACGGACGGTCTTTACCTTGTATGCGATCACGTGCCCGTAGGTGGCGATTTATGTAAGTACTATAAATACTCTCTACCTTCCAAGGTAGAGAGTTGGAGCTCATAATAAGATTTTTCTTTCTCTCACTAAAGTTCCCAAACCTTTAACCCTTTCTTTCTCTAGAAACTCATCTTGTGCGCCTCTTGTGTTAATGGTTTGATGTGTATGTGAAATCCAATATGTTACAAATGGTATCAAGAGCCATGGTTTGATCATCTCTTACATATCCTTGGATTTCTAGTGGTTTTTAGATGGTTTTTGTGTTTGAAAAGGTTTAGTGGTTATTGCATCATTTGGTTCATTTCTAATGTTAAAGTTTGAATTTTGGGTGTACTTTTGTGTTTAGGATCATTGTATGTGCTTGGGTTTTGATTTGGTAAGCTTGAATCACTGTGGTTGAGCTTGTTTTGGATTGAAAAGTGTATTTTTGAAGTTTTTCTTGGTAGCGACTTGGTTCTCGTAGTGAATTTCATCTTAGCGACTTGCTTCAGTAAAAAGTAGCGAGTTGTAGTGCTTTTTGGTAGCGACTTGGTCCTAGCGACTTGTCTTTTGAGACAAGCCGACAAACAGTACACTTAGTGGATTCTCCACTGCGGGTAGCGACTTGGTGAAGGTAGCGACTTGCTTTCAATTTTGTTAGCGACTTGGACCTTAGCGAGTTGTTATTTAGCGACTTGACGACTTAGCGACTTGGTGCTTAGCGACTTGTTGTCATAATTCTCAGCGACTTGGATCTTAGCGAGTTGTTCTTTAGAAACTTGACTGTGTCTTAGCGACTTGGCATTATAGCGACTTGATTTCATAATACTTAACAACTTGGTTCAAGGCTTTTTAGCGACTTGGTTGAATTTTTGTTTGTAATACGGTTTTCTCTTGATTTAGTAAAATCCCGTGAAAGAATCTATTTCCCGGTTTAATCATTGAGTTATAAAATCCCGTGTAATCTTTAAACATGTATACCAACGTACCTACAATTATCTCCATTGTTGCGAAGATGTTCAAGTAGCGGTTCGAATACCGTCCACCCATGCTTGTGAAATGACTGACTCTTGGGCACAAGTCGATTATCTTGTCTTAGAAAGGAAAACGGAGTCAACATTCTCAAGTCTATTGATGAAGGACCTTATCAAATTGAGACTACAAGAGACTTAATTGATACAGTTGCAGATGGAACAATGATCTATGGAATAGATAGACCAAAGACGTATGATGAGCTCAATGATTAGGAGAAAAAGAGGTTCGATCGATATCGGGCTTCTAACATTATACTTCAGGGTCTTCAAAAAGATATCTACAAGCTTATCAATCACAACACTGAAGCCAAGGCTGTTTGGGACAATGTCAGATGCTTCTCTCAAGTTCGAATTAACCAAAGAAGACAGAGAATCACAACTGTATGATGAGTTTGAGCACTTCAAGATGAAACCTGATGAGAGTATCTATGAATACTACGTAAGATTCCACAAGCTTGTAAATGATATGAGGAATATCAAAATGACTATGCCAAACATTCATTTGAACTCAAAGTTTGTGAACAACATGAATCCCGAATGGCACAAGTTTGTCACCTTCGTGAAGCTAACCAAAGGATTGAAGAACACCAACTATGAGCAACTGTATGCATTTCTTCTCGAGAATGAGAGACATGCTATGTTTGAAAAAAGGATTCTAGAACAGTTCAAAACCAACCAGGGAGAAACAAGTTCATCAAATGACTCAACAACCTTTTACACAAATGTTGGTATCACTTCCAAAGCTTCTCAAGTCATTCCCATGGGTGATGGTAATTACAAACTCATCCTTGATCCAACATATAAGCCTCCAGACCCAAACACATTCATGGTAAACTTCATCAATCAACTGTCTCTCATGGTCAGTCAAAACATGAACTCTCTTCCACATACCAACAATAACCTCGAACGACATCCAATCCACACAATTAAGTAACGTCGAGATGGGAAGGTTATGGTGCAACCATTCAAGAAAGGCGTATGAACAGGGAAGAGGAGTTGGTAGAGGATATGGGGTAAATCAGAATAGGGGAAGGAATGGGAATCAAGGTCAAGCAAAGCCAATTAAGTGCTACAACTGTGGTGGTTAGGGACATATTGCTAGGCGCACATCTCGCGTCCACAGAATCACGAATACTTCAGAGACAAGATGCTTGCTTGTGCAAGCTCAGGGATAATGGAGCGACTTTGGATGAAGAGGAGTTGTTGTTCCTGGCGGGAAATGCCCGAACCTATGATGCTATTGTTGATGAACGACAATTCAGGAGATAGGTAATAATCATCAAATGCATTTCAAGTAGGCGTGATGCATTTGACTCGATGTCGATGATGAACCTCTTGAAACAATCTTCATGGCTAGCATCTCACCTATGGTCTCTCTCCCACCCAGCAGGCTAATCCATCCAAAGACAAAATCATTTCAGAGGTATTAAAACTATATGATGATGTTGATGAGCAAAAGATGCATAATAAAGTACAAAATCTTGAAACTTATGAATCAGATATTGATGATGAGGGTAATAACAATATTGTCCCATATGATCAATATGTGAAGCAAAGTGAAAGTAAGGTTGTACCAAGAAATGCATCTTCCGCAGTCAATGAGGACTATGTCTTTGATGAATACACTGCATGTGCCTTTGATGATTCTGTTATCTGAACTGAATGCCTATAAAGAACAAGTTGCTATTTATGAACAACGTGCTAAGTTAGAGTTGACCACCCGTGGCGAGGAAATGGATGACCAAATGCGTACAATTATTAGAAAAAGTAACTTTAGAGAAGAAGTCTTAAAACAAGAGTTAAATTCCTTACAAGAAAAGCTTTCTAAAACTGCTAAGCAAAACAAGAACTTCAAGAAAATGTTAAAATGCTTAAGCAAGAATTCAATTCTAAGGAATCAAAACTTTTGAATGATTTTTCCAATCTTAAAACTTTGAAAAACAAGCTTGAAAATAAGTTGTACGTACAAGGGAATACCATTCAGACTGCTTACTTGATCACTAAGCATAGAGTTTTAAGCGATAAGCATAGCATTCCCCTTGTTGTGGAACCTAATCCTGAGGTTGTTAAAAAGGCTAGAGCTGCCCATAATGTAATCTATGATGGTAATAAAATTCTTAAACCTAGAAGCGAAACCTAGTTGCTTGAGTGCGAGGAAGATAGAAAATTAGATGATGCATCTAGGGAGAAAATGAATAAGAAGCTTGAAAATCCTGAATGTAAAGAGAATAACATAACAATCAAACCCCATGATTACAAAAAGGAAAATTGGATCTCCTTGAACAAGTTTAAGCCTCAAACGTTGTTAACACCGAACAAGTGTTCTGGAAAAAGGATTTAGATAAGCAAAAAGAGAATCTTGTTGTAACAAACCCTCCCCTTAGGAAAATGCCTTGGCGACGTGTATCCTCCAAATACACCAATGCATTTAGTTCCTAGAACTATTGCCACTAAAAGCAAGACCTTAATCAGTCAATATGTTATCTTTCAATTATTTGTTAATTTTGAGAAAACTTGTAAGAAAAGGATCACACCCACTGGGATAACTGAAGGGAAAGGGGTTTTGAGCAAACTAAAGAATGTTATTTAACTGAGATCATGCCTTTCTTTAAACAATTAAAAGGTCAATTTGAGAGTCTTATAAAGGGGATGGACTTAGATATTAAAGAAATGGAAAAGGAATTTGATGCGATGATTGTTGAGGTTAGTAACTATGAGCGAGAATTAAAATATAATGAGATTGAGAGGAAGAACTTGCATACCTTGAATGAGAATCTTATTTCTAATGTATTGCTCAAGATGTGTTTTACACTTTACACAAATTGTTCCATTAATGCTTCTCAATTTCATGAATTATCTGTTGCTCTGAAAGTCTCCCATGATCGTGTCATTGAGCTTGAAAAACTAACTCTAAATTGCATGATAAAGTTGAACAGGATGATCATGATAACTTTGGTAAAATAGTTTTCTAAATTGAAGTTGAGCATCTTGCTTTGCAATTAAAATATCAACATCTGAAAGAAAATGTTAAAACCTCAAATATCAAGAAATCCTTGGATGTTCCGAATTTGATGCGCTTTTGAAATTAGCAAGTGATGAACAATTCGAGCTCATTGTAACATGATCAGAAAGTTGAAACCCAAATCTCTCAATTAAAGGGTGAAAAGAACAATGTGACTGGATCCCAAATGCCTCCACCTTTAGATTCTCAGTATTCTCAAACTTTTCATCTTCAAAACTTAGCTAATGCCTTACAAAAGGAAAACGAGAGTTTTCTAGAAGAAAATGAAAAAGTTAAACGACACTTTAAAGAGTTATATGATTCAATGAAAGTCACTCGTGACCAAAACAACGAAAAAATAACGTCTTTACAATAGGAAATTGAGAATCAGGAGGTCAGGAGGGAAACTGCCACTTGTTTTAATGAGAATGTTGCATCAAAGTCATCCTCGGACCAAATACTGCGTATTGTTAAATACATTCCTCCTCATCTTAGGAATAATGAACCGTGTTTCATGACTATTGTGCTCACCTTAAGGATAGTCTAGAATGTCTCCGTGAGATTATAGAAGAGGATTTCATTAACAAACCTCTTGATAGAGAAATTAGGTTTGCTTGCATTAGCCAAAACGATCTCAAGAGCGCTAGAATGTTTAATTGCAACATGTCCTAAATCCTTAGGTGCGAAAGGTAAAGCTGTGATGCCTTATTGCACTCCTAGTGCCAAGCATTCAAATCATTCTATGCCCAGTTTTAAGAAAGTGAACAATAATGTGCCTTCAAGTAGTTCAGATCCCTGCACAACTAGTTCAGGAATGCAAAAAGTAGATCAACCAACTAATGTTCCCATAATTACCTCTGAGGAGTATCGGTGACATTAAAGCAAGCGGGTCAAATCCACGGCAATACCAAGCAAGATAGGACCTCGCAAGCTAAGAATGTGCATTGGAAGAGAGTAGAAGATCACCCTAGGAATATTAAGTTTGAGTTGAATAAAACGAATCGTGTTGATTCTAGTGTTAGCTTTAAGTGTATTGTAATTAATGCAATGCTACTATTGGCAAAACATGTAATGATGATTGCGTGGTTGCTGTTACTAATCTTGAATGTGGTGTGAATGATTTGTCTAATCTTTGTTAAGCATACGATAAACTGTTAAGGTTAAAATTCAAGCTAAGAAGGCTAAAAGGCAAAGCGAAAAGAAAGTTAGAAACAGTGGAAACCCACAGGAAGGAAATTTAGTAATATAGGTTATCAATGGATACCTATTGGTCGTAAGATTAATGAGCTTTGCCCTAAAGTTGCTAAATCAATGCCCACTAGAAAATGGATGCCTACTGGTAGAACTATTTCCTTAAGAAATGAACATACTTTGAATAGGTCAAATATGGACACTAGCACTGCATCTATTTCTAATGATTCCATTATTTCTACCTCTGATGTGGGTGTTCCAATCATTTACTAACCAAGTGGAACCCATTCTTGCATGAGGATCCCAATTATCGGTTATCCATTCTTGTCTGCGTGTTCAATGCAGATCGTTCAAATCGTTCGTGGTACTTGGACTCGGTTGTTCCAAGCATATACTGGAGACCGGTCGCTGCTCATGAACTTTGTGAGTAAATTCATCGGAATTGTTAGATTCGGAACGACCATTTTGGAGCAATTATGGGTTATGGTGATTATGTAGTTGGCAAAAGTGTAATCTCCACGGTATATTATGTGGAAGGTCTTGGTCATAATTTGTTCTCTGTTGGTCAATTTTGTGATTCCGATCTACAAGTGGCCTTTAGAAACATACTTGCTTCGTTAGAGAACTTGATGGTGTGGAATTATTAAGAGGTACTCGTGGTTCTAACCTATACACCATCTCTATCGAAGATGTGATGAAGTCTTCTCAATCGCTTGCGTCAAAGGCTTCAAAACAAAGTCATGGTTATGGCATCGTCGTCTCAATCATTGAACCGGCACCATTAATAACCTTTCGAAAGGATCTTGTCGAGGCTTACCCGATTGAAATATGAAAAAGATCATCTTTGTTCAAATGCCAATTGGGTAAAAGCACGAAATATGCCCACAAACCAAAACCCACAAACTCAGTAATGGAAGTTCTTCATACCCTTCATATGGATCTGTGCGGACCAATGAGAGTACAAACGACAAATAGGAAGAAATACATTTTAGTCATTGTGGATGACTACTCTCGATTTACTTGGGTAAAGTTTTTGAGGACAAAGGATGAAACTCGAGATGTCATAATCAAACTTATCAAACATTCTAAGTTCAACTCAACAATCTGTTAGAATAGTTCGAATAGACAATGGCACGAGTTTGTTAACAAAGACTTAATTGATTTTATGAAAGTGTTGGAATCAGTCATCAAAGAAGTGTTCCACGAACTCCTCAACAGAGCGGTGTAGTTGAAGAGCGAAATCGAACTCTTGTGGAAGCCGCAAGAACAATGCTAATTTATTCAAAGGTTCCAATGTTTCTCTGGGGTGAAGCCATTGCCACTGCTTGCTACACCAAAATCGTTCCCTTATTCATACCTCTCATGGAAAAACTCCATATGAACTTGTTCATAAACGAAAACTGATCTCTCCTACCTTCGTGTGTTTGGTGCTTTGTGCTATCCAATGAATGACGGTCAAGACTTAGGTAAATTAAGAGCAAAGGCAGATATTAGAGTTTTTGTTGGTTATTCACCAAACAAGAAGGGTTACCGAATCTACAACAAGAGAACCTGAAATATCATGGAAACATATCACGTTACGTTCGATGAGCTGACCGGTCAAATGGCTCTAGGACAAACCAGATTCGGACCGCAACTCAATTTTCATCAAGTAGTCCTATCGGTTCTACTCTTGTTTCTAATCCTCTCAGCCAACTCCTATGTACCTCCATCGAAGATGATTTAAAGAAATTGTTTGATCCAATGTTTGATGAACACTATGAACCAAATCCTGATGAAATGTCATTTCCATCAACAGAGGGCGATCTATCCCTGAATGAAGTTAACCCTTCAGTCTCAATATCATTAAGTCAAGAAGCATGTGTGATCACTTTGTCTCATCAACAAATCATCAATCATCGAATGTACATCATGGAATTGTTCCTGGCATCAATGATGAAGTTAATCCCTTTGCTACTCCAGAAGATGCTCCATTTGAAAACATATTTGCTCTTGAATCATCATCAGAACCATCTTCATCGAGGAGATATCGACTCGCTATCGGTTCCTCAACAACAACCACATGAACACCTCGGAAAATGGACACATGATCATCCATTGGACAACATCATTGGAAACCTCTCTCGTCAAGTATCCACACGGAAACAACTTGCAACCGATGCCTTATGGTGCTTCTTCAAGTCCGTACTCTCTAAGGTCGAACCAAAAGATGTCAAAACTGCCATGAATGAAGGCAGTTTGGTTCAATGCCATGCAAGAAGAAATTCATGAGTTTGATCGACGATTATGGGGAATTAGTACTGCTCAGTTGTGCTATGATCATTGCTCTAAAGTGCATCTTCAAAGTGAAACTTGATGAGCATGGTGATGTTTTAAAGAACAAGGCTCGATTGGTTGCCAAAGGATATCGTCAAGAGGAGGGTATTGACTTTGAAGAATCATTTGCTCCTGTTGCTCGTATTGAGGCAATCAGAATCTTCTTGGCCAATGCTGCAAGTAAGAACATGGTAGTCTATCAAATGGATGTAAAGACGGCATTTCTTAACGAAGATCTTAAAGAAGTCGTATCGTCACCAACCCGAAGGCTTTGTGAATCGAGCATCCTACTCGCGTCTATCGTTTGAAGGCTCTTTACGGTTTAAAGCAAGCTCCAAGGGCATGGTATGATACGCTATCAAAGTTTCTTCTATCCAATGGATTCAACAAAGGAGCAGTTGATCCGACATTGTTCACGAGAGGTCGGGCAAATATTTAATTCACGTTCAAATATATGTTGATGATATTCTCTCTTGCCTCGTGACCCCAATGAGTGTGACCATTTTTCTATTGAAATGGGTTCTAAATTTCAAATGTCAATGATGGGACAAATGTCATTTTTCTTGGGATTACAAATTTCACAAAGTCCGGAGGCATTTTTATAAATCAATCTAAATAAGCTAATGAGATTTTAAAGAAATTTGGATTTGATTCTAGTGACCCTGTTGACACTCCCATGATAGAGCGTACTAAACTAGATGAGGACCACTAAGGGATCATGGTAGACCAAACGAAATATCGTAGTATGATTGGATCCCTGATGTACCTCATAGCTAGTAGACCAGACATCTTGTTCGCTGTTTGCATGTGTGCTAGACAAGGTTGTAAAATGCTAGCGCTAGGCGGTTGGGTAGGCCTAGCGATTAATCGGATAAGCGGATTAATCCAGGATTAATCAGATTGGAATTTTTAAGCACAAAATTGTAATTTTAGATATTATTTTATATTATATGTATGAGATAAGCATAATGCATCAAAATTCAAGTATTTCAAGTGTTCAAATATAAACATAATACATAATTCTTCAAAGTTCAAAGTCAAACATAGCTATTACTCGGTTTGTTGACCATTTTCAAGCGATCTTTGACCGATTATCGGTTTGTTGACCAATTTTAAGTGATTCGTCGATTTTTTAGCGATTTTTTTGACGATTTTAAGCAATTTTGTTCGATTAATCAATTAGATCGATTTTGTCGATTAATCAGTTTGTTGACCGATTTTTAGCGATCTTTGACCAAAAGCGATTAAATAGGCGATTATGATAAATCAAGGCGCTTAGTGGCGATGTGATTATGCGGGGATTAATGCCACCTGGCCGTTACAACAAAGGTGCTAGATATCGTTAAGCCTACCAAAAAGTACCTTAAGCGGTTAAACGGGTCTTTGGTATCTCAAGGAACCATCAATATGGGACTTTGGTACGAAGGACGGTATGTCACTAACAGCCTATGCAGATGCGTCATGCGGGATGTCAAGATACTCGTCGAAATGCGATCGGAGTGCTCATTTTTTGGTGATAAGCTTGTGAGCTGGTCTTCAAAGAAGCAAATGAGTACTTCTATTTCCTCTACAGAGGCTGAATACCTAGCCATGTCATCTTTTTGTGCTCAAATCCTTTGGATGAGATCCCAATTATCTGACTATGGCTTTGAAATCAACAAAATCCCTCATCTTTGTGATAATAAAGTGCTATTGCTCTCTCATGCAACAAGCGTACAACACTCAAAGCAAAACACATCGACATCGACATCATTTCATCGAGGAGCAAATTGAAAAGGGTGTGGTGGAACTTTATTTTGTAAGGGAATACCGGTTAGCGGACATCTTCACCAAAGCTCTTCCTAGAGAACGTTTGGAGTTTATCCTTCCACGACTTGGTCTTAAGAGCCTACAGGAAACACTAAACGTCTTCAAGAGGAAGAAGATGAGTTAAAGGTTTTCCTTCATCTATCTCTTGTAAATATCTATTCAAAAAGCAAAATACAAAATTGCAAAATCTTCAAAAAGCAAAGAGAAAAATATAAAACTTTCAAAAAAAACCTATAAAAATTAGAAAATCTTAAAAAATTCCAAAAATATTGTTATTTTGTCATGTTTTTCCTTGTTCGATATCATCTACGGACTTTGTGTTGACTTTCGAAGAATGTCACGGGTCTTTAGATGTTCTTCGAATGTACATAAGATCGTTTCTTAAAAAAATTGGAAAGTTAAACAATGGTTTGTTATTCAACAGTGATAACCGTTTTCAAAGAAAGAACAGAGCCATGCTTTATCTTGCTTTTCAAATTTCATGCTTCGATTCTATAAACAATTACTTATTATCTTATGAAAACTAATTGCTTTGAAAAATAACTCGGACTCTATTTTTGAAAATCATCTGGACTTAACATTTGTCAAAATATCTATCTCTCAATCAACAACTTATGTCATTGATTGAGGGGGAGAATGATTTCAATTAAATCAAAAGGTTATTTGTTATACAATTGTTTTTCAAAAGATAATCATGCATGTTTAATCAATGGAGTTCAAAGTCTTAAAATCCGATCCTTATCATTAAAAGCGTTTTCATAATCAAGTCACAATTCTCCTTAAAAGCTTTCAAAATCAATTTAAATCTACAGAGATCACAAATCTTAAATGATTTGATAATTGTGATCAGGGGAGAATTTGTGATTTAAATTGGATTTAATCTGATAATTCGGTAAATGGTTTTATAAGGATGAACAAGCTCTCCTTCCCACATGTGCCAAACGATTTCAAATTTTCCATGCACATGTTGAGGGGAGCATCTATCTTAAACCACTAAGATTTGAAACGTGATCAATTTATTTCAATGTCGGATCTTTTCTAATATATGCAAAACATTTTCAAATTTCCATGCACATATTGAGGGGAGCAACTATTTTGAAAACCACATTCTTCATATAACTACTCTTAGATGCAAGCCTACCCTCCAAAGATGAAAATTATTTCTATTACAAATGATGATGCACATGTTGAGGGGAGCTCTGTTTCTAAAATTATCAAAAACAATTCAGGTACAAAATGTTTTGATAATATATCACAAGTATCTGGATTGATTTTCAAATGGTTTTCAATTGGTACCAATGGCAGATGAACAATACCAAATAGACCGACCAACTTTACGTTATGTATGGTGGTATAAGGAAGATAAGGTTAGGTATTAGCTCCCATGATCCACCAGAACCGGAGGGATCTACCCAGGGACAATCCACTAGATAGTAAAGAAGTCCTTAGGTTTAATGAAAAAAAGGAGAAAAGTGATAAATAGGAAGAGTGCAGACCGAGACTGAGCTAGAACTGGAATAAACCCAACAAGGTTCTGGTTATGAAGTCTTGGTAAGCACATAAGGGGTTGAAGAATAAAAATGAAGAAAAGGGTGAAAAGAAATAGCCCTCCATTTATTCAACCTTAGGGCGGGTTCAATTCATATGCTCTGGGTGGTTACCAAGGTAACATTGGTATTGAAGACAAGACGTCATGGACCCATGGCGCGCACCTACAACTTCCCAAGCTACTCAAGTTCCTCTTAAAAGGACTTGTTTCATTCTCACGGGGAACCGACATTATCTATCGACCCTCTCTTAGAGTTTGTTGATATTGAAGAAGGAGACCCTCTCCCTAGTCTCCGGCTTAGGAACCAAATGTGCACTATTGAGTCTAGAGCCACGAGATCATCAAATAAATCTCCTTAGGACACTGTCAATGAAGACTCTCTATTTCACACAATGTGGAAATAGAGATTATATCTTATGAGTCCTACGCATTATCCTTGTGGTATTGCCGGAACATCCGAGTGATATGCAATCATATTCACAATGAAGATGGAAAGCAACCTGGAAGTCATTATCAGTAATACGAAATATTTCAAAATTAAAAGGTGTTTATGATTGATAATTAATTTTCATTAAAACCTTAGATTTGTATTGCAAAAAAAATTCTATTGGCGATACTTTCGATAGTTTTCAAATCTTTTTATCAATCGGTGAATCTCAATTATTTGGTTCTTCACTCCGTGTTGTCTTCTTTGAGACGTTCGGTTTGAGAACGACTAGAAGCATTTGCGAAAACTGTCAAGGAAATTCTTTGGAATTTTACGTTCCACGAGCGATTACTTATCTTGATCAATGGGGAACCGTGGGCGTGTACTCAATTCAACGAAAGTGATCAAAGACACTTTGTGGCGCTTTATTGCTAACTTTGTATGCGAGTGGCGGCGTTCGCGGTGATCGAGAATGATGCGGTCAACCCATAGCCGCATGCTCACACAATACACTCATTTCTAAAGAAATCATGATTAGTGCATCAATGACTCTGATATTCTCACTCTATGCTTCTGCTACGCTTTATAATCATGAATCAACGAAAGCTTCCGCTACTTTGATGAGAAGAAATCATGATCCAAAATGTGAGCATGTCAGTCCAAAAGTCACAACATCACCTAATACCAACACCACAATGGATGAGTCAGAGATTTATGATTGCTGGTGATCTCAAAGTTGGCTCAAAACTCATTATCATGTGGATCGGATACCTCCACTTGGATTAACCAAACATGCAATAATGAAGAATCGATGACTACGAGCTTTAGAGCAAAGTCCTACATCAAGAATGCAAGAACAATTTATAATGTAATATCTGTTTGTATTCAATGTAATTTTTAATGTGTGTTTGAGGTGACCTCCCTTAGGGAGAGATTGTTAGGATTTAGTAAATCCAGTTATTAAGAAGTCGGTCACCTCAAGTATATGCAATCGTTATAAAGCTCGTAGTCATAGATTATTACAAGTTAAGTAGTATTGAGTTAAGTAACACCGTGGAGGACGGACGGGTCTTTACCCACTGTATGCCTGATCGACAGCCCGTGGGTGGCAATTTATGTAAGTACTATAAATACTCTCTACCTTCCAAGGTAGAGAGTTGGAGCTCATAATAAGATTTTTCTTTCTCTCACTAAAGTTCCCAAACCTTTAACTCTTTCTCTCTCTAGAAACTCATCTTGTGCGCCTCTTGTGTTAATGGTTTGATGTGTATGTGAAATCCAATATGTTACAAAAACAAGCTTCTGTTGAGAGAAATTTGAGTGGCTAAGAAGGTTTAGTGCATGTGTCACTGGGTCCATGACGACTTTAATCTTCAATACTTGTGTCATCAAGTGACATCGGTAGCATATGTATTGAACGATTATGCGCCCGAAGTTGAATAATCTGGAGGGCTATTTCTTTTCACCCTTTTCTTTACATTTCTTTTTATTCTTCAACTCCTTCTTTCTCCGATTCGATAACCTACACGCGTCGTTCGGGTCAAAGGAACTTCCTTTCGTTGAGAAGTTTTTTAACACCAGGCAGTGAACCTAATCGTTGTAGTGTAGTAATTAGAACGGTATTTATTATTCTCTAGGGGAATAGGCGCTAGTAAGTTACTACGCTAAGGTTGGGGTTGAGGAAGATTATTTTTATCTTTTTTGTTTTTAGGGAAATTGAAGGTACGAATCTCGGGGTTTGGATTTGGGGGTTGGTATTTCTACCGATTACTACTTATCTAATTATCTAATCTAAGGTGTATGTAGTCTATGTCTAATTAATGTGTGCTCGTATGATAGTTTAAAGATGTGTTTACTTAGGTTTTACTACTCCTTAAATATCTCCTATTGGTGGTTTGTCAATGCGTCCTTATTCTAGTTGGTTGTGTGTCAGGTTGTAGGGTATGCGTGTTCCTAACTCTTTGAACTTACCAAAGGGTCTCGTCTACAAAACCACTAGGGATAAACTCTTACTCTAAGGCACTCTTTGGATGGTTTAGCTTACAACTACTCAAGGAGTTATATTCTAAGGTTCACAAAGATTTAATCAAGCATTAAGTACACAACGAATTACCTATCGCATTACTAGATCATTAATCAACTAAGATAAGAATCAACCAATCAATATTCAATAATTAAGTTTCATATTCCCTAAGCAAACACACAAGTAAATTAGCCGGACATGGAAAACATGCAAGCATACACACAATTAATCAAAGACATAATTGTATTAATGAAGTAAAACACTTATCTTGGTGTAAGATAGGGTTTGGAACCCTAAAATACTATACAAGACAGCCTTGGTTCGGTTTAGGTTTTAACTCCAAAAGACTACACACTAAATCTTGAAAAATTCGGATTCTATATATTACACATCATGACGGCGTCACTTTATGTTTTGTGGCGCCGTCAGTATGTCGCGTCATTAGGGTTTCATCTTGGCCATGTTAGACTTGCGGCGGTCACCTTATGATTGTGATGCCGTCCTCTTCGACTTCGATGCGTCTGGATCACATCTAGGCCGTCTGGTTGCGACGGCCTACTCTTTATCTTGACGTCGTCACTGAAAATGGGAGTTTTGGCTTCGTCTCGTCACAAAGATCCTCCGACGGCGTCACTTAACACGACTGGTCACCTTGTATTTTCAGCAGCTTTGAGTGTCTCGATTCTGACTTTGGCCATTTTCTTGTATATCGCCTTTTCGTCCAAATAAGTGCCATTCCAGCATTTTGCCTTCAAGAGACCTAAAAAGTGAAAAGGAACGATATTAAGCAATAACGGATACCAAAGTGATCAAATAAGGGCTTAAACGACCCCTCAAAAAAGTACATTTTAAAACCTTATCAAATATCCCTACACTTGGTATTTGCTTGTCCTCAAGCAAAAGTTCTTTTAGCCAATTAATTTATAAGTTAGGGGTCATGAAGCATTGGTTTAAACAGTCCACAACACATATAAGCCCAAGAAGTCATAACAAGCATGGAAATTTACATACTAGCACCTCACATGGGGTGTTTGGATACTCACATCTCTCTCAGGTGTATATGAAATATAACAAATTAGAAATGGAAGATAAACACTCATTAACCGGTCCTAGTACATAGATTACCATAGGCTTGAGAATAGATCAAACCTCCATCGCTTTGGCGTAAGCACCTAGGAAAGACTATCAAAGAGGTCTTTAAAGGGTTGTAATGTTAGGCTTACGGTAGGGAAACAAAGGGTTTGGTGGGATAGGCTATATAGTGGTGGCAAGTCAAAAATCTCCTATGTTACAAGCATACGAAGAATGAAGTTGCTAAGCCAAGACTCGACACTCTAAACTCTAGCTAACTGAAACAAACAAACATAAATTTAAAAGGATAGATATAGGATGGTAGCCCGTATGTTTTTTTTTTTTTTTTTTTTCATACACTTTTACTCTACCATCCTCTACGGTAACATCAAAATGATATGGATTTATAGGCACATCCCTACACTTGAGTTTTTATTACTCTAACACTAATTTGACCCGAATTGAAAAGATCAAAACACTTGGGGTACATTATTATGCAAACAAAGGGAATTTGAGTTTAACGTTCCCTTCCCGTCATTTCATAAACTTTAACTTTTCCCATGAATCCCAATCGTCCCAAAACTATATACAAAGGATATGACTCGACTTAGCAACTCATGCAAGCAACCAGATAATTGAACTAAGGGTTTAGGGTGATAACAAAAATGCACTAAAAGTGAGTGCATAAAGGGTAGGCTAAGGTGATTTGGGTGTATATTTGGGGGTGGGGTGTAAACAATGCTCTTCATTGATATTCTGGAAAATTGAAACATCACGAGAACATGAAAAGGATAGGCTCTGAGGGGTTAACTAGGGTATCGTGTACTAAAGATGAGTACAAGCAAAGGGTGTGGAATTACTCAACCGATGTGGAAGAAGTAATTATATTACGGGTATCAAACAAGGGTTATCCTAATGCCTCTTATCATTTAGTTATTCCTAACTACACAAGTGTAGTCTTACTAGCGATCTCGGAATGCATCACAAAAGAATCTATTATACTACCGGTTCACACTCTAAGCATTAAAGATGAATGCTTTAAATTCCTACTAATCTAAGGGCGATCCTCACATTTTGGGTGGAATTTAGGTGATAAAGGGTTTTTGTGCTAGTCATGCAACTTCCTATCCGTGAGACGCTTTTGTTAAGACTAATGGCCCACTCCTATATGTCATGAAAAATTTTAAATTTGGTGCCAAAATTACCCTAACCGACATTTTCTCATGGTTTATTACACAAATACAATTGGACAAAGCAAATAATCAAGGATAAGCATAGTTTCAAAGTTCCCATTTTATTTTCCCTCCCTACACTTAAACTGAACATTGTCCCCAATGTTCCCCGAAAGTATCAAAGTTATGATAATGGAAGGTAATTTAAAACGAAAGAAAAACTAGTACTCCCGATTATCTCGGTAGGATCCGTGTGTGAAGTAGTGGTTAAATTCTTTCCAAGAAGAATTTATGCGTGAAAAGCTCCTTCCAATCTTATGTAACTTCTTCTTGATAAATTAAACTTGCACACTTGAAGAAAACAAACGAAACCTTCGCGTAAAATCAGCGGTAATAATATATATAAGACTCGATTTAAACTAGGATATAATGCTTGTGGAATGAATGTTTACAAAATTTCGGAAAATTAAGACCGGAAAATTCCAAATTTTTTAAGTAGCTCAGAAACGAGAAAAGTAATCGTTGTTTTTACTCCTTCCGATCGAGTCAGGTTAGATCTGGCGGCCGTAATTTATCGACAAAAGCGCTCTGCGATTTTCGAAAAAAATTCGGAAAACATCTTTAGAATCGGAAAAAATTTACGCAAGACATCCATTATGACTCGATACAAGCATTTGACTCGAACAAACACACAAATATATCTTTTAATGAATTGATATTCTCATGTTTACGTTTCCTTGAAAACGTGTGTAATCCTCCATACACACATCCCTTATGTAAAATACCTTTATATGCAATTAAGACGAGGTTAAAAACAAAATAAAGCATTTTTACAAATTTAAACATGAGAATAAACAATCAATAAAACATATATGACACTAACAAGCAAACAATTAAGCATGGGTTGCCTCCTACAAGGCGCTTTTCTTTATTTATGAGTCTTGTAGCTAGACTCGTAGTTTGATCTCCTCGTTTTTATCATGCAGCTCACGTGCTTATACTCAAGCCATTCCAATGTCCTTTCACTCTTTTTGTAATCATCTCCTAATTCTAGGCATTTGTTGTAATACCTCTTAGTTTTCTCATATGGGTACCTAAGTCCACTTTGCTTATCCCTTTCACTAAGCAATGGAATAGGAGTCATTCTATTACAAGCCTCAATATCCTTATGTTTAAACCTAGGATGGCACGTGGCATTTGGTAGATAAAGTCTTCGACTTCATCAGAGAATGTAATTAGACCATCAACCATCCGTTCATTTAACCTAGTCATTCTTTTGAAAGGTTTTCCAAAAAATACTTGAGTGAGGTCCTTATCAATAAATTCTCCTAAGTCTTCTAAAACCATGAACTCTACCAAATAAGCAAAGCTTCCAACAAACACGTGCAAATGAGTGACTGCTTCAACAACATTGTACCCTTGATAAGTTAACTCATTGGTCTTGATTTTATTGTATAGGTCCCTTGAGATTAAGTTCAAAGGTAAGAATGAATTCAAATAAGCCTCGAACCCTTCTAGTCCTGTTTTGCAAGGGAATTGCATGTTAAAGGGGCCATCTTTCTCAATCCTACACCTAGGGTCAAAACATTGGGAGGGGTCTTCCTCAATTTCAAAACTAACTCCATTAATGACCTCCCCGCTATCAAGTGCTTCACCATAATCAAGTTCCTCATCGGAATCTGAGTCATAGAAAGGACTTTGTTGTTGCCAATTTATCTCATTATGCCATAGGTGATTTCCAAAATGGTGAATGGGTGAAGGGTTTTGAGGATTGTGTTCAATTGGGATTGGGAACGGGTAAGTGAATTAAATTTGGGAAGATCGTATCATGGTGAGTGATGGTTTTCTGAACAAAAATCACGAAGAAGGGGATAGACTAGAGGAAGCTAAAAATGACAAAAAGTTTACTTGATAGGAATCAAGTAAAGAAACCTAAACGATGTGGACTACTAACTAGCTATTCTATTCCCCATTATGACGCCAAAACTTGATAACGCTACACGCGTCGTTCGGGGTCAAAGGAACTTCCTTTTCGTCGAGCAAGTTTTTCAACACCCTAGGCAGTGAACCTAATCGTTTTAGTGTAGTAATTAGGGTAAGCCACGGGTATTAATATCGTTCTCTAGGGGAATAGGAATGCTAGTAAGAAGTTACTACGCTAAGGTTGGGGTTGAGGAAGATTATTTTTATCTTTTTATGTTTTTAGGGAAATTGAAAGGTACGAATCTCGGGGTTTGAATTTGGGGGGTTGGTATGGCTACCGATTACTCTACTTATCTAATTATCTAATCTAAGGTGTATGTAGTCTATGTCTAATTAATGTGTGCTCGTATGATAGTTTAAAGATGTGTTTACTTAGGTTTTACTACTCCTTAATTATCTCCTATTGGTGGTTGAATTGTCACGTCCTTATTCCTAGTTGCGTTGTGTGTCTAAGGTTGTAGGGTATGCGTATGTTTCCTAACTCTTTGAACTTACCAAAGGGTCTCATCTACAAAACCCACTAGGGATAATAAACTCTTACTCTAAGGCACTCTTTGGATGGTTTAGCTTACAACTACTCAAGGAGTTATATTCTAAGGTTCATAAAGATTTAATCAAGCATTAAGTACACAACGAATGACCTATCGCATTACTAGATCATTAATCAACTAAGATAAGAATCAACCAATCAATATTCAATAATTAAGTTTCATATTCCCTAAGCAAACACACAAGTAAATTAGCCGGACATAGAAAACATGCAAGCATACACACAATTAATCAAAGACATAATTGTATTAATGAAGTAAAACACTTATCTTGGTGTAAGATAGGTTTTGGAACCCTAAAATCTTGTACAAGCAGCTTGGTTGGTTTAGGTTTTACTCCAAAAGACTACACACTATCTTGAAAAATTCGGATTCTATATACAATATTACACATGCGACGGCGTCACTTTATATTTTGTGACGCCGTCGGTCGTACCATCATAGGGTTTCGTCTTGGCCACGTTAGACTTGCGACGGCGTCACCTTGATTATTGGCGCCGTCCTCTTCACGGCGCGTCGCGGATCACATCTAGGCGTGCGAGTTGCGACGGCCTACTCTTTTATAACTTGACGTCGTCACTTGAAAATGGAAGTTTTGGCTTCTGTCCCGTCACAAAGATCCTCCGACGGCGTCGCACAACACGGCCGTCACCTTGTATTTTCAGCTTTGAGTGTCGATTCGACTTTGGCCATTTTCTTCGTATAATCGCCTTTTAGGTCCAAATAAGTGCCATTCCAGCATTTTGCCTTCAAGAGACCTAAAAGTGAAAAGGAACGATATTAAGCAATAACGGATACAAAAGTGATCAAATAAGGGCTTAAACGACCCCCCAAAAAGGTACCTTTTAAAACCTTATCAGATTCTCATTTTCTCCTTTTTATAATCATACCTAAGGACTTCCATATTCTAACTATTGATGGTGTCCTTGGGTAGATCCCTCCGGCTCTGGTGGATCATAGGACGGTTATTCCTAACCTTAGTCATCTTATAACTCCATGACTAACCTATGTTGCCATAAAACCGTTTACATGAAAAAATCTCTCAAAGTGGTTATGAGTAAAAACATTTTGTACCACTGAAAGAGTTTTAAATGTTGCATAAATACTCCCCCTCCACACGTGCTTAATTATTTTGACAGAAATCTGCACGGTGAGAGAAGAGCTCGCACTTTTGAATTAATCAACTCAAGATAGACAATTCTCTGGGAACACGGTTACATCATCGACTAGGTCAGCTTGAAGTTGTAAACACTCCTTGTTGAGGAGGTTTGACCCGTCAAGATTCATGTCTACCAAGAGTTTCTCGAATGGTACATTCTACTCGGACAAGTCCTTTTCGAGACGCGTTACATCACTAGCGAACTAGTTTGAAATTATTACCCATCCCGGACAAGTCTTTTCGAGATACTAACATTTAAGAGCTCGTCAATTCATTGGTTAAGTCTTTATCACGAAGATTTAATAGCAATTTACAACATATTTCTTATCACATAATTTTTTTCTCCCCCTCAAAAATGGCATATAAATGTTATTTTTGGCAATTTGTTATCAATACCATTTAAGTTTTGTGGGAAGAATTCCAATCGAAGAACAATTTGTAAACAAATTATTAATCAAATACTCCCCCTCAACAAGTGATGTTAACTTTTGAGGTTTTGAAAATCATAAGGGGAAGTACTTGTTCTTTTGAGCAAAGCTTTGAAAGTGAAAGTTTTGATTAGTTTTACTAAAAAGTAAGAAGCTTTCGCTCCTTTTATAGGATTGTGGCACTGAAGCGTACCAAATGGTCCTTTCATGATAAGAACGGGTTGTACACAGTTATGTGTGCACAAGCCATTGTCAGATAAAAAATCACACATCCAAATAATGGTAAGAGAAACAAATCAGGGGTACCAGAGGTATCGGTATTCGGCAAACTCAGGAATGCGTTCGGATGTTGGTAGCTTGTGAGAGATATGCTTGGACGACGCCACACGAAACTCTCCAACGTTCTTATCTAATCACGTGCGAACAACCTTTCATCAATACGAGTGATGATCTTCTTCACATCCCTCTTATCCCTCAAATTCCATCTCTTCGGTGACCCTATGCCGTCATGAATCTCCTTTAACTTGTATGCTAAACCATCCCGAACCTTCTTCAATGTGTGATCCCCAAACTTATGAAGTTGTAGGATCGTAATATTTATTGTGTTGATGATTCGGGTGGTCTTGGATGATGAAAATACATGATAGCCATTTGAGAGAGAAAGAGATGAGAGGGTGTTTTCTTGGTAGAGACTTGCTTCACAAATGTAAGGTTAGATTATGAGAAAAGCACCACCCCTTCCATGGATGGAAGGGGTATTTATAGTTACAAAATAAATGACCTCCTGACGGCCTGTGGATCAGGTATACAGTGGGTAAAGACCCGTCCTTCCTCCACGGTGTTACGCTAAACTAAACAACGCTACAAACTAACTAATTAACTACAACATAACTTAACTAACGATATGTCTACGAGCTAACTTATGCTAAATTATATTTGGGGTGACCGACACTTCACTTATGGAATTTCCAATTCCTAACAATCTCCCCCTAAGGGAGGTCACCCCATGTTTTACATTTTGAATCTTAGCATTCTATTCTTGACTTCGTTCTTGAGCTCGTAGACTTTAATTCTTCAACTTCCGCATCATTGTGCTTTAGCAGTGACTCTTCATAGTCCGATAATATTGTACTTTGAGTGGAGGCCTTTAACTAATCCACATCATTGATGATCTTCGAGCTTTCATTGAGATCATCAGCCACAGTAAATCTCTGAATCACCCCTTTTGTTGTGTTGCCTTCATGTGATGTTGTGACTTTCAGACCGACATGCTCACACTTTCAGGATCATGACATCTTTCCATCAGAGTAGCGGAAGCTTTACTGGTTCATGATATTTGCGGCAGCGTAGCATAAGCATAGTATAAAAATATCGAGCCGGTTTTGTAGATATGCACGGTCATGATTTCTTCATTAAGTGTGGATGTTGTGAGCATGCGGCTTTGGATTGACTCCTCAATTACTGATGGTACCGCAGTCAAATGTACGCAAACAACAATTAGCAATAAATCACCGCGAAAGTGTCTTTGATCACTTTCGTTGAATTGAGGTACCGACCACGCTTCCCGGATTGATCAATACAAATACTTTTTGTGATCGGTATAATTCGAAGAATCTCCTTGATAGGGTTTCGCAGTGCTCTAGCGTTCTCAAACGGAACGTCTCAAAGACAACCGCGGGTGAGTGAACCAACAAATTGAGTTCTTGATTGATTCAAAATGATTTGAAAACAATTACGTATTGCTTGAAGAAGAAAGAGTTTGCAATCCGACGGTTTTATAATAAAGATCAATTATCAATCATAAAATACCCTTTTATTTTGAAAACATAATACACAGTCAGTGCTAGAAAAGAGTTTTTTAGCACGGCCGGTTTTAAAGGTATCCGTCAATCCGTTTCACGGACCAAGGTTGATTCAAGATTGAATAAGCCCTTTGTTTCTATCCAGTTGTCACAAGCTTGATCTTTTGCAAGATCTCACATGTCACCCACCAAGAGCTTGTTTGATTTTGGCTCTAGAAGGATTTCCATCTTCATCGTGAATATTTTCATATCACTTGGATGTTCTGGCAATACCACAAGGATAATGCGTCAGACTCTTAAAATATTCTTACTTTCCACATTGTGTGAAACAACAAGTCTTCATTAATTTTGTGTCCTAATGAGATATTGTGGACCATCTCTTGGCTCTAGACTCAATTGTGCACATTTGGTTCCTATCTTGGGAGACTAGGGAGAGGGTCTCCTTCTTCTATATCAACAATCTCTAAGAGAAAATTAGATAGATAATGTGGGTTTCCCGTGAGAATGAAACAAGCCCTTTTAAGAGGAACTTGAGTAGTTTGGGAAGTTTT
>OU343223.1:272099842-272288096 GCA_910596185.1 Chrysanthemum makinoi
GATCGCAGCAATGAACTCTTCACACATCTTTAAATCCTGTTCAGACCAGAATTTTGTTTTGTTCCACGGCTTCATGTCAAGTTTGATTTCCTTCACTCTCGAGTTCAATTCTTCTTCGACCATCTTGAGTGTACCATCACTGAACTTGAAAAGCTCGCACAGTCTCATTAGCATACGTGACCCATATCTGTTGGTAAAGAGGACGGCTCTAGGGGTGTCAATCACTATATAGTCGTGACATCCAATATCATACATCCTGAGGCTTCCCATTGCGGTCTTGTTAGGTTGACTCGAGTCTGGTAGCTTTCCATTCCTAGCTGAAAATCCCCAACTCTTTGTCGAATGACCAAGCCTCTGATCCAGAGAATGACAGCAGCAGAGAGAGCTTTCTTCTCATGAACAGGTAGATGGTTAAGGTGTCCTTAGAGGTTCAGAAGATAGAGATCTTCAAAGTCACTTCGCAGCAGATGTTTGAAGTCGTTTTCTTCTATAACATGATCTTTCAGGTCTGCTCTTCGAAGAATGATCTTCTTAAGATAATCATAGCCATAGATTGGGATGATCTCTACACTAACAACACAACACTTCAAGCAGCTTGGATCGAACAGTTTTGCGACTCTTTTTAGCTCCATGTCTATCAATGTAGAATTTCTTCTTCTTGAACCACCAATGAGAAATGCCGTACGAAGCCTCGATGTCATACTCTTGTTCTTTGTCCGTCCAGAATTGATCAGGTACCATTTGTTCAAGACCCTGATCTATGTAGGTAGCAGCTTTCATTTTAGAAATTGATAAAGCTGGTCTTCTTTCTGTAGTTCGAGCACATAGATAATCAAGGTCATGGTTGAAGAAGAACTCTGATTGAATAGCCATTTGACCAGGTTCACCACCGAGAGGAAGAGGCTTGTTTACATTGAAACGGCTGATCTGCTCACTGACTTGATCACTCAGCATCTTATGACATTCTTCCATCTGGTATTGAAGCTGATTGGCATCTGAGTGAAAGACTTTGACGATTTCAAATGCTGGTCCTTCAAGATCCTTTGGAGTGATGGACGAGATTCCCTTCTTTTCACAAAACCACTTCATAAAGCTGCCCATATCTCTAGTGATGTGAAGAAGAGAGTCTTCAGCTGGGGCTTCATAGTTGGTAGTGATGGTTGATGCCCAGTTGTTGTCAGAGATCATCGTGTCAGACTCTGGAATGGACCATGAAGGTTCAGGAGTTTGAGGTCTCTCTTTAGTGAGCCAACTTTGAGTTATGTCTTTTGAATGTGCAACTCTAGAGGTTTTAGCACGTTCACCCGAAACGTATGCATCAAACCAATCCTCTTCTTCAGGTGGCTGAGGGATATGTTTTGTGGATGCATCATCATCATCAGATTCTGACTCTGCCATGACATAAGACTCTTCATGTAGTATCTGGTCTTCCGGGATAGTGGAGAAGGTGGGTGTAAACCTTGAATCAACCGTGGTCCATGCTGCAGACTTCTTCTGAGTACCCTGATCACCGGATGAACTGGATTGATTTGAAGGTTTTGGAGGAGATGTTGGTGGTTGTGGTGAAGGTGTAGTGGTTGTGCCAGAAGATCCACCAGCACCAGAAGTTCCAGCTCCTCAAGTTAGAGGCGAGGGAGGAGGAGGTTTAGGACCTTTACGCAACGTCTCCAACACCAAAGCCCTCCTTTTATTCTTAGCCTTTATTTCTCCAATTTCCTCCAAAAACTGTAGGTGATTTTCAAGCTTAATCGATTCTTCGAGAGCCTCGAATAACTTCTTATGGACCTCATGCTTATGCTCGTTAGCTTCATACATTTTGTCTGAAAGAACAACTCTCATATCTGAAATGGGCAGGTCTTTAAACCGTTGAAGCAATGGAGCTTGCATTGCCCATTCTACCGCATCTTTAACTTCGCCTTCAATGGCGTCTGCTACACCTTCATCGAAATTAAGATGTTCTAGCTTGTAGACACGATGCTCGAGGGCGTTGATGGAGTTGGGCAGTTGTCTCTCAAGAGCTTCAATTCGTTTCACTGCCTTGTCAAGCAATTGATCAGATGATAAAATTAGAGGTGGTGAGGCTGGTACAGTGTTCGTGTCATTAATTGTAACAGCTGCTTCAAGTGATAGATCTTTAGCAGGTTCTTGTGGTGGATGTGCGGTTATAAGAGCAAGTGTACATCGAGGGATGGTTGATGTGTCTTGCGGATGTCGACCGTGTACATAGACCTCTCTCATCATTATGCTTATGAGTTTCGGTGTCTAAGGTTTTTATTCAAAAAATGATCACCGAATGAGAAATCAACATCCAAATTCTTATGGAGGATAGAGAACCCGAAATGTTTGTTTCATCGAGGTGCCTGTGTTTTCGATCTTGCTCAAGAATATCTTGTGGTCTTTCACGCGGTTCATTTTCTTCATTACCTGTTTCAAGCAATGGAACCTCTTAAAATGTGCTCGCTCCTGGCTTTCTGATAGAGTATCACCGGAGTAGGGGTTTCAATAGGTGTAATCATACATCTTTTTCCACTTCGTGAATTGAATTGCTGAGGATGCTTCAACATCTCTTCTTGAGTATGAATTGAGTAGTCGCTAGGGAGGTGGAGAAGAGATGGTCAATAGCATTTGAGCGGCTTGTTCTCAGACCGCTCCATCAATCCCTTTGCCTTTATCTTGTGGTTGAAGGTTTGTTGTGGTGCGGCTCAGGTTCTCTTAACATAACTCCTCCCACTGGTGGTCTCATGTCAGGCTTTCCGTGCTTTGTTTAATCCCTTGTTGCAAAGCAGCCTCGTCTTCATCAATCAATCGCATTTCACCCTCTGGAACCTCGGTTCCTTCTACATTCCCTTCCTCGCATCTTTCTTTCTTTTTCTCTTCTGAGATGAAGTGTCGTAGATTGAGATCTATCACGCCTCTTCGGGAAGCGGCTATAAGAGGTGTTTGAGCTAGAAGTAGACTTTGTAGATTTGGGTTGTGAGGGATCGGGAGTGTCATCAACATTGACCTGGATAATTTTTGTATAATCTAAGTAGTCACCTTCTTAATATCATCCGTGAGAAGTACATCGGTATTGGCAATCCAAAGATCTCTTTATTGACCCCTCTGGCAACATATTTGAGGTTACCAAGTACAAATTCATCCCTAGCATTATGGAGGACTGACTCACTCCTTAGATTAAAATGATTAGTTTGTTGCAAGAACTGAATGATAAGCTTCGAGAATCTTATGCTAGGAATTACAAGTTTGTGTACTTTCTTCCTTCCTTGGGCTTGATTCTGAACATTTGTTCTGTCGGTGATGAAAGTGTGCATAGACAATGAGAATTCTTCCCAAATACGCCCGAGACATCAATGTTCACCCCTTTGATGAGACCCCACAAGATTTTCAGAATAGGTATCCTCACTTTATCGAACCCTGAGGTTTTGCCAGATAAGCATAAGTTGAGAATAGTAGTAATGGCTCTCCAAGGTTGATACATGTGCCCGGTGATGATATCCAAGCCCTTGTTATGTTAACTTGATAACCCAAATCATTTAGAAAGTCTCTTAGTTCTTTCGCACTAGGTGGAGGGACAGATTGTTTGGTAGGGTCACATGGTGTGATTCCTAGGGCCTTACTGAGAATGTCAGATATGATTTCAAATTCCTTATCATCAAGCTGGCAAGAATAAGTGGCTGTGATCTTGTCCCATGTGATGGTGTTCCAAAATTGTTGTAGGTAAATGGAAGGGATTGTGCATTGCTTGGTAAAGGCACTAAAGAAATTAGTGTTTTTAAGAATATCAATTGCCACTTTGAAGATTGGATTTTGTTGCAATCTTTCCATGTCCACATAGCAGTTGCTTTTTCCTATCTCTACCCATTTATCTTCTGGAAAAATTTCATTGTCTGTAAGGACTGTGGGTGGAGCAGAAGTAGCAAGGTTCCTGATGATGTTGTGTTTGCCATTGAGATTCTGAAGAAACACACATACAACAACAGTGTTTGAGAGCATGTTATATTAGACATGGTTAGCTAAACAACTTTAATTCAACCTTATGACAAAAGCACAACGAGTAGCAAACATGACAGATACCAATAATCGATTGAAATGCTTAGAAAAATAGATTAAGATGTTTTAGTAATTTTCAAAGTAACAAATCATTTTGACAAAGTTTTCAACAGACAATTTGGTTTGAGCCAAAATTGTTAAAAACAAAATTGCTATAATAGGATTTTATGAGACAAGTTGCTATTATGGAAGTGTTATAACAAGTTGCTAAAACAAGTTGTCAAATCAAGTCGCTACAAGAGAAACCAGATACAAATTGCTTAAACCAAAAATGTTATAGCAAGTCGCTATGAGTAATTTGTCAAGACAAATCGCTACAAGTAAACCTGAACCAAGTCGCTAGCATGAGATTATTATAGCAAGTCGCTAAACAACGACAAAACAAGTCGCCACAAGAAAAAATAGTGACAAGTCGCCATTGTGAAAATGATATAGCAAGTCGCTAACTTGTCAAAACAAGTCGCTATAAGAAAAAAATACTTAACAAGTCGCCTTTATGAAAACGTTTAAGGAAGTCGCTAACTTGTCAATACAAGTCGCTATCAAAAATTATAAGGCTAAGTCGCTACTATTCAGATCACCCAGTTAAAGCAAGTCGCTAGCAAGAATGTATTAAGATTTCACAACTCGCCATGAGGAATATGTGAACCAACTCGCTACCATGAATACTTGCTACATCGTAAGTGGCTACCAAGAACATGACTTGACATACGCATGAAACAACAATCCAATCAACAGATATAACCATGACAGTGACACAACCAAATCGCTTCAATGAACCAATAAAAACAAACCACAAGCACAAATATAATCAAAATATCACAACGCAACAAACTCATACAAAAATTACAACTATACGCGAAGGACAACCTTTAAACATACACTTGCACCATCAAATCTATCCTAGTGAACCCAAACTACAACCAATTTAATATCAAGAATTCCCAATAAACATATCCATTAACAAACCTAAGTTAGGGATCAATTGTCGAAGATAAAACTCGGTGGAACTGTTAAAATGAGATGCATTATGGGAGGTATGAGATATACATGATTTGAAACAAAATGTTGAGATTAACTTACCCCAAACAAGTCGCTAGAAAAAATGGTCACGAGAGAAAGAAAACTTTTGAGTTTTTGAAATTTTGTAACTTGTGACAAGTCGCTAGGGTTAGTATTGTTTTCAAGTTTAACAAGTTCACACTTTCACCCCTCAGATTTGAACAACTTGAGACAACTCGCTAGCTAGAATTAAGAGACAAGTCGCTACCCTTTTAATAGGACCAAATCGCTACCCATGATCTAAGCAAGTCGCTATCAGTTAGGAACCATTCCAAATTTTCAACAAACGACATATTTGCTCCTTGTTATTATGATAAATGGAGACAAGTCGCTACCTATCTTAGTATCACACATAAATTTGTACAATTGACATTTTCACTTTTGTACTTATCGATTTCATGCAGATACGTGGATATGACATAACATGGATAACATGTAGCAAAGAAAACAAGTAGGCACATCACATATATGACAATGATGCGTAGATATATTGAAAGATTCTCCCCTCAATCAATAATGTCACCAATTAAGAGTGAACATTAATTGAATTTCAACCTCTCGTAAAAAAGTAGAATATATATTTTGTTCGAACTGCATCTATGGACCCGTATCATTATTGAATGACATTTCTAGGACCGTAGATGTTATCGAAATGCATCTATGGACCCGTGATCATTATTAGAGGTAAAGATTAAAATAATAAAAAAACTGATTTAAATAAAATAAAAAAATTGATTTGAATTTTTTTTAAATACAAGTGAAAGTAAATTAGTACACGGATTCATGAGAACGAGTCCTGGTTCAAGACGAACAGGAGTCAAAGTACGAGGTTCGTCAATTCTGACAAGCTACAATTCCTGAGTGAGCAATCTTCATTTCTGATGGAAACCATGTCATGATGTTCATGATTAAATTGAGCATTGTACCTGAAAAAGACTGAGGACACTTTGCACTAATAGCACATGTAGTATTGCAAATGGATGAGTTAGTGACATGAGTATCCTCAATGTTGGATGTTGCACAGTTTGGTCTAGGAGTGTCATTAATAGAAGTCTCTTTAGGTTCAATATTCTTGAAGATTTTTCCTGTGGGCATCCACTTAAGGCAAGATCTAGGTGTGTAAGTCCGTTTGGATCCTGAAAACTTAAATAGTCTCACAAGTAGGAATCCATTTGAAATGATCTGTAGTAGATTTGGATGTAGCCACTTCCCTGTTTTGAACATTTGTCCTTTTGTAATTAGTATGTTTGTTAGGGGATTGATCAGCCATTTGATGCTTCTTATATGAACTAGATGAACTCCTACTATTCCTGATCTTAGGCTTCAACATTAAGTGGGATTATTCATCGATCGGATGAATTAGTGAAGTGACTAGTTTTGTCAAAACTATATTCTCATCAACTTGGGAGGCAAGCTTAGATTTTCATGGTTTAAATCTTTCGCTTTTAAAAGCATTGGGCTGCCTAACTACAACACTTTATGAGTTGTTCAAGATAAATTAGCTTTCCCAAGGTCGATTGTTTTGCCAACTTAGTGTTCACCCTATTTCCAATAGATTTCCTAAGCTCATTTTTAAGGCAACTATGGTGAAGCTCTTATCCTGAATTTGGGCTTTGAGGGCATCAATGTCTGCCAACAAGGAGTTAGTTTGCTCTATCAGCTTGGAATTGTTCTCTAATAAGTTCTTTCTCAAAGACTCATTTTCCCTTAAAAGGTTGGTCACACATAGAGCCAATTCATCATTCCTAGATTTAAGCGGATCACTCACCTCATAGTTAGAATTGTTTATCCCTATATTATAACTCTTATGCATATCTGAGAGTTGCAATTTCAGATTACAACTGGTTGATTTCAAAAAATTCTCGAAATTCTGGGAATTCCAGATTTATGCAAGGTTTTGTAGCAAGAAAACTTTCTTCTCTTTGTTGTATTGCAATTTCTAAGGAAATACAATGTTTTTCAAGAGTTGAATATTTGTTTGAAAGTTCATCAAAACCCCTTTTTTCAACCATTTCATTTGTTTTAAAGATTTTAGACTCAAGCTCAACCAAGAAACATTTATCAATGTCATGTTCAGAAATAGGATCATATTGATCAGGTACATTAGCAGATGCATTATGTTGATCGTTAAGGGTACCCTTCACTTGACACCTATTCATTTGTTGGTGTGACATCCGCCAAATCATGCATAAGAGGAGTTATTGAAATGCCGATTGTTTTTAGCATATCTCACTGAGCCTCTCAGTATTCAAAACCGCATGTTTCATCATCCTTTGTTGTGTCTGATATTCTGCATTCAACATCATCCGTCCGTTCAACTGATCCATTACCCGACATATCACAACTTTCACTTAATTTATCTTGACACCCATTCAAAGCATTCAAATTATCATTCTCTTGAGCAGCTTCCTTAATGTACTTTTCCACATTATCCATAAGTTGGATAAATGTGTTGATGAACTCATAAATCTCCATTCCAGTATATTTCTTGAAGGAAATTCCAGTAACGTGTTGATCGAAGTCCGTGAATATTCCCCATTGATAAATGGCCAAACCTGGTTGTAGATAACCCGTGCGCAGCATTGGAATCATCCATTAATACCTTCCTTTTGGTGATTTGAAGCTTTAGTTGTTCTAAGTTCAGCAACAAGGTTCTTGTCAATGTAGGTAAGTCCCGCCGGAAGAGAATTGAATGTTCGATCCCCAGATTTGGCCAGTTGTGTGAGGTGCGATAGAAGTTGATAAGGCTCAATGTTGCATTCCATTTGCTCTGATCATGTATCATTAACAAGGTGTGATTCTTTGATATCCGACTCCAATGTGAAGTGTTTTGATCATAATCACGAATCAATCATGGTTAAACATTCTGAGTAGCAAACAGTTTCTTTGTTCTGTGAGGTATCATAAAGTTCAAGCACTTTGGAGATTAAAGGGTCAGTGATGTAAGACATTGTGTTGATGGATATTAGGCACAAGTTGCTTGCATTAATTCACCAAATCGCTAACTACCTTGAAGACAAGTCGCTACTTACCCAAGTCGCTAGGTACTCAAGTTGCTATAAACCTTAAGAACAAGTCGCTAAGACACCAAGTCGCTAAGTAGCAACTCGCTAAAGGCTCAAGTCGCTGTGAATCAAGTCGCTAAACACAAGTCGCTAACACAACAAATCGCTAAGCTGACAAGTCGCTAAAAAACAACTCGCTGAGAGATCAAGTCGCTAAAGAGTAACTCGCTAGTAACAACAAATACAAGTCGCTAGAGATAATAAAGACAAGTCGCTATTTCAACCAAGTCGCTAGCCGAAGTGGTGTCTCCACTACTTTGTACTGTTTGTCGTCTTGTCTCAATAGACAAGTCGCTAGGGCTCAAATCGCTACCACTTCAACTACAAGTCGCTAACAACTAACAAAGCAAGTCGCTACGAAGAAAATTTATCCGAGAACCAAAGCGCTAGGAAGAAAAACTTAAACACAACCCTTTTCAATCCAAAACAACCTCAACCACAGTGATTCAAGCTTTCCAAATCAAAACCCAAGCACTTACAATGATTCTAAACACAAAAGTACACTCAAAATTCAAACTTTAACACAAGAAATGATCCAAATGATGCAAAACCACTAAACTTTTTCAAACCCAAAACCATATAAAACCACTAGAAATCCAAGGATATGTAAAAGAGATGATCAAACCATGGCTCTTGATACCATTTGTAAACATATTGATTTCACAAACACACAATCAATCACAAAGATGGGCGTATGAATATAAGGTTTTAGAGAGAGAAAGTGGGATATTCTAGTAAGAGAAACTCATGGAAGGTTAGATTCCAAATGAACATCCAACCCTCTCCCTTGTGAGAAGAGGGCTATTTATACAAAGAAGCACGCCTCATTCGGTTGTGGATCGTGCATACAATGGTAAAGACCCTCCACCTGTCAAGACTAAACTATGCTAATAAGTAACTAACAAATAACGAATAAAAGATATGCTACGAGCAACTTTGCTAAATATGGGTGACCATGCTTTACAATAGAATTTCCAATTCCTCACTAAGCTTTGTTGACCGCTTTTAGATGAATCTAAGTATTGTATCTCAACCACTTTTGTAAAGAGTTAGCCCAAAACGCATCTTGTTTACTAATACCGTTTTGAAGAGTGATTGATCTCTTGTTTGTTGAACCTGAAACATCATTGATGTGACGATGCTCATTATGATATGCCCTTCATTTTACAATCAAGGGCATGCTTTTACATTTTGGTCGTCGTGGCATTTTAACTAATGACAAGTGCGCGCTTGGATCTGTAAGTTTAAGTTTCTTTGTCTTAATTTTGTTTATTTTTATAAAAAATGTCCTTTTAAAAATGTCATGTTTGGTGGGTTAAACATCCAAACGTGAACCTTTTTTCAAAGGTAATCCTGTTAAACTTTGTGGTTATTTATTACTTGTTTATAGGTAAAAAGTAAACATACACGTAAGTAGATGTTCCATTTCCATCTATTTAACTCAAGGCATATGCATAAATACTAAAAAGATCTGCACAAATAGTCACAAAGAAATTTCTGTGCACATATTATAGATTAAACATATAACAACCATTCCAGCTTGTTTTAGTACATCAACAAACCAAGAGATAAGGTAAACAGATGTTACTTGTAAGCCATTTTTCTTTTCCCTTTGCCTTTGCCTTTGTCCCGCCATGATCGTGGAGGGATTATTTATGCCAAATTCTCTTTAATATCAGCCCATGTTTTTATTTGCAAGTCCTATTACCTCAATCCTTTTACTCGAGGTTCCACTTTCGATCACTAATCAAGGCTTTTTTTCCTCAAAACTCATAAACGCTGCCCTTTCAACAGACGTAAGCTACCACATCGGGTCCGCTGTAATAGTCACTTGAGCAGTAGGTAGACAAATAGTCGGATATAGAGCTTGAATCACTTTCGAGGTTTCCGCGTGGGAAGTATGAAACCTATGGATTACATGGCTGCATTGTATAGTAAGTGATTGAGGACACTGTTATGCTTGAATCAGAAGAGATTGTTATGATATCTGCAAAATAAACAAACTCTTTAAAGATGCGTGAAACCAAGCTTAGCATTATCAAAATAAGATTTACGTAAACAAAACCCACTACCTATTTTTTAGTCATTTTATGAGTGTTTTGCCGATATGTGTGTGTAAAACCAGTGTTAATATGCGCCTATTTATGACCTCGCGGACTATAAATCTCACTACAAAAGAAAGCCTCTACCTAACCGCATTTAAAAGCATTAACATCCTAATAAATGCTAGGTTGTTGACCTTATCCCTTAACTTTGAAATTATAACTAAAGGTTACGCTACAGCTTAGTTTTGCACCATCCTATACATCCTAACACAATTATAATAAAACTTTTGTGACCGTCATACATGCATTTGTAACCCTGTTCGTGATCAAGCTTTAAAATCAGACTGCACATGCATCAGAATCGCTTATTACTTGGTCTTCATGATCAGTGATTAACTTCCACTTTCTGACTCTTTAATTACATATCCCTTAAAAATGGTGTCTTATCTCACTATGTATTGTTTTTATGATACGCAGATTTTAAATATTGCACACGCATCATATTTAAATTGTTGTTTTTCAACACATTATCGTGCAATGTTGCATCCTTATATTTTCGGGTTTTTTTTTTCTTTTATCAATACAATCTACTAAAACATAAGCATCAGTTACAAATAACTCTAGTATTCGTCAAACTCCAAAGAAGATTCTAGATGATCCTAACAGCCATCACTAGTTCTAGAATATTACAACTCAAACCGACCTACAGAATAATAGCACTTGCTCAAACATAGCAGTGAGTTCCAATCTTATACTAGCAGAGGTATATCTTGAGCAGTCACTCTATCCTCATAACCATAACCAAAAACCCAACAATCCTCCCCTAAACTTGATATTTTCGTTCAAAAAATCATCCAGTTTGTATTTAGATTACATCGTCTTCAATCGAAGATGTATCCAAACACCCAAACTGACCTTTGAACTATTTTTTATGGCTGTGACCTTGGGAGATTAGCAATCTTCGCAATCTTCAAAACAACGGTCAATCATTGGATTTGTAGGCTTGGTACCCTGTGGATCTAGCTTAGCTTCCAACATTTTTCTTGAAACATTCTTTGTCGCGGATAATCTTTATCTATGAACATGAATATCTTCTCCTTTTTCGTCTAAATAGCATGCAATCTACAAGTCTGATAAAGCATCCATCGTACCACTTCACAGCCTCCCAAAACATGTCTTCGTGGATTGTTGAAACATATTATTCACAACTGTCCACATAGACCTTGCTAATGACCTAGTTGGACCAAGCTTTCCATATCTGAAATCCATGACCTTCCACAGATGTTCTAGATCTTTCATCGAACTAGACCACAACATATACCCAAAATTGAAGTGTTTTGTTTACATCCATCTCTCTCTTGTGATTTCAATGACTTCTCTCACATTTGTCGTAACAATTGCCAATCTAGAATTGGATATACATATCTTAATGGGTAGGATTAATAGGCTCTTCAGTTGATCATCACACACCATAAGATACTGTTTCACTCTTTCTTCCTTCTCCATCTCATCATCCATCTTCCTTTCTTGAACTAGACTCCTACCGATTAGGTCCTTTTCTTTGATGGTTGTTCCCCACAACTCATATTCTCTCGAATTCATATCAACGAAATCATCATTGATTCTTCGCACCTATTAAAAATCTCCTCAACCCTCCTCATAGCAATTCCTCAAATTTTTTAGAAACATGTATCCCCGTATGCCCGATATAATTCATCATATAATTCCTCATTTCTTTCTTGGTTGGAGTTTTATTCTTCGTTGCTTGATAATCTCTAAATTGTCTTTCTTGTCTCATCCGGCTCCCACACTCGAATCTTGGAACACTTGCTGTTCATTTTTCCATGTTTCAAGCAGCTTCTCGAAGCTTTCTCATCTTCTTGCTTTTTCTTTTCCCTAGCAGTTACATCAACATTTAGTTCCAGATGTACTCTTAGAGCTTCTTCTTCATCATAAGCCTCCTCGCCATGTCTACTTTTAAACTTCAAAACTGGTTTTGCAATTCCTTTACCCTTTCCAATATCTGGTTGACCAACAACTGACTTCACAGGCTCACCAATCTTCAAACTTCCCAAGGGTTTAGGTGCATAAGGTTTAATTGTAGCGTGAATGGGTGCAATGATAGGTTCGTGGATTGGTAAAGATTGCTTTAGGTTTTAGCTTGAATGGCAACCTCCTTTTCAGCTTCTTTTGACTTTGGTGGTGATGTAACAGTGGTTGTGATTATAGTAGTGGTTGTGATAGCAATGGGAATATCCGGTAACAGCTTGTTATAATTACCTTAGAGGTGGTTCCATCAGGGCTTCTTCTTTAGAAGTAGTGGATGCAAAGAACATAGGCATGGTTGTTGCCTGCACTACTTCCCTTCTTTTTCTCAAGCAGTAGCTTTCAAAGCATCATCATTTATCGCCGCAGCTTTTCCTTCCATGTCGCAATACCGATAACAATCCCGATTAGCACAACTATCCAAGTCCAAAACCACATCCAAATTCACATCCTCCCCTGAATCTATGCTTTTACTCCTCCCCTGTTTGGATGCATCCTCCAAACTCTGATCCTTTGAGGAGCTAGCCTTCTTTCCCATCCTTTTGACTCTTCTATATGCAGAATCCTCGGTCTCCTCATTCGCCAAACGCTCAAACTGTGCATCAACCTTTTAATAGTTCCAGCTTGAGAGGTTGTCAATCTCAAGACCGATATTTTAGACTCCATCTTGTCACATTTATCCGCAATTCCTTTAAAGTTCCATTATATCCTCACCACTCGACCGTTAACTGGTCCGAGAGGTGTATATCGGGAATTGTCATTATGCACAAAAGTATCATTACCCCAAATCATGTTCGTTTCATGTCTATCCGATCACTCCGAAATGTGTGACTGCCCGAGAAGTGAATCATAGGATGTGAGTACCATGGCATCCGACCCAGCCTCAGATCCATGGACCCAAGTTAGCCTATTGGTCGGGATTCCTCCACTGTGTTGAGCTCGAGTGAACTCTCCACATTAGGAGTTGTCGCTGGTTGGGTCTTACTTAGGTTTTCACTTACCCGGTCGGTTCACGCCTGAAACAGTAGTGAAACCCCTTCCACTCATGTCACCTCCCACACCTGCTATACCTCATGTCCTTCACCACTACCACCAGCCTCGTAGCCGAGTGCCCTTCTTCCTCCTTCCAAGAACTAAAATACGCTGGGGTTCAGATGTTGAAGGTAAGGGTTCGCAAAGGGGTTGGGAAGTGGTAGCAGGGGGTTCATCAGGATAGATTGTGGATTTTCCTCCTCTATAAGTTCCGCAGATTTAGCATGTGAGGAAACAAAGGTGTTATGGTTCCTGAAAAATTTGGACTCTTTTTCCTCATATGGGCAAACACCTTAGGAACCATATGTAAAATGTCATACTTTCTCTTATGGGGAATAGGTTCTGTTATTTGACTTTCTGGTATCAATTGAACAAACCTAGGATAGAGGTAGTATTTGCCCCTGTTCTTAATGTTCTTCTCAAAACCCTCATAAATCATTCGAGACCGTTAAAACCCTTTCTTGAGATAAAAGATGACAAAGAGCTTGCAATCTTTGAGGGAAACTCATCAAATCCAGCTTGTTTTATTGCTTACACACCTGAGCAAGGCATGGATTAAAAACTTCCATTGCAGAGAAAACATACCTTTGTGAAACTTTATACGATCCCCTTTTCTCTCATAACCCATTCTTTCTAAACCTTCAAATATTTCAAGATCAAACAGATTAACTACTCCTTCAAAGATCCCAAGCTTCAAAACACCTCTAATCACCTCCTCTGTGATCGAATCTCCGCCATCAACAACCGCCCCTAATAACCTCTTCTCCACCTCTTTCTTAATTTCAAAGATTCACCAAAACTGATGTATATAAGCTTTAACAATGACGGGTTCTACAGTTAATGCATAGTGTATGGGACTATGTTTGATGAAATCAATCATCTCATGAAAACCTTCGAATGGTCGCTCTTGACTAGGTATGTGACTAAGTTGTGGGTTGTGGAATATTTAGTTGCCATTGTATGTTGAAAGTGAATGTGATGTGGGATTTGTGAAAATTATAGTTGGGAGTGGTTAGGGTTTGTGTTCACCGCCAATTAGGAGTGTTTAAAAGATCAATTAATTGATCGACAGTGAATTGGGGAATAAGTACGGTACCAAAGAAAATGTTTCACAAAAGCCCCTCGTTGTTTCCATATTCAACAATTCTCGCACTAGCAGTGTATTTACCATAACCGCAAGGGATAGAGCAAACCAGCATGGAAACAACATCAATATCCCATCCTTGGACCAAGGCTACGCGCAAGAAAGTCTTGTAAACGTAATGTGATGATGCATAAATTTGAAGGATTACAAACTTACACTAAAGCAATGTTCTGTGTAGATGATGATGAACCCGCAATTTTTAGACTCATAGACCCTCAAGTTGTTGTAGAGATTATCCAAGGTCATCTTTTCAAAGTCATCTTTGTTTCTCCGCATAACAAGCATGTGCATAGCCCATTTAGGTGACAAGCTTGTAATGAACTTAAGATTGATGTCTTCTAGAGCAACTTTATAGTCCGCCGATTTCAATTGATTCTTTATGGCACCACCGGCCAAGATAATTAATACACTAGCAAGATTTTCGCTAACACATGCATTTGTTCGTTAGGAGTGCTTATGTATGTTGTTATTATAACACAATCATTATGTTATGTGTTTTTCTTAATTTTTTTTTGGGGTGGTTTAATTTTCATTATTATAACCAAACAGATATTATACAGTTATGGACAACATTAACAAGTTTACTATCGTATGTAGAAATGGATCTAAAATTTTCCTTTCTTCCTCTGCAATACATATGATTATAATTATGGACAACACATAAATAAATAAACTTATAATTTCTTATATTTTGTAACCATACACCATGCTTGTGACTAGTTGGCCATTATTTGTGTCAAGTTGCCCCATAACAAATTTATTGTTGGCCAAAGTTTCTTGGGTGTTGTGTTGTAGCAGTTTGACTTTCAGTTTTGAAGACACTAGTTCCCTTCAAGTACCTGACACTATTTAGGACCTTCCTTTTCTTTACAACTATTCACCATTAATAAACTTTCCTACTTTTTTAAACCCCTTTTGTTTTACCACATAAAGGAATACATAGCGTGCACCTAAGAATAAACTGTGTTGATTAACTAGAAGCACCCCAAAATAAACAACATAAATATGCTTGCTTCCCTATTTAAAAATTTTTTCATGATTTTAATTTACATTCCCTCTTCCTGCCCATGCGATCTATGTGGTTGCCCAAAAATATTACTCATTCTAGTAACTTGTTAGACACATGTTTCATTCCACCTTTATGGGAATAATAAACTTTTAAATTAATGGACATAAACAGTTCAAGTACATGACACTAGGCAGACCATCATTTCAGACGCTCTTTTTCATTATTAAAGTTTGTCCTACTTTTGTGCATCCCCATTTGTTATTTCAAAATATCCATGCAATATCAAGAAACCACAGTAAACTGCACACATACTCGGAGTTTATGACATAAATTGCTAGTTATATTATAGTTGTATATTGTTACGTAAAATATAAAGTAAATGTACACCTAATAATACCATTTGTATGTTAACAACAAAGGTAAATAATATTTTTCCTAAGCCATACACATCATAATGTTATGGACCACGTGGCATACCTGACTAAAACATTTGTTTGAATTGCAAGTAAACAATAGGCTAACTGGTTTAGTTGCCCCCAAATTGTTTAGTTGCCCAAAAATTGTTATCTTTGGGCCAGGAAGCGTATGAGTACTAGAGAAGCTTCATTAATTGCATTTGGCCTAATGTGCATTTTTAATTACTTGACAAGAAGCAACTATTGACCACTTGACTATCCACATTTACTTATATTGAGTTTAATTGAAAATAAATTCCATGTCACCCCTCACACCCCATTTTGGTTATATAAACGAACACCATCTAATTTATTTTCAAACTACTTTTGTCAAGTGACACACACTACCCACAGCAGCATTTACTACAAAGTAAATGGATAATGATATTTACGACATGGCTAACACTGTGTTTGTGCGTGACAATGGACGTGACTTAAAGTTCATAAGTGACATGCATGCAAAGGTGATGGAGCTAACTCGTCGATGCAAAGTGCGGGGTGAGCGCCAAAGCAGCTTGGAGTGTGTGCTTGGGTCCACTTTTGGCAGTGCTTGTATGGAAACTGTGTGAAATCCGTGATGAGGAGCTAGAGAAAAACATGACGCTGATGAGGCTCATCAGTGAGACGCATCTGCAACTTCTCAAGAAAAGCTCCTTTCCGCCATGATGCGAAAAATATTAAACCTATACTCCTAGCTTGTTATGTGCTCTCTCTCTCAAGTTCTGTCATTGTCATCTTTTTTTGTTTTGGACTCATCATCAATGTTGTTAAGCTTACTTTTGTTATCTCTAATGTAATGAAATGAAATCTATTATAAAAATTAAATTCAAACAATTGGCAAATGGTCGAATTTATAACGAATCACGATAACAAACATATAATACTTTTGGACAAATCTTGAATTAACAACACTATACTACGATTATTTTAATCCTTCTTGAACAATCAACTTTAATTTATGAATAACTTGATTATTTCGAGTATACAATAGTAACATTTTTGACAACCTTCAACAAGATCACCCCTGTATGTAATTTAACAATCTCAGTAATTGTACAGGCCAAACTACCAGTTGTTCTAGAGCAAGCAAACGCTTTTGATAAGATCGAATAACGTCCAACGACTATAAGATTACATGTAGGCAATCCAAATCGATCTTAAGCAAAGGGATTTTTGTGATTGTGGTGTATGGGTTTATATATTTTTATATCGATTGGCACATGGTCAATGGTTGCAAGTTGATGATCCTGCCGACGTCGCGCTAGCTTATCACGAAGATGATTCGGTTTTTATATAGAGTTAGATTTTATCCTTTGTATCAACAGCTTAACTTATCTCCAAAAAGACTTTCATTGTTTTATCATGCACTATCGGTTTTCAATAAACGATATTGTATCAAATACATTTTACAATCAAACATATACCATGCCTCATCCATTGATATATTCATTCACACATTAACTTCATATTATTGCACAAACACACTACACATAAAAACGTTAAACAAAATAAAGTATCACCCCAAACTGTTTCCATATCAAAATCAATGGATCATAAGTCTCATATAATATATAAGTACATTGTTAATAGTAAAATAATACTACCTTTGCTAATATATAGCAAATGTTCATCAAGATCACATTTGTACACAAGTCAGGATGCCTATCTCCAAACAATCTCTTTCATCAAAAAATGCTTCTAAGCCTTCAGTTGCCTTATTTGATCTCAAACTAAGGTATGCATGCCATTACCCTTCCTAAAAATGTTTATATGTTACCGCGTGGTTCTCACTTGCCTTGACTATATTTTTTACCATACTTGCTATTCTTATTTGTGTACATTTATATACCTTTATTACGGATTCAGGGTCAGAGTGCAGATCCTGTATTTGAGATTCACTACGATGGTACCTTCATTCGGTTGCCCAATTTAAGTTATGAGTTTGGTCGAACCTTCTAAGTTTTAGTAACTCCACAAGGATGAACTTTAATCAAATGCTTGACTTGTTGGCCTACAAGCTTGAGTGTGGAGATTGTATTTTGCGTGCCAAGATTAGTTCTTTTCAACCGGTTTGACAATTATTGAATGTGATAATGATATTAAAAGGATGTATGAACTTGCCGAGGAATATGGATTAATCGGCTTGTACGTTGCACATAAACCTGCTAACTTATCATGTTTCTACTATCCTAACCTAACTTTTAATCTTCTTGATAAGGAAACACATGCAAAGCTTGCGATACATGATAAACTTGTGCAAATTGCTACATCTAAATCTTACTCTGATATTCTTGCATGGGAGGAGGAAGAAGGGCGTTCACCTCCCCTAAGAACCCCTCCTTCCCAACCTAGACGTAAAGGAATTGAATTCCAAGGAAAGAATTTTTTCATGGATTTTTGCATAGCGAAAGTGTTGATGATGCCATTGAGTTCAGTGACGATGAATGGTACTATGGGGATTTGTGGGTTGTGTAGCAATGGATGTTGGGTGGTCTACTTCCCCACCATATAAACGGGTGCAACGGGTTATCGAATACGATGATGCCACTTTAACGAATGTACCGACAAATTATCTTCCAAATCAGGTTTTGTTGGATGCGATCTTCTTCCGCTCCACATCAAGTAGGGACTTGTGTCAAGGCTGTACGCCATAAGGTTTCGAGGAAACCGTATGCAAGGAGGCTATGCTTTGAAACACCAAGAGCGGGTTTACGGAAGTTCAAGATGTTGAGGCATTTCAAGGCTCTAACAAGAGATCGGCGTCGAGGAGGTTCGGGATTAAAACCAACTTGGTATTTAAGGAACGGAAGGTTGGAGTGTAGGTATTGTTATAAAGATGCTAATGGTGTTGTTAACATTTACAGCCAGTTGTGTTAACATTACTTTAAAGTCACAAAAGATTGTCTAGTCTAGGCATTTTTTTGTAAGGCAACGCGGTATGCATCAAGACTTGTTTGTGTTTACCCACTTTGACTTTAAACAAAGGCACCCAAAAATGTATTTGATGTTTTACAGCCTTGATTATACATTTTTTTTTCATATTGTTTCTCAAGTGTTTGCATTTACCCACTATTTACTAACAACATGTTTATGTTACTTGGTCTTCAAAGACTAGCAAGCATTTAATGCAGTAATAGCGTAGTATTCATTCTCATCTCGATATAATGTGTCATGTTTTGCATTATATTGCATCACCATGACTTCCTTTAGAAAGAGCAGCAGCAACCAACGAGAGCAGCAGTTACAACATTATCATGAATTTGTCCTATTCGAATAAATCGTATCATATTCAATGAAACCCTTTGTATACTTAAAGAAAAAACTATAACACATCACAAAATTCGGGAAACTAATTTAAGATTGTTTCTACTTTATGAAATGCAACAGGGTATAATGTTGATTATGTATTCAAAAGATCTAAACCTGAATCTGTTACTCTAGGGTATCCTGTTTATATGATCTATGTTGTTGCTTACGTTATGTAAAGGTAATTTGTACCGTATATATTTTGTCGTTCTGGCGCCAATTTAACACCTAACATAAAAACTTGCAACTTATCCAAAAGTAAATTACATATAGAATTAAACATTTATATCTATTCCATTACATTACTTGCCTATTAACATACCAAGTCCAACACAAGTAACTCCACCAAGATCCTAACATAATGAAAACAACCTATCATACAAACTTCAACTTTGACTTTGCATCACCAACTCTTTGTCCAAGATTGACTTGTCCAAAGCAAGAGTATCAACCAAGTGTTCAATATCCAATGACTTCTTCGATCTTTTCTCCTTTTCAAAGAACCCATACACTAGATCTTTATAGTATTCACTTGGCGATCATCATCCAAAACTCGATATACATCACAAATAGAGCATTTATGAAACGCTTCGTGGTTTGCCCTTGTTGTTGACGCCTTGACCAGATGAAGACTGATCCCAAAAGTATTCAACTTTGCCACCAATTAGTCGGGTAGTAGCTGGTTCGAAGTCATGATAAACATGTTTTTAATTAACAAGTTTGTGGAAATGTAGGAAAATGTTCCACAAATTGGGTGGTGGGGAGTTTATAAAAGTTGCAAAAGGTAAACTTTATTTAGACATACATACATACCTTTAATTTTGTTGTAAAGTAGAGGGACCTACCATGACAAACACTTAAACATTTTTACCCCACACATCACTTATCCTTATGGTCCCACCTTCAACATCCCAACATTCCTCTTTATACCCTATGTCACTTTATTGAAGATTACAAAAATAATCGGTGTCCTTTTCATCTTTTTTAGGAAAAAGTCCGTGTTTGTTGTACTATCCTGTATGTACTTTGTTACCTTATTCGTTGATACTCGTTGATATATTTATATATGAATATAAATAACTGCGGCAGCTTTATATTTTATGTTCTATTATTAAATTATTATTTAATTCAAAGTTATTGAATTTGTTATTAGGGTTTATGTTTTATAGGTATAGTCAAGATACCCCTTTAAGTCTAGTGGTTGCTTCTAATTATTATTATTAGTATTTATGTTCTATAAGACATGGCGGAAACCAAAGAAGTCATATTTAAAGTTCACCACAACGGGAAGTTTTAATTTCAGCACTCCGCTATGTAGGTGGTCGCCTTGCTGATGTCTGGTGTTTTAGCTCCGGCAGGGGTGCATTTACAAGGGTGCTTGATCATGTTTTCAATGATATTGGAAGGGGAAAATGGGCTTTATTTTATGGTGCACCAAACAAGTCACTCGAAGATGGTTTAACTTTGTTGCAACACGTAATGACGCTCGCGAATGTATGACATTGCGGATGAGACCGATTAATGGACGCCTACGCTCGCATAAGCAAAGCTTTTGTCACAATTTTATTTAAAAACATGGTTTGGCAAGAGGACTGCATGCGCTAGGTAGTGCAACACCGTTCAAAAGAAGGAAGTTAACAACCCGTGTGTCTATAACTAAAACTCGATAGAGGGTTCGAGATCGAGAAAAGGGGGTAGTGCAAACGAACTAAAAATGGTTGCAAGAGGAGGGTGTGGAACTCCAACTGGAAATGCCGTAGAAGGGAAAAGGTATACGCTTATGAGGATGTACATGAAAGCAAGCTGTGTCATGGGACCGCCAAGGAAAAGAACCGCTTGTTGAGCAAGAGGGTGTGTCAAGAAGTGGAAAAAGGGTTTCTTTAACCACTTACAAAGGGCCATACAGAACGGGAAAGTGATTATGATGGAGGTCCTGGATGCCTGAATGATGGTTTGGTACGCTTATAGACTGCGTTTTTATATGCAATGAACATGTTCATACCACACAGATGCACGACCCATATTATCTAGCAACCGCATGACACAAATAAGTAATAGTTTTTTTATCCATCCATTATTACAAAGCCAAATACACACAAACGCACCTTACACAAAAACACTACAAGAGGACTTAGGCAAGTGAATGCATTATTAAAACCATGTTCCCGCTTACTTTAAAAGCTTTTTGAAAATGGATAGAAGATCATGTGTGGAGGCACGAGCTTGGTTGTTCGGTGGTTTGACTTGAGCTGATGTGATTCGCCGCATTAATCACCCCATTATTAGGGTCTCCGCTTTCTCGCTATTGCTAGTTAACTAAGATGATTCCCCATCTTACGGGCTTTATTTTTGCACCATGTACTTGGCTTAGCCTTCGCTTGTAACCAACCACTGTATAAGTGTGCCAATACAGGTTAGTTGCCGTTAACAACAAAACCTTCAATTTTTGTAAAGTGAACAAATACTTACTTTTCTTTTCACCAAAGGTACTCTACATGTTTACGGTTGTGGCCTTTTGTGCCACACCTTCACACAATAGTTTCTCTTAGGCCCCTTGAGATGGTATTCGGTCTTTATTTTTGGCCCGCCTCGAATTACGCTTACCATAATAGGGCAACACATCTTCTACGTTCACTTTAGTGTCCCACAAGTAATATCTTTTAATGGGTAAATGATGTCTTGGTATGTTGCTTTAATAGTTGTATTATAAAACCAAGCTTTTGCCAATTTCTTAACACCGTCGGCCTCAAGCAAATCTACCTACAAGACAAAAACATGTCCGCAAGGCAAGCCTCGAAGTCTGCCATTTGCGCACAATGGCATTCACCATGTACCAAATCAACAACATGATGTTTTTTTGTGTCGTGTACTTCATACACTTTGTCCTTAAGTATTCCCAAAACCTTCCAGTTTGCACTTTTTCCATTCTGTCTTTCACTTTGGCGTCGCCCAGTAAGAAGTTCGCCATCCGTGCATCTAACATTTACACATATTATGACACATACATCAATACGACAACAATTATTGTTCAATAAACTATCTAATAATAACAGAATATGCTCTACCTGCATGTTTTGCTCGCCGTTCGTAATACCATTTTTGAAGAAGACCTCTAAACCATTCCATCAACATCGTTATTGGGATTTTACGCACATCCTTTGTTAAAGCATTGATCGATTCCACACTATTTGAGGTCAGGTAGTTGTACCTGTTTGCGGCAATGTGCCCCTCGACCATTTTTCTTACCACTTAAACTAGTTTTCTGTGAGCTATCGGTCGGCTGTGAATCTCATACATTAGGTTTGCAAATTCCTCCCTTTGTAAGCTTTGCACGCCTTCCAGTATAAACACTTTAGGCTATCGCTTTGCATACGTGTATTCAACATCAAATGGCGACAACAATACCCGTGAAAGGCATTTGGAAAAACATTTTACATGCTAGGCTATTGCATGATGTCTGTCAGATATAATTGCCAAATTAGCAACTTCCCCTATGGATTCTCAGTTTGTCAAAACCATGTCCATGATTCACCACTCACCTTGCTAAACACCGTTGCAATCGGTATAATTTGATTGTTTTCGCCCATTCCCACGCTACCGTGTTTGTCCACGTAGGGCCCTTTAAGATGTGACGCCGATTATGATCTGGGTCGATATAGCATAGGAAACTCTTAATTTGTAAAATATAAATGCGATTACATACTGGATAACAACACATTGTATATCAAGGTAAAATCATTATAAACCATGTATTTAAGTGAACTTTGTATACTATTCTAATGCATTGCTAAGTAAATTAATAACAAATAATTTGTTTTATGTTTAGGTGCGCTGTGAAACAAACAATACTATCACCATGCGTAGATCCAATTCCGAATGTTTTTGTGCTTATCTGACATAAATTGTTAGATACTTTGCTAGGATGCTCAACTTTTATAAGACAAGTAAAAACTAGTTGTATGTAAATATTTTCTGGTTTTATGTATGTATAGTTTTTTATATTCCATTTTGTGTTGTATACAAGTATACTACTCAACAGTCGCATGCTAAACTTAAAACCATGCCTATTCACCAACACACTTGTATGAAAAACATATGATATATTAGACAAGCTTTATTTAAAAACATGCAAGGCAATTAGCTTACCGCAGCACCGAAAGATATAAAAAGGTTCTTAAAACATCTTTGATCGTCTGTCTCAATGTGTGTAATGTACCCCTCGCTTGCAGCTTTAGGTTATGACAAAGTAGTAGGGTAACTGCTAAACGATGCCTTTGGATGCCCGGTTGATTCCACCGCCAATTGTTTCCAAGCTTTTCTGTATGAAACATCTATATTCAGCTCCATATTCATCATGGATAATGTCCCTGGCTTATAAACGCTGTGTAACATCGTGATTTTGGGAAGTAGTAATTTAGGAGGGTTTTTGTCAGCATTTCGATGATTTGGATTGAACTCGATTTTGGAACATGTATGACACCATTAATTGCAGTGATTCTAAACTGGATACGCTTTGGAATCCTACGAAGCTTTATACCAATCACATTTTGGTGCACGCATTTTATCTGCGCATCTAATAGTACACCGATTTATGAACATAAAATCCATACCCTTCTTTTAGGCACATCAAAGATACCTCATATATGCACTCTGCCTTATCATCAAATCTATCATTCACTTTCATAACACCTCTATCTTTACTATCAAGTCTGCTATCAATAGGTGGTGGTTGGGGTGTGGGCGGTATATGAGTAAAGTTGTTTCGTTGCCATATATTCGATCTTCCCTGTAACAATGTATCATTAAGATCCACATGTAAATGTGGGGAACAAGAAGACTGGGTTGCCACAACGGGTTCTTTAACTTGGTTGATGCATATGGTTTGCACCTTTGACTGCGACCCATCAACTATACTTTTGAAAAATCCAAGTCATCGCCGCAAGTATGTTCGCTTGTGGTTAAAGCGATGTTGTATGTTAGACTTATCCCGTTTACATCATTAACTTTGAACTTTTTCTTGATGTACCGCACAAGACTCGAAAAATTAATGTCAACTGGGAGTAAAACACCACACACAAGATCTTCATACCGCATAAACACCTTGCATTTTCGCAAATGAGTTCATTTTTGATGATGTTATTTTTTTGATTAACTTTTCTCACTGTATGTGTTGAGGAAGTAAATAAGTACATGGAAACTAGGGTGTGGTTATATTTGGTGAAAAGCTATAAACATTAATAGTGTGTCGCAAGGTAAATATATGATATACATATGAATTAAGGTTGTCCAACCTAACAAGACATATTGACCTATGTCCTATAGTTGCCCAGATTATGCCTAGGATGTTGGCCTTGCAAATTAAGTTCCCACATGACACTAAAATTTGTTGCCCAGAGTACATCTAAAAGTGTGGGTCAAAGTACCAATAAATGCTAAGGACCCATTGTACAATATATTCTTTAAATATGTAAAGGTTGCCTAAAGTACTAACTTGGTAGCCCAAATACAAAATTAGTTGCCCAGATTACATCTAAAAGTGTGGACTGACGATAAACCAAAAAGAATGATCGGTGCCATGTGTCGAATAGTCCATTAGGCCTCACTTGTTCCTATCCAAAAATTGTGGCACGAACACTTATAAATTACTTATTTTGTTATTAACAAAATCTAACAACAATTGTTTTTACAAGTAGTAATTCAACAATTGTTATAATTTTTTTAAACTTTAAGTTGCTCCAAGTCGAGTGAATATCTAGTCGCAACAAAAGAGGTACTATTTATTATCGAAAGCAACGCAAACAATTAATTCTCTCGACTCAAAATTAATGAACTCATTGTTTACCCTCGTTCGTTTATTATCAATTCAAACCATAATCACCAATCCAATAAAAATGTTTACTTTCTCACTTTATTTTGGCCACAAAAACTAGTTCTTTCATCAAGTATTGCCAAGCTTTTGGATGAAGCTTTATTCCTGTCTTATTTTGTTTTTACGCCTTTCCCGCCCAAAGTCTTGGAAACCGTCCACCTACATACAATACTTGGATAACCCTTAACCCAAAAATTAAAGAAAAAATAAAAACAAAAAAATAATAAAAACCGTCCATTTACCTCTACACCTCTTTATAGCTATCGATTGTATACCAAAAACAGACACACATAACACGACCCCTTACAAAAATTACCACGCCAATTGATGCAAATGGTTACTTTCAAAAATGTAAGAGTACGCGCTTGTGTTAAACAACTATTTGTTGTTTGACGCGGTTATTGATGCTTTCGGGAGGAACCCATTCAGAATTTGGGTCCTATAAGGAGGTAGATACGAGGATGAGGAAAATTATTTTGAAATGGCTCCATACAAAAGACTTTTTACTGATGAGGTTTATGGAATTAAAGATCTGGAGGAGGATGAAGAAGATGAAGATTATGAGGAGGATGGAGATGAGGAGGATGATCAACAGGATGCAGAGGTGGCTCAAAGTGAGGCTGTGGATCACAGAAAAAAATCGGGTGGAGCATAAATGTGGTAGTGCAAAGAAACTGGGGGAGCAACAACATGGGTTTGAAGACCCTTATGATCCGAAATGGATTAGCCAAGCTTGAAATTTTGTTTCAAAAACTCAAAGCCAGGAAAGAAATGAAGGAAAGCAGGGAAGAGAGCTGTGGTTCTAACAACTTGGTTTGAAATGGGGTGGGTGGAGCAATTTACGATGATGGTGGTTTGTTTTTCGTGGTCTTTAATTTTTTTGGTTTGTTGTTTTACTTCTTTTCTATTTTTTCATCTTTAGTTTTTAGGTCGGATAATTAGATGTATGGTTGCAATCAAGTATGAATGTTTGTTGCCTTTTAAAAATATGAATGAAAAACTAGCAATGGCAATTGAGTTTCTAGTGCCAACCATGAGATAGTGCTTCTAAGCATAATATGAATGAAAACTAGCAAAGGGCAATTAAGTCTAGCATTTATGGTGATATGGTTATGAATTATGGTTCGATAGTACATGACGAATTGCCCAAATACCATTTAGATGCCCAGATTGAAAATTAGAGGGTGGCCTTAAAGTCCAAAAGAAACTGCCTAATTACATCATAGAATGCTAAGCAACTCAATCCGAAAGTATATTATTACAAATAAAAAGGTTGCTCTATGTGAAAACGTAGGTGAATAATGTTTCCATTTCAAACTCAAAACTTTTGTATCAAATATAGTATAAACCATTGCATTTGCTAATCTCGACGCGAGGATGCATTTAACGCATTACGGTATGTAAGGCCAACCCCTTAATATCACATAAGATTCCGCAAGATTAATGGTTCATTAAAAATCAAGTTTCACCATTATTAGTCCGGTTGCTTTTTCTTGATCAAGCGTGTCATAATATGTAAAGTGTTATATAGTTTATGACTATATGAAAGACCAAGTATGTGTCACAAACATAGACATCAACCACATAGAAAATAAACAATGTAATGCAAGAATAAGAGAAGCGATAAGTAAAAGGATAGACAAACCAACACGAGGATTTATAGTGGTTCGCTACAAAGACACCTTCCTTGCCCTACTCCACTCCCCGAGTCACCTACTCGAGTGTTCGTAATCACTACACCAACTCCTTATGGCGGAGAAGCCTTCACAACGTCGCACACCTTTTCCGGTACAAAGCTAAATACCGAGTTCTTTCATACCAAGGCGAACCACACCTATCACAACGTCGCCTACCCTTTATACGGTGCTAGGCTAACCACCGGGTTCTTTCACTCCAAGGTGAACCACACCTACACAACGTCGCCTACCCTTTATTAGGTACTAGGCTAAGCACCTAGTTCCATTACTATGGAGGAACTACTACCCATCACAACACCTAATCTCAAGGAGATCCACTCCTTGTTACAACACCATCAAGGATATCACCATCCTTGGATCTAAACAAATACTATGTGTATAACGATGCACCTCATCGATTATACGACCTAGGCATTCTTCACTAATGCCATTTACACGATCCTTCAGAACCTTTCACTAATGCCTTCAACACGGATCTTCGGCACTCTTCACTAATTCCTTTGACACATCTATGACACCCGTTATGTTTTGTGGCCCAACATAAAAACCTTGTGTTTTATGGCACAAACACATAAACCATCTAGTCTAGTCATAGATACAAGAATATGATACTAGACAATATCCAAGACAATGTGTCTAATGGATGAACTCCTAGACTAACCATCAAGAACCCAAAGCATGATGTAGTTAGTCTTCTATGAATGAAGATGACAAGTTTCCCAAGCTTGTTGTATAAGATCTTCATGTGCTTGTATCTTGTGATGGGTGATCACTTCAGTAGGTAAGGAAGCAAGATCTCTAAGCTTGCTTTGGAGGATCACTTCGAGAATATGCTTACAACAAATGAGAGTTAGAAGCATTATGATCATATGAGATGAGGGTGGTTTACATGTTTCCTAATGATCTAAATATCCTAGATTTGGTGGAGAGAAACTATGTGTGAAGGTGTAAGGAAATGGTAAGAAGTGGCTCACTATTTATAGAAGAAAACTAGCCATGTTCCTGGATCCCACGGATCCCCTTTAGGGATCCATCCAGGTATTACTGGGATCCGTGGACGCTCCCTTTTACCCATGGGTTTTTGGTTATGGGTCATGGGTTATGGGTTGATCCATGTAGTATTTTTAGATAATGTCTAATGAGTACAATGTATCTAGTCTTATGGGTATGGGTCAATACCATGGGTTATGGATATGATCCATGGGTTTTGAGTGCCCACCAAGGGTACAATGTATCTAGACATTGAGTATGGGTCATGGGTTATGGGTACCAAGTAGATTCAATGTATCTACAAGATGCAATGCATCTAGTCTATGGTTTTGAGTGCCCACCAAGGGTACATTGTATCTAGACATTGGGTATGGGTCATGGACTTTGGTTTTACCCAACTACATTCAATGTATTTGGTCAATGGGTCAAATACTTAAGTTTTCTACCCATTTATATTACCCCTTATAATACATACTAGTTATGTATATATTTACCCAATATGTAAACACTAGTTGTTATACATAAACTACTAAACATGTTTTAATGGTTTGTTGGGGGTTTGATCATAACGCAACATAACAAACATGTACGACCCTGTGTTGTAGCATACAAGGACTTGAGTCGTCGAGAGGTGTTGAGACAATATATAATTACAAGTAACTTATACATTTTACGTTATGTATTACAAGTTACATGTTTGTCATCAACAAAACAAATGAGAATGTATAGATTAAATATCGTAATATTTGCACTAACAATCTCCCCCTTTTTGATGATGACAAAATATATGTAAACGTAATAGATAGGTAAAATGTCAAAGTTACTTGTGTCCGTACTTCCTATATATTACCTTCTCCGTTTACACTCTTCTCCCCCTTTTGTCGAAACAAAAAGGGTGTGTCCACTCTTCTCCCAAGAATGGCGAGTTTGCATCATCCCTAGTGAAGTTAAAAGAAAAACACCTTATTGCTCCAATTGGCGCACCACGCCAATACCTTCAACACAAAACACTAATGACGAAGCTTAGCAACTCATGACGTTGAGATTGCACGTCTTCCAAAGGTGGTGATCTCGCCTTTAAGAGGAACCTAGAATCCACACAAAAAAATAGAAAGATCCTTTGAATTATAACCATTATTGCCAATGGCTCAATGGATCAAATTTTTGAGGCTTAACCTACATCAAGGTTAATGTTAAGAAGAAAAGAAAAAGGAAAAATATATGATGAGAGAAACCTTTTGTTGAAACATAAAGGAATTTTGAAGAATGAATGTGTGCATGCTCCCCTTGACGGTTGCTCCCCCTTGTTAAGGGCGTCAAGTATTTTAGGAAGGCTAAGACGAAAGTATTGCAAAATTTGCAATGTTTTCGCTTTGACGAAAAACTCCCCTTTATTGAGAGCGCAAGTTTCTCCTAGTGTGTTTTGAAAATCTACAAAACAAAAAGTTAGTGCAAAATTATATTTGTCCTTAGACGAGTAAGTCATATGATGCACTTTGTAAAAGCTCGACGGAGATCCCCTAGCTCTCGAGGGCGTCAAGAAGAACCTACAAAAGAAAGAGGTAAAATTTCGTCCATAAATAGACGAGAATCCCATACACATCAAAGTGTATATGTATGAACCTACAAAGAAATGATTAGTGTCAAAATGTGAATAATCCTACTACTTGCATCATCATGGTTGGTTTAGAGGTTGTAAGGTTTGTTCAAAGTAAGAAAAACAATGTGCTTAGGAATGAGACGCATTTCATTTCGAAATTCACTTGTCTTTTGACAACATAGATGTTTGTGAAGGATGGTTGAGCGACCATGAATTGTAGTGGTAGTGAGACACTTGTAGGATGTGGTTGACACAAATAGGATGTGGTAGAACATGAGACATACTTCATCACGTAGTTCATGAACTAGACCTTTGACACGGTGATAGTGATAGAAATCATCATTATGACTTAGAGGTATGGAAGTTGTGGTAGAGGTGATGAAAGGTATCAAGGTGAATCTTTGACTTGGATGATGACTCAATAGAGGTGGTAGACATGATGACTTTGTGAGTAGTGACAAAATTGGAGTAAAATGGTTAGGATGATGCAAGATTAGGAATAAAAAATATGCGAATGAGCACAACTTGACTTGATAATGAAATCGATCATTGTCATCCTACAAGAATCCAAAAGAGTTAGTACAAAAGGAAAACATTTATACCAATGGATAAATTGTTCACATAAAATCATGAAACAAAAAGGAAGAACATGTAAAGACTCATATAAATGCAACTTATTTATAAACATATAGGAAACAGATAATCCTAAGTGTTGAACAAGTGCTTGTGTAGGAAAAAGGAAATTTGAAAGGATTATCTAAAGAGATAAAGTTCCTACTGTTTCACGGTTCCACCGGTTCCCTCACTAGAGGGATCCGACTAGCTTAAGTCTAGGGATCCGGCTAATAGATGAGGTGAAAAAGAGGTGATTGGGTTCTATCAGGGTCTAGCACCTACATATCCTAAGTTACTCACTTAAGTGCTTACATGAAGATGGACTTAAATAATCAAGAGAAAATGATTGATGGTCACTAATGGTTTTTACAGCAAGTACACAAGTATACACGTTAAGCAAAGTAAGGAGAACATGTAGAGATCACATATAGGCAATCAAAATGAGATCGAGCTCACAAATAACACAAAGGTTTAGCAAACTTTACAAGCACTATTCAAGAAGCCTAAAACAATTTATTTGGATCTAGATTAGTAAATCATTTACACTAACAATGACATGCAAGGTATGTGTCTTGAAAGAAAAGATCACATGATGGTTTTCAAGACAAAAGAGTTGTGAGGTGCTAGTTTAGGACAATCTAGTTATTATGATGATGATTAGCACAATGAGCTTCGGTCCATGAAGTCATGTAGCTCTTCTCGATCAACAAAGCAAGAAATCATATAATACATAAAACATTTATGTTGCACACATGACAACTCAATCAAAAAGCCATTTAGTGTATTACATGTTTTGAACATTTTTCAACATATATGACTTAACTAAGTATTTAAACTAACATTTTCGACACAACTAGATGTTATCTCAAACACTCCTTCAAATAGCACATTGATTAGCAGAATATTACTAAATCGACAAACAAGAGAATGAATAAGGGGAAACCACATATGTTATTCAATCAAACAAGTACAAAATTTATTTGAGATAATCAAATAATCAAGTAATGCAAAGAAGACAATTTATCATTTAGCATAGCATACGAAAGTTCTTTTCATCGCTTTGTGTTAAATATAAACATGTATACCAAGCTTGATTAGTTTTTTTAATATTTATAAATATGATCAAAACCTTAATTTCAAAAGAGGACACATTGTTATTCAAAGATGTAAACATCCGTCTCCAATTAGATCAAAAGTTTGTGCAAAGTTATGACCAAAAAATGACTTTCTATTATAAATCAATGATTCTGTAAATTTTTGTTTTGAATCAGTTTATGAAATCATTTTTAGATGAAAGTAGACTCAAATACCTTTAAAATGATAGGTGGAACGACTTCTAACGACTTACGGTTAAAAAGTTATGAATTTTGAATCGAAAAAATTGTCTTCTGTACCACGGATCCCACGGATCCCTTGCTTGAGGGATCCATCCAGTGTAACCTGAGGGATCCGCGGATCTGACATAGAATTACAAAAATTTACGTTTTGACCCGACAAAAAGGTTTAACCTTTGTAGACTTTTAAGTGAAGTTATATTAACCATTTTTACCTTTATTCAAGCTTGATTAACAAGATATCTAACAACAAAACTTCAAAGAGAAAAAGATCAACAAAACACTTTTCATATTATTCTTGACTTCATCAAAAATTTGATACGAGGACCTTACTCGTTTTGAAAACCATTTGTTTTAAAAACTAGAGCCAACCCGCTCTGATACCAATTGTGAAAACGTAGAATACGTTCCGTTTCAAACTAAAACTTTGTATCAAATATAGTATAAACCATTGCATTTGCTAATCTCGACGCGAGGATGCATTTAACACATTACGGCATGTAAGGCAAACCCCTTAATATCACATAAGATTCCGCAAGATTAATGGTTCATTAAAAATCAAGTTTCACCATTATTAGTCCAATTGCTTTTTCTTGATCAAGCGTGTCATAATATGTAAAGTGTTAAATATAGTTTGTGACTATATGAAAGACCAAGTATGTATCACAAACATAGACATCAACCACATAGAAAATAAACAATGTAATGCAAGAATAAGAGTAAAGCGATAAGTAAAAGGATAGACAAACCAACACGAGGATTTATAGTGGTTCTGCCAAGGACACTTTCCTTGCCCTACTCCACTACCCGAGTACTCCTACTCGTTGTAATCACTACACCAACTCCTTATGGCGGAGAAGCCTTCACAACGTCGCTTACACCTTTCCAGACAAAGCTAAATACCGAGTTCTACACCAAGGCGAACCACACCTATCACAACGTCGCCTACCCTTTATACGGTGCTAGGCTAACCACCGGTTCTTTCACACCAAGGTGAACCACACCTACACAACGTCGCCTACCATTTATTAGGTACTAGGCTAAGCACCTAGTTCCATTACTATGGAGGAACTACTACCCATCACAACACCTAATCTCAAGGAGATCCACTCCTTGTTACAACACCATCAAGGATATCACCATCCTGGATCTAAACAATACTATAGGTATAACGATGCACCTCATCAATTATACGACCTAGGCATTCTTCACTAATGCCATTTACCTATCCTTCAGACCTTCACTAATGCCTTCAACATCTGGCACTCTTCACTAATACCTTTGACACATCTATGACACCCGTTATGTTTTGTGGCCCAACATAACAAACCTTGTGTTTTATGGCACAAACACATAAACCATCTAGTCTAGTCATAGATACAAGAATATGATACTAGACAATATCCAAGACAATGTGTCTAATGGATATGAACTCCTAGACTAAACATCAAGATCCCAAAGCATGATGTAGTTAGTCTTCTATGAATGAAGATGACAATTTTCCCAAGCTTGTTGTATAAGATCTTCATGTGCTTGTATCTTGTGATGGGTGATCACTTCAGAAGGTAAGGAAGCAAGATCTCTAAGCTTGCTTTGGAGGATCATCGAGTATGCTTACAACATATGAGAGTTAGAAGCATTATGATCATATGAGATGAGGGTGGTTTACATGTTTCCTAATGATCTAAATATCCTAGATTTGGTGGAGAGAAACTATGTGTGAAGGTGTGAGGAAATGGTAAGAAGTGGCTCACTATTTATAGAAGAAAACTAGCCACTGTTCCTGATCCCACGGACTTTGAGGGATCCGCCCAGTGTATTACTGGGATCCGTGGACGCCTTTTACCCATGGGTTTTTTGGTTATGGGTCATGGGTTATGGGTTGATCCATGGGTATTCCTTTGGATACAATTTATCTAGTGAGTACAATGTATCTAGTCTTATGGGTATGGGTCAATACCATGGGTTATGGATATGATCCATGGGTTTTGAGTCCACCAAGGGGTACAATGTATCTATACATTGGGTATGGGTCATGGGTTATGGGTACCAAGTAGATTCAATGTATCTACAAGATGCAATGCATCTAGTCTATGGTTTTGAGTGCCCACCAAGGGTACATTGTATCTAGACATTGGGTATGGGTCATGGACTTTGGGTTTTACCCAACTACATTCAATGTATTTGGTCAATGGGTCAAATACTTAAGTTTTCTACCCATTTATATTACCCCTTATAATCCATACTAGTTATGTATATATTTACCCAATATGTAAACACTAGTTGTTATACATAAACTACTAAACATGTTTTAATGGTTTGTTGGGGGTTTGATCATAACGCAACATAACAAACATGTACGAACCTGTGTTGTAGCATACAAGGACTTGAGTCGCCGAGAGGTGTTGAGACAATATATAATTACAAGTAACTTGTACATTTTACGCTATGTATTACAAGTTACATGTTTGTCATCAACAAAACAAATGAGAATGTATAGATTAAATATCGTAATATTTGCACTAACACTCTACTTTAACAAATAATGAGCATCCCATCACATTTACTATTAAAACAAGAAATAAGTTGGATTAACATACAACACAATAAGCATGACCTACTAGCAGTTGTAGTAAAGTACAAAAGTTGGTGTAAAGTAGAAAAGTTACTCTTAAAAACGTGTCATCATTTCGTTCATGTCTTCCATAACTAGTGATAGTTAATATAACCAGCAGTTGTAAGTATACAACCAACTCAGTTTTAGTAGTATTAAAATAACTAGCGTAGCAAAATAACTAACAAGTTGTATGTATACAACCAATCCATTTTATAATTTCTGATATTTTATTTAAGTAATCGGTTACAAAAGTAGTGTCGATTTTTTTACGCTTAGGAATGTCACATAAAGTTCGAAATAATCAAATCAATCTAACTCTACACATCTTATAACCTGAATCCGTATGTGTTTACGCCAAAGTCAACATGTTGATGATTTTAGAATAAGTGATGGTCTATAAAATAGTTTTGTTCCATCATAGAATAATTGTAGTCGGTAAAACAACTAGGCAATTATATTGACTCAATTATAAACATGTTGATGATGTTAGAATAGTTTTGTTCCATCATAGAATAAATGCACTACACTATTATCTTGGCCAATGTAGAAAGAATTGTACATGTCAAATGTAAAATATTGATTTGGCATACCTAAATAGTTGGCGACTAACTAAAATATTTGCCCAACGTTTATAACTAGTTGCCCAAAAAAGCTGTAACTAGTTGCCCAAAAAAGCTGTATTTATTATGAGACAAACCTCATTGCTCAATAAGTAATAAATTCAACTAGTTACCACTTGAGTACACGTATTACTAATAAAATTTGTGTTAATGCAAATTAAAAACATTCAACCACCACCCCATTTTGCATACATCACCGCTTGACTACAAGAATGCATGTTAGTTGCCATGTGTAGACTATTTAGTTGCCCAAAGTACCATTTTCTAGCTATGAGATAGCAAACTCGTCATAAAATTAGTTTTAAAAAAAACGAAGGTACTGTGAAAACGATTGTAGGTGGGTACCTATTTGGGGTTGTTATCCACTTGTCCATGGGAAACAGACAAATGTCATAACTTGTTTGTGACATTTTTTTGTGTGTCTCGATAGTGTATGACGCTAACGGTTGCTTTTGCTGATTATATAGGTAACTAAAAGGCTTTTTTTTATCTCTATTAGTGAGACTCTTAGAAAAACAAACATAACAAGTGTCCCAAAATTGTTTAGTCTAACAATGTCTACTGGCATGGTTATATGGGATGAATTATAAAATGTTGGAGGTTCACAGTTGTTAAAAGATATTACGATTGCGTACTATAGGGATGAATTGGATGTTGCTTTACTTGAAGAAGCAGATCATAGGAGGAAAGCTGTTGAAATTAGGGCCCGTGTCAATCGTAGACAGCTAATGATAGTGGAAGTTGAGCTTCTATGCGGTTTGGATTGTTGGTTGGCAACTATTAATCACCTCCTAAGGATGCAAAATGAGGATCTGGCTGAGAGTTCCAAACTACTTCATTCTTTGTTTAAGAAACATGACCTTGTTAAAGACCTGAATGGTTTCATCGAAAAGTTGGAGTCAATGGAGATTTGATGTGCTATGTATTGCTTAGATTGGAGTTGGTGGCTTTTGTTTGTTAGGGGATCATTGTTATATTTTTGAATCACTTATCTCATCTTGTATACTCTGTCTATGTTATGTTAACCTATGGATTTGATCCCTTTTATGTTAGTAGTATATATTTGTGGAATGTTACTAGTATGTATTCATTTCAGTAGTTGTTCAATTGTGTGTGATATAGTAAGTCACGTTACAAAAATAAAAATAAAATAAAAAAAAAAACTTATTACTAAAGTAATGACCGATTTACATGTACCCAAAAAACAAGTATTTAGTTAAAAAAGTGATAATGTGGGTGTGTACTGTTTGGGCTTGACCAACTTGTCGATGCATGGAAAGAGAGACAACTCTTCTAATAATGTGTTAGTCAGAAATTTTGTGTCTCGATAATAGAAAGACGATGATGTGTTGAGTTGCATGCTTATTTATGTATTAAAATAATAATCCGTATTTTATCGTTAAAAAATAAAAAAGAGAAGCGATAATTAGAACAGACAATTGGTATAAATAAGCCCAGAAATTTAACAATTGCTACAAGTGTTACAACTGCTTGGTCATAACATAGTTTAGACCCACAAACAGCATAATTTGGAAACCCCTAACATTCAGTTGCAATCAATTTCGAAATAAACAACAATGGCACCCAAGTTTTTGCTAGAAGTCACAACATGATTGCGTTTTTGGAAAAACCAAAGGAGACTACAGGGTTTGAACAAATTATAGATTTCCCCGAATGCACACCCACTTGGTATGCACTCCTTGCCAAACATGTTATCGTTTCTTGTATCAAGCGCTTTTGGTCTACGCAAAGACTAAAACTATCGGTGAGGAAGTACAAATCCATGCTAAGGTACATGGCATGCAGATAATTATTACTGGGGCATCAATTAGGAGAGATCTTCTCCTAGATAATGCTGACGGTGTTGTATGTTTGGATAATGATACCATTTTTGAAACACTACAATTTTTGGGTTATGGAGGTGAATTAAGAACAAAATTAAAAAATTTTAAACCACTGTTCTCCCCACAATGGAAATTCTTGATCCATACCATATTGCAGTGTCTAAGTCCAAAGACAACGTCCTAGAATGAGTTTAGTACAAACATAGCATCTTTTGTGATTTGTGTAGCTCTTAATAAGAAATTCAATTTATCCAAAATGATATTTGATGGTTTACTCAAGAACTTGTTGGATACGCATGCAAAATATTATATTTATCCAAGGTTTTTACAACTGCTATTTGACAACTGTTTTGAGACACCACCCAAACATTCAAAAACTTGGCATGTCCGTTGTCACACTCAAAAAATTTTGAGTCACATGAGAAGACATGGCAATAATTTTGATGGGACACTAACACCATTGTTCCCACACATGGTGCTGCTGCCTCAGAATTTGTGGGAAGGATCAGGAAATCCATCTGAATCCCAAAACACACCCGGACGTTTGGCTTCAACATCCCAACCCAAGGGAACTTCAGCTGAATCATTTTCTAGTGGAACAAGTTCTGATGATGAACCCACCCAAGCGAAAAATATGGGGGATCTTTCTGATCATCGTAGGCAAGAGATGAGTCTGCACACCTGAAGATTCACCTCGGTCGAGAGTTAAGACAATTGGAAGTCGGAGACGGTGCGATATTAAATAAAGCGGTGGAAAGTTTGATCAACTATGTAAACAGGTATGTGAATTAACAAAGAAAACTTCAGCACAAGATGCAGATATAAAATATTTGAATAGGAAGGTTAAGCGGTTGGAGAAGAAAAAGGCATGTACTACAAAAATAAAATGTTCGGTGAAGGTTCGAAAACATCAAGTAGTTAAGTCATCTCCGGAAGAAGCAAGTGGTGATCATGCGGAGGATACTACCAAGCAGGGGAGGCGTAATGAACATAATGCAGATTTTTCAGTTGATATGTATGTGGATGGTTCAGGGGAGGCTGTTGCAGTTGAGATGTTCGTGAAATTAATACAAGTGATCACGATGTTGGTTCCTCATTTGAGCCACAACAAAGGTATGCGTGTCATTACATTTCTTAAGCATGTTCATATGTAAATGCATAGTTATTAAACGCTTGAATAGTCCGTAATTGTACAGAGCATACGTGACGGATGTGGATGGTTGGGGGCGCGAATGTAGTGGAAGGCCGTGAAACTAATACAAGCTGTTCATGGCCGGTGCCTTATTTGAGTCCGAACAAAGGTATGCGTGTCATTACATTTCCTAAGTATGTTCAGAGTATGTAAAGCTTTGTTGTCGGTGCTGTGACTAGTCGGTACTTGTACATCACGACGTGATGGATGAGGATGCCGAGAGGAGGCTGCATCTGGACTGGAGAAGACATTTGAAAGTAGTAAAACTGTTGAAGATGTAAGCGTCTCTTTTGATTCAAAACGAAGGTATGTGTGTCCTTACACTTCTTAAGTATGTTCATATGTAAATGTGTTGTAGTCACTTGCGTTGACTAGTCCGTAATCGTACAGAAAGATCGGGATAGATGTGCATGCTTCAGCGGAGGATGCTAATGCAACGGATAACAGAGTTCAAACTAAAAAGATTGCTGAAGATGTCGTTGCCTATTTTGGTTCCAAAATAAGGTATTAATGTCACTACTCTTCTTAATTATGTTGATGTATATATGCATGGTTTTCACCTGCCTTGACTAGTCCTTAATTACACCCTTGGCTTCGCAGTTGTGAAGATGTTTTTGATGTAAATGCTAAACAGTCTAGCGGACGTACAAACTGAACCTGTATCGCTACGATACAGATAATTCTGCTGCTTGTTCAAAAAAACCAAAGATTTTGTCAGAAGTAACTGATGCAACAGGAACACAAAAAGCAACATTTGAACATGACGATATTAATGCAGATGTTGCTGCTGTGATTCATAAATATTTCATTTCAAGTGGAAATGAGGAGTCTCCTCCTGGTGAAACTAGTGAACCTCAATCTGTTACTAATGGTACTCATGTGACTAGAAGCAGTGAATTGCCATTGAATGATGTTGCAAAAGATCTTGTTGGGCGTATATGACCGATGTTGTGACAACAGAAAACACAACGGTGAAAGAGAGTGGGGATGCAGGTGGAAATGGTTAAGCTGAAACCGCTGCTAGTGTCGCTGCAACCACCGCTGCAAAAAATGCTGCAACCACTTCCAGTACAACTCAAACAAATGTCACTCAAACAAACATTGTTAATGAACAAGGTCATGATGCACCCACAAAATTTTTTACAAAATGCTGGCTGCTTGCATGTATGTTTACTGCTGGTGCTACACTTCAAAGTAAATTACTTAGTGTGGAAACTATGCAAGCTGAAGTTGTTACTAATGCTCTTGACGTGCATACAAGTGTTGAAGTAGCAGTAATGATAGAAAGAGGTGATGAAAGCAAACGGTTGGGACCGCAAAGACTTAGGCTAGCATGTTTGAAGAGCGCAATGCCAAATGAGAGAGGAGCTACAATGATAGGAGCAAGTGGTATGCAAGCTATTATTTCTCTGATTCAAATGTCATTTATACGTTTATAAGAGCGTCCGTTGGTCGAAGGACCCAACGAAAATGCTTTATCTAAAGAAGACGAAACAAGTCCGATAATGACATAGATGGTAAGTTGCAGGATTACTTTTAACAGAAAAATAAAGATGACAAAGTCTTTAAAACCGATGCGCGAATTAGCTGCTAAGATTGCGGTGACAATGTAACAAAAAGCAACAGATGAAAAAACCCGCTAGGTTCTCCCAATGCAAAAGACGAGCAAGGTTAAAAGGAAAAGAAAGGCGGATGTTGTAGCTAGACAAGAAGATGCGTTGGAACATTTGCATACGTTAGGTCAACGGTAAGATGAGATACTAGCATGTAGGATGCAGAACAAAGAAATTGAAAGCCTAACATGTGAGCAGGCAAAAGAAGCTCTTGAACAAATAGTGGAAGAAAGGTAAAAATTCTTCAGTAAAAAAAGAGCACAAGAAAGGATGTGAAAGCCACCAATGAAGAAAGAACATAAACTCTTCATGTGTGAGTACTTGAATAACATGGGAGGGCATAAACTAAATGTCTTGTGGAGGCTAACTTATGATAAAGTGAAAGAAATGTTTGAAAAGTGTAGAGATGAGGATAAGTTCACTCCTATGAACAAAGGTATAGGTGAGAGAGATGAAGGAAGTTCCAAAAGAGTCATTGATGATTTAGAGCAGGATCAATCAAAGAGGCGAGATGATTGATTAAAACCAAAGGAAGAATGGTTAAACAGTTTGATTGTGCTTGATCTGACGGGACAAAATTTGGTGCACTTCATCCGACAATAACATATCCTGCACTTAAAGTTAACTTGAAAAATGGTGGCACTATAATTAACATCACGAGGTCGTGAGGGTGAAACTACATTTAACAGCTTGGGTCGGTTGCAACATATTATAGCAGAAAAAGATTTGGAAAGTGTTTGGAAGTGCGTTAAAATTGGCTATGAGACAAGGCGGGTCATAGGTTACCTAGGAGTTGATAAGTGGTATGGGATGAAGTGCATGTTTGAGCCCGATATAGAGGACGTTGAATGGAATGAAACACTGGTCACGAGTTGGAGATTATGCGAAAAGTGTAGAGTTCATGTGGTTACTACGCCCGACAAGTTATCTCAGTACATCTTTGGATGATGTAGATTACCCTCTAAAACCAACTCTAGCTTGTAACATGTTGTTTGAAGACGACAAATAGAATAAGTGAAGTGGCATATAGGCTTGTTGAAAAGATAGAAGGAATATCGCGTATGTAAACTTTAATAATGTAGCCGTTTTTTAATGGAAAGTTGCATATTTTGGATGCAAAAATCAGCTTTGTGTGTGTGGTTTAAATAATTGATATTCAAAGAGTCCTAAGGTACAAGTAAAATGGTATTTCTTGAATTAAAAGGTCGAGTAGTTAAATTCAAAGTGTTTATAATTGTGGATAAGCGTTATCCAAATACCAAAAGGAGAAGAATCTTCTAGTACAACTGCTAGTAGTATAGTCTCATGTACTTGTTAATTTTACTAATGCCCTTGATAGAGTACCTCAACAAAATGATGTTAATACAGTTAAATTCATTTGAGTTGATTATTTTGAGCTATATGCGACATTTGTGCTTGTAAAAAAAGAGCACCTTTGCTTTTTCGATTACCCATTAAAATCTCAAAACATAAAGCGGGGTTGTATACTTACAAGCGGTAGTTAGTTTTACAACTAGTATTTATTTTTAGTACTCCAAGTAAAACTGAGTTGGTTGTATAGTTACAAAAATTTATTAGTAACCTAACAAATGCTAGCTATGTTAACTCTGCTAGTGATAGAAGAAATAAACGAAAATGATGCGTTATAAGCCGTATCTTGCGACAAGCGCTAGTTAAATTGTACTAGTGTGGAGTGTTAAATATGTATTTGTCAAGTGTGCATAGTCACTAGCTTGTAGTTATTAGTAGATTGTAGAATACAATTATGCGACTAAAAGGACTCCGTTTATAAGCTATGGGAAAAGAAGTTGCCCCTCATTACAGCGATTATTTGCCTAATTGATTTTTGAAACAAGCTGGCGGTTGCCAAGATTACATAAACACAAGAAATAGTAAATACGTTGACATACAACGTTTCATACATACAACCTACAACATATTAAGCGTACTACATAATTATAAGTTTAATGGTTACATCGTTATAGAACCACTTGATTTATAACTTTCGGCGTATGCGAAAAGATAACCTCTCCATGCTTCATCCCATCGGACAGCGTACTAAAACCACAAAGACTCATTCCCATTAAGCATGATCGATAACTTCAGGGCCGACATACACGTGAAAATGCCCTTCATGTATCATTAACCAAGTAAAGTGATAATATTTTAAAGGAAGATGAATAGAATGTTAAGTTACAAAAAAAACATACTATACACAGCCTTTCTGTGTGATTTAACAAAGAAGATTCTTTGTATGGGGAGATGTAGAAAGTTCCAGCATCTCCTAACATTCCCAAAGTGACAAATAATTCAAGTTCTTGGTTGTATACTAATACAGAGTGTTGCAAATGATTGTCGTTGTAGGCTTCCACTATTGGAGCATGATGCTTTATAAACCCAAGCAAATGAACCGAAACTAGGCTAGGGATGGCGAATAGGCTTCTAAATGATCTTATGGATCAACCATTCACGTCCAACAACCATCCACAAAACAATGGCATACCTTCAACAATGATCATCCTAGAAATGACCAGAGAAGTTCCAAGATCCATAACATAGAATGGAACTGGGAGTTCATTTTTTAAAATATGTGGTATATCGATAACTTGAATTACCGGTTACCAAATCAAAAGAAATCAACATATAAATCTTGCATGCAACACTGTCCTCATTAGTTAACTTTTCACTCCTAAATTAATAGATAAAACCCCACAACTTCGAGTTTTACATTTCAATTTGATTGTTTCACGCAGGGTGGAAAATTGAAGGTGTGTCCACCGAAAGAGTTCAAAAACGGAAGACGCATGACATACGAAACCACTTTGGAAAATAGGTGATAGGAGACCTTCACGATCATCATGGTCAAGAGTGTCCTGACGACGCCAAAACCAAAAGAAATCTTTGAGATTCAATTTGATGCTTGTAAACGGACAAATACCGTAGTAATTTTTTGACGGGTTGTCGGGTTCCAAATAAATGTACATTAGATTCAACCATAAACAAAACACTCAAAGACCATTAGAATTGCCAATCAATCAAAGATGAAAGCCTTAAATCAGCAGTGGGCGTGCGATTAGCTTTTCATCCAACCTAGCATAAAACCAGTGACATACACCTCGATCGAATGTTAGCGTAGAAACACGCATCATTACGACGAACCCCGTAATTAAAGATGAAGCTTCCACAATCTATACTAGCCTTCCATAACTTGCAAAATGCGTGAATGAGTATAGACTTAGAGGAGTCTACTGGATGATATCTAGTTGAACATCCAGGTGGGATATTGTGACATTTTGTTAAACAAAGCGAAAGATTGAGATAAAAGATGTGAAGTGAACAGCCAAAGAAGAAAGAAATATTTTGTTAAACAAAATTAGAAAGATTTGTATCAAGAAAGAGATCGGGAAACGAGGCATTAAAGGACATGTACCGTGATGTACTTTAGGGCAACCAAATATTTAATTCTAGTGTATACCAAATATTAATAAAGTATACATAACCAATATAGAATTGGTTTGCAAACCATACGCCTTTGTGTATGTACACCGGTATTAAAAAGAAATGCTTAAGCTTAAACAAAATACAAAAAATTAATAATCCAAGAATATATAACACAAAAATACCTATAGTTAAAGTTGAAAGAAAAATCATGCACAAGTCAACATGTGACAATAATTATGGGTCCAACGGACATTAAGGATGGTACCTTAACATCACGTGACAATTTTGTATTCAACCTTTGTGCTTCCGTATATTCAAGCATCCGTTCACGGTAAGCTTTACGCTGTTCAAGAGGGTCGTCTACTTCAGAGGGTCGGTTACTGAGCACCACGTGCAAAATAATGCACACCCATATCCGTAATCGCCATACAAGTCCGATTGTGGGGAATTTTGGAAACTTGTATGTGATTTTATAATCCCGGGTGATATGCCATTACTATGCGTAATCCCAGCCTTTGTTAGGTAAAATTGAAGATGTGTTTGTAACTTTCTTCAAACCTCGCCACCACCGTGAACCTCTTCACGCTGACCCAAAAGAGAGTCATAAACGAAACAACTCAAGGCGGATATGGAGCACACCGAAAGTACTTGTTTTTCGGGCCATTCACGGAAAATACACCATGTATAAAGAAATTGAAGAATATTATAAGTCGCTTTATACAAAAGCAGTAGTGCTATATGTACTAAGAGGGTCGCCAAGCCGACCTTTTCAACATCTCGCCAAGCCACCAGGGGTATGCTGCGCCATCCGTGAATACAAGTGGTAGGCGGTTTGCTTGCCTAGGATTTGATCGCAGTAACTTACGCCCGCCAAAGCCCACCGTGATCGGGCCGGTCTATACAACCACATCAAATCAAGCCATACATCCAAGTGTCGCGACATATAAAACAAATCAAAAGCTGTTACATTCTGTTCCCAATGTAACAAAGCGTAAATAATAAACATGTGTGTAGAGACAAGATAAAATCGTGGTTTTCACCTTCCAGAAGCCCACCGTAGCAAGTGCAATCTTCAACATGCCAATGTGTTAGGATTTAGTAAATCCAGCTATTAAAGAGCGGTCACCTCAAGTATATGTAATCATTAGAAAGCTCGAGTCGAGATTATTACAAGTTAAGTAGTATTTAGTTTGTATCACCGCTGGAGGATGGATTTGGGCCTTACCCATCCGATGCCCCGATCCACGCCCTATAGGTGGCGATTTATGTAAGTACTATATATACTCTCTACCTTCCAAGGTAGGGAGTTGGAGCTCATAATAAGATTTTTATTTCTCTCACTAAAGTTCCCAAACCTCTAACTTTATCTCTCTAAAACTCATATTATACTACTTTGTGGTTATGATCTACAGGTGTTTGTGAAATCCAATATGTTACAAATGGTATCAGAGCCATGGTTTGATCATCTCTTACATATCCTTGGATTTCTAGTGGTTTTTAGATGGTTTTGAGTTTGAAAAAGTTTAGTGGTTTTTGCATCATTTGGATCATTTCTAGTGTTAAAGTTTGAATTTTCGGTGTACTTTTGTGTTTAGAATCATTGTATGTGCTTGGGTTTTGATTTGGTAAGCTTGAATCACTTTGGTTGAGCTTGTTTTGGATTGAAAAGTGTGTTTTGAAGTTTTTTCTTGGTAGCGACTTGGTTCTCGTAGTAATTTCATCTTAGTTTAATTTGTTTCAGTAAAAGGTAGCGAAGTTGTAGTGCTTTTTGGTATTTACTTGGTCCTAGCGACTTGTCTTTTGAGACAAGCCTAAACAAAGACACTTAGTGGATTCTCCACTACGGTGCAGCTTACTAGTGAAGGTAGTTACTTGCTTTCAATTTTAGCGACTTGTACTTAAGTTTCTTAGAGACTTGGTGTTAGCTTTAATTGGACCTTAGCGAGTTTTTATTTAGCGAACTTGACGACTTAGCTAAGGACTTGGTGCTTAGCTTACATGTTGACATAACTCTCAAAATGAGTGTTAGCTTAATTTGGTGTTAGCAATTTGGATCTTAGCGTAGTTTTTCTTTAGCAACTTGATCGTGTCTTGTGCGACTTGGTATTATAAAATACTTGATTTCATAATACTTAGCAACTTGGTGCTTAGCGACTTGGTTCAAGGTTTCTTAGTGACTTGGTTGAATTTTTGTTTGAATACGGTTTTCTCTGATTTTTAAAATCTCGTGGAAAGAATCTATTTCAGTTTCTGCATTAGCCCACTACGACTCTTGGGCTCAACGAATCGATTGTAATCGCCTTGGAAAGGAAAATGGGGTCAACATTCTCAAATCCATTGATGAAGGACCGACGATTGAGAGACTACACGAGACATAATTGATAATCGCTGCAGATGGAACCATGATCTTGGATTGACGACCAAAGACGTATGATGAGGTCATGATAAGGAGAAAAAGAGATTCGATGTCGATATCGTGGCCTCCAACATCATACTCTGTGGTCTTCCAAAGACATCTACAAGCGATCAATCACAACACCGGCCAAGGCGCTTTAGGATAATGTCAAGATGCTTCTCTCGTGTTCAATTAACCAAGGAAGAGAGAGAATCACAACTGTATGATGAGTTTGAGCACTTCAAGATGAAACCAGATGAGAGTGTCTATGAGTACTACTACGGAGATTCCATAAGCTTGTGAATGACATGAGGAACATCAAAATGACCATGCCAAACATTCAAATTAACTCAAAGTTTTAGAACAACATGAATCCCGAATGGCACAAGTTTGTCACCTCTGTGAAGCTAACCAAAGGATTGAAGAACACCAACTATGAGCAATCAGATGCCTTCCTTCTCCAGAATGAGAGACATGCTATGTTTGAGAAAAGGATTCTAGAACAGCTCAAAACCAACCAGGGAGAAACAAGTTCCTCAAATGACTCAACAACTTTTTACACAAATGTTGGTATTACTACCAAAGCTTCTCAAGTCATTCCCATAGGTGATGGTAATTACAAACTCATCCCCCGATCCAGATATAAGCCTCCGCACCAAACACATTCATGGAAAACTTCATCAATCAACTGTCTCTCATGGTCACTCAAAACATGAACTCTCTTCCACACACCAACAATAACCTCGTAAGCAAAGATCCAATCCACACAATCAAGCAATCGAGATGAGAAGGTTATGGTGCAACCACGCTCAAGAAAGGCAATATGAACAGGAAGAGGAGGAGTTGGTAGAGGATATGGGGTAAATCGTAATAGGGAAGGAACGAATCAAGGTCAAGCAAAGTCAATTAAGTGCTACAACTGTGGTGGTGAGGGACATATTGCTAGGAACTGCACATCTCCAAACGTCCCACGTAATGCGAATACTTCAGAGACAAGATGTCGCCAGCAAGCTCAGACAATGGAGCAGCTTTGGATGAAGAGGAGTTGGTGTTCCTTGCTGAGGGAAATGGCCGAACCTATGATGCCGATGTTGATGAACGTACCAATTCAGAGATAGGTAATAATCATCAAAATGCATTTCAAGTAGCGACCGGTGATGCGCTTTGACTCGATGTCGATGATGAACCTACTGCCCAAACAATCTTCATGGCTAGCATCTCACCTATGGTCTCTCTAAAGGTCTCTCCACCACAACATCGTGCTAATCCATCCAAAGACAAAATCATTTCGCAGGTATTAAAACTATATGATGATGTTGATGTGCAAAAGATGCATAATAACGTACAAAATCTTGAAACTTTGAATCGATATTGATGATGAGTTTAATAGCAATATTGTCCCATATGATCAATATGTGAAGCAAAGTGAAAGTGAGGTTGTACCAAGTAATGCATCTTCCGCAGTCAATGAGGACTATGTATTTGATGAATACACTACATGTGCCCCTAATGATTCGGTTATCTCAACCAATGCCTATAAAGAATAAGTTGCTATTTATGAACAACGTGCTAAGTTTGAGTTGACCACCCGTGAGCGTGAAATGGATCACCAATGCGCATGCTTATTAGAAAAGTAACTTTAGAGAAGAAGTATTAAAACAAGAGTTAAACTCTTACAAGAAAAGCTTTCTAAAACTGCTAAGCAAAAACAAGAACTTCAAGAAAGTGTTAAAATTCTTAAGCAAGAATTCAATGCTAAGGAATCAAAACTTTTGAATGATTTTTCCAATCTAAAAACTTTGAAAAACAAACTCGAAAATAAGTTGTAATGCACAAGGAATACCATTCAAACCGCCACTTGATCACTAAGCATAGAGTTTTAAGTGATAAGCATAGCATTCCCCTTGTTGTGGAACCTAATCCTGAGGTTGTTAAAAGGGCTAGAGCTGCCCATAATGTAATCTATGATGGTAATGAAATCCTTAAGCCTAGACAGAAACCTAGCTATGCTTGAGTGCACGAGGAAGATAGAAAATTAGATGAAGCATCTAGGAGAAAATGAATAAGAAGCTAGAAGATCCGAATGTAAAAGAATAACATAATGATCAAACCCCATGATTACAAGAAGGAAAATTGGATTTCCTTGAACAAGTTTAAGCCTCAAACGTTTTTAACACCCAAACAAGTGTTCTGGAAAAAGGATTTAGATAAGAAAAAAGCTGAGAATCTTGTTGTAACAAACCCTCCCTTAGGAAAATGCCTCACCGAACGTGTATCCTCCAATACACCAATGCATTTAGTTCCTAGAACTATTGCCACTAAGAGTAAGACCTTAATCACCAATATGTTATTCTTCAACTATTTGTCGATTTTGAGAAAACTTGTAAGAAAAGGATCACACCCACGGGATAATCAAGGGGAAAGGGTTTTTGAGAAAACTAAAGAATGTTATTTAACTGAGGTCATGCCTTTCTTTAAACAACTAAAAGGTCAATTTGAGAGTCTTAAAAAGGGGATGGATTCAGATATTAAAGAAATGGAAAGGGAATTTAATGCTATGATAGTTGAGGTTAGTGACTATGAGCAAGAATTAAAATATAATGAGCTTGAGAGGAAAAACTTGCATACCTTATATGAGAATCTTATTTCTGAATGTATTACTCAAGATGTGTTTTACACTGCTACGAATTGTTCCATTAATGCTTCTCAATTTCATGAATTATCCGTTGCTCTAAAAGTCTCCCATGATCGTGTCATTGAGCTTGAAAAACTAACTCTAAATCGCATGATAAAGTTGAACAGATGATCATGATAACTTGGTAAAACAATTTTCTAAATTGGAAGTTGAGCATCTTGCTTTGCAATTAAAATATCAACATCCGAATAAAATGTTAAAACGCCAAATATCAAGACATCCTGATGCTCCTCAATTTGATGCGCTTTTCGAAATTAGCAAACGTGATGAACTTGATTCGAGCTCATTGTAACACGATCGTGAAAGTTGAAAGCCTAAATCTCAATTAAAGGTGAAAAGAACAATGTGACGGCTCCCAAATGCCTCCTCCTTTAGATTCTCAAGATTCCCAAACTTTTCATCTTAAAACTTGGTTAATGCTTTACAAATGGAAAACGAGTTTTCTAGAAGAAAATGAAAAAGTTAAACGACACTTTAAAGAGTTATATGATTCAATGAAAGTCACTTGTGACAAAACAACGAAAAATAACATCTTTACAAAAGGAAATTGAGAACTGAGGAGTCGAAAAGGGAAACCGCCACTTGTTTTAATGAGAATGTTGCATCAAAGTTATCCTCTGACCGCAAATATATCGTGATCGTTAAATACATTCCTCCTCATCTTAGGAATATTGAAATTGTGTTTCATAACTATTGTGCTCACCTTAAGGATAGTCTAGAATGTCTCCGTGAGATTGTGGAAGAGGATTTTATAAATAAGCCTCTAGATAGAGAAATTAGGTTTGCTTGCATTTGTGCCAAACGATCTCAAGAGCTGCTAGAATGTTTAATTGCAACATGTCCTAAATCCTTAGGTGCGAAAGGAAAAGCTGTGATGCCTTGTTCTATGCCTAGTGCCAAGCATTCAAATCATTATATGCCTAGTTTTTAGAAAGTAAACACCAATGTGCCTTCAAGTAGTTCAGATCCCTGCACATCTAGTTTAGGAATGCTTGATTTCTGTTACTAATCATGAATGTGGTGAAAATGTTTTGTCTAATGCTGTCAAATGCCCTGATAAAACTGTTAATGTTAAAATTCAAGCTAAGAAGGCTAAAGGCAAAGGCTTAAAGAAAGTTAGAAAATAGTGGAAACCCACAAGAAGGAAATTTAGTTATATAGGTTATCAATGGATACCCATCATCGTAAGATTAATGAGCTTTGCCCTAACGTTGCTAAAGCAATGCCCACTAGAAAATGGATGCCCATTGGTAGAACTATTCCCTTAAGAAGCGAACATACTTTGAATAGGTCAAATACGACACTAACTCGATCTATTTCTAATGAGTCCATTATTTCTACCGATGTGCGGTGTTCCAATCACTATTACTAACCAAGTGGAACCCATTCTGCATGGGATCCCAATTATCCGCTATCCATTCTTGTCTGTTTAACAAGCAGATCGTTCAAATCGTTCGTGGTACTTGGACTCAAACATGTCGCTCCAAGCATATGACCGAGACCCATGCTAATGAACTTCGGTTGAGTAAATTCATAGGAATCTGGACCGTTAGATTCGAACGCACCATTTTGGAGCAATTATAGGTTATGGTGATTATGTAGTTGGCAAAAGTGTAATCTCCGGGGTATATTATGTTGAAGGTCTTGGTCATAACTTGTTTTCTGCTGGTCAATTCAGATTCCTATCTAGAAGTGGCATTTAGAAAACATACTTGTTCGTAGAGAACTCGACGGTTGAACTATTAAGAGGAGGAACTCGTGGTTCAAACCTATACACCATCTCTATCGAAGATATGATGAAATCTTCACCCATCCGACACGCCAAAGGCTTCCAAAACTAAGTCATGGTTATGGCATCGCCGCCTCAATCATTTGAACTTGCACCATTAATAACCTTTCCGTAGATGGATCTTGTCTAGGCTTACCTGCGATTAAAATATGAAAAAGATCATCTTTGTTCAAATTGCCAATTGGGTAAAAAGCACCAAATATGCCCACAAACTCAAGGTAATGGAAGTTCTTCATACCCTTCATATGGATCTCAGCATGCGACCAATGAGAGTACAAACGATAAATGGGAAGAAATTCATTTTAGTCGTTGTGGATGACTACTCTCGATTTACTTGGGTAAATTTTTTGAGGACAAAGGATGAAACTCCGTGATGTCATCATCAAACTTATCAAACAGCGACTACAAGTTCGACTCAACAATCCGTTAGAATAGTTCCAAGACAATGGCAATGTAGTTTGTTAACAAAGACTTAATTCAGCTTTATGAAATTGTTGGAATCAAGTATCAAAGAAGTGTTCCACCTAACTCCTCAACGAACGATGTAGTTGAAAGATCTAATCAAGTCTTGTGGAAACAGTAAGAACAATGCTAATTTATTCAAAGGTTCCATGTTTCTATGGTCAAGCCATTGCCACCGCTATACACCCAAAATCGTTCCCTTATTCATACCTCTCATGGAAAAACTCCATATGAACTTGTTTATAAACGAAAACCTGATCTCTCCTACCTTCTTGTGTTTGGTGCTTTGTGCTATCCAACGTGTTAGGATTTGGAAAATCCAGTAGTTAAAGTGTCGGTCACCTCAAGTATATGTAATCGTTAGAAAGCTCATGGTCGTAGTTATTTGATGTTAAGTAGTATTTAGTTTAGTAACACCGTGGAGGATGGACGGTCTTTACCCACCGATGCCCGATCCACACCCCGTAGTGCGCTTTTATGTAATGACTATAAATACTCTCTACCTCCCAAGGTAGAGAGTTGGAGCTCATAATAAGATTTTTCTTTCTCTCACTAAAGTTCCCAAACCTCTAACTTTCTCTAAAACCTTTATCTGTGTACTACACCTTTGTTTAGTGATTTGATGTGTATGTGAAATCCAATATGTTACAAATGGTATCAAGAGCCATGGTTAGATCATCTCTTACATATCTTTGAATTTCTAGTGGTTTTTAGATGGTTTTTGAGTTTGAAAAAGTTTAGTGGTTTTGCATCATTTGGTTCATTTCTTGTGTTAAAGTTTGAATTTTGGGTGTACTTTTGTGTTTAGGATCATTATATGTGCTTGGGTTTTGATTTGGTAAGCTTGAATCACTATGGTTGAGCTTGTTTTGGATTGAAAAGTGTGTTTTAAAGTTTTTCTTGGTAGCTACTTGTCTCTGTGAATTTCTTGGTAGCTTAACTTGCTTCAGAAAGTAGCTTAGTTGTAGTGTGTTTTGGTAGCTTACTTTGGTCGTGACTTGCCTCTTTTGAGACAAGTTTAACGTTTCTACAACAAGACACTTAGTGGATTCTCCACTACGGTAGCTTTACTTGGTAAGGTAGCGACTTGCTTTCAATTTTGATAGCGACTTGTTCTTTAAGTTTCTTAACAACTTGGTGGTAGCGATTTGGTCCTTAGCGAGTTGCTATTTAGCGATTTGACATCTTAGCGACTTGGTGTATAGCGACTTTGTGTCAAAATGCGATTTGGAAACTTAGCAACTTGTCTTCAAATTACTTAGCAACTTGGTGCCTAGCTTACTTGGTTCAAGGATTCTTAGCGAATTGGTTGACTCTTGTGTGTAATACGGTTTTCTCTTGATTTAGTAAAATCCCATGAAAGAATCTATTTCCTGGTTTAATCATTGAGTTATAAAATCCGCGTAATCTTTAACATGTCTACCAACATACCTACAATCATCTCCATCTGCGAGGATGTTCAAGCAAATGGTTCGATACTCGGCCCACCCATGCTTGATGAATCGACTACTACTCTTGGGCTCAAAGAATCGATTGTACTGTTTGGGAAAAGAAAATGGGGTCAACATTCTCAAATCAATTGATGAAGGACCTTATCGATGAGACTACAAGAGACTTAATTGATACACTGCAGATGGAACAATGATCTATGGGAATAGATGCATCAAAGACATATGATGAGCTCAATGATAAGGAGAAAAAGAGATTCGATGTCGATATCGTGGCTTCTAACATCGCTCTTCAAGGTCTTCCAAAAGATATGTACAAGCTTATCAATCACAACACCGGCCAAGGCAGGGGGATAATGTCAAGATGCTTCTTTCTCGGTTCAATTAACAATGGAAGACATAGAATCACAACTCTATGATGAATTTGAGCACTTCAAGATGAAACCAGATGAGAGTGTCTATGAGTATTACGTGAGATTCCACAAGCTTGTTAATGACATGAGGAACATCGGAATGACTATGCCAAACATTCAATTGAACTCAAAGTTTGTGAACAACATGAATCCCGAATGGCACAAGTTTGTCACCTCTCTGAAGCTAACCAAAGGATTGAAGAATACAAACTATGAGCAACTCTATGCCTTCCTTCTTCGTAATGAGAGACATGCTTATGTTTGAAAAAGGATTCTTGATCAGGGCTAAAACAAACCAGTGGAGAGACAAGCTCATCAAATGATTCAACCGCCTTCTACTCAAACATTGGAATTACCACCAAAGCATCTCAAGTTATACCCATGGGTAATGGTAATCACAAACTCATTCCCGATCCAAGTTCAAACAAGCCGATGCGCCGATGGGACAACTTCATTAATCAACTCGCTCTTATGGTTAAACAAAACATGACTCTCACCCACATACCAACAATTTCACACCAACAATGAGATCAATCGCATCCAATCTTCACAATCATGCTCTAGTCGAGATGGGAAGGTTATGGTGCACCAGGGCCAAGAAAGGCAAGACAAAAGGAAGAGGTAGAGGATATGTGGCAAATCGTAATAGGGAAGGAATGGAAATCGGACAAGCAAAGCCGATCAAATGTTACAACTGTGGTGAGGGACACATTGCAAGGAACGCACATCGCCAAAACGCCGCACGCAGCAGTACTTCAGTGGATAAGATGTTGCTTGTTCAAGCTCTGGATAATGGTGCAGCTTTGGATGAAGAAGAGTTGTTGTTTCTTGCTGAGGGAAATGCCAAGACGCATGATGCGATGTGGATGAGCGTACCAATTCAGAGATAGGCAACAATCATCGTAATGCCTTCAAGTCGACTGATTGGATGCATATGACTCGACGTTGATGATGAACCCATATCCACAAACAATTTTCATGGCTAGCATTTCTCCAATGGTCCCTCCTAAAGTCTCTTCATCCCCACAAGCTGGTCCATCCAAAGACAAAATCATTTCTGAGGTATTAAAACTATACGATGAAGTTGATGAGCAAAAGATGCATGACAAGTACAATCAATCTGAAACTATTGAGTCAGAAATTGAAAATATGGGTAATATCAATGTTGTCCCATATGATCAATATGTGAAACAAAGTGAAAGTGAGATTGTACCAAGTGATGTATCTTTGCGTACCAATGATGACTATGTTTTTGATGAATACACCGCATGTGCCCCTCGATGATTCTCCGTTATCTCTCGAACTTAATGCCTATAAAGAACGCGGTTGCTATTTATGAATAACGTGCTAAGTTTGAGTTAACTACTCGTGAGCAGGAGTTGGATGACCAAATGCGTACAATTATTAGAAAAGGTAATTTTAGAGAAGAAGTGTTAAAACAAGAGTTAAACTCCTTACAAGAAAAGCTTTCTAAAACTGCTAAGCAAAAACAAGAACTTCAAGAAAATGTTAAAGTGCTTAAGCAAGAATTTCATGCTAAGGAATCAAAACTTTTGAATGATTTTTCCAATCTAAAAACTTTGAAGAACAAGCTTGAAAATAAGTTGTAACGCATAAGGGAATTACCATTCAGATCGCCACATGATCACTAAGCATAGAGTTTTAAGCGATAAGCATAGTGTTCCCATTATAGATAAACCCAACCCCGAGTACGGTCAAGATAGCAAAGGCGTGCTCAAAAGTAATCTATGATGGCAATGAGATTCTTAAACCTAGACAGAAACCTAGTTGCATTGAGTGCACCGAGGAAGATAGAAAATTAGATGATGCATCTAGGGAGAAAATGAATAAGAAGCTAGAAGATCCCGAATGTAAAAAGAATAACATAACGATCAAACCCCATGATTACAAGAAGGAAAATCGGATTTCCTTAAACAAGTTTAAGCCTCAAACGTTGTTAACACCTCGAACAAGTGTTCGAAAAGGACTTAGATAAGCAAAAAGCAGAGAATCTTGTTGTAACAAACCCTCCCTTAGGAAAATGCCTCAATGATCGTGTATCCTCCAAATAAACCAATGCATTTAGTTCCTAGAACTATTGCCACTAAGAGCAAGACCTTAATCACCAATATGTTATTTTTTCAATTATTTGTTGATTTTGAGAAAACTTGTAAGAAAAGGATCACACCCACGATAATCAAGGGGAAAGGGGTTTTGAGCAAATGAAAGAATGTTATTTAACTGAGGTCATGCCTTTCTTTAAATAACTAAAAGGTCAATTTGAGAGTCTTAAAAAGGGAATGGACTCAGATATTAAAGAAATGGAAAAGGAATTTGATGCAATGATAGTTGAGGTTAGTGACTATGAGCAAGAATTAAAATATAATGAGATTAAGAGGAAGAACTTGCATACCTTGAATGAGAATCTTATTTCTAAATGTATTACTCAAGATGTGTTTTACATTGCTACAAATTGTTCCATTAATGCTTCTCAATTTCATGAATTATCTGTTGCTTTGAAAGTCTCCCATGATCGTGTCATTGAGCTTGAAAAGATTAATTCAAAACTTAATGAGAAAATTGATCAGAATGATCACGATAATTTGGTAAAGCATCTTTCTAAACTAGAAGTTGAACATTTTGATTTACAACTAAAATATCAACATCTTAAAGAAAATGTCAAAACCTCAAATATCAAGACATCCTCGGATGTTCCAGAGTTTGATGCGCTTTTCGAAATAAACAAACGTGACGAACAGATTCGAGCTCATTGTAACACCATCAGAAAGTTGAAAGCCCAAATCTCTCAATTAAAGGGTGAAAAGAACAATGTGACTCGATCCCAAATGCCTCCTCCTTTAGATTCTCAAGATTTCAAACTTTTCATCTTAAAAACTTAGTTAATGCCTTACAAAAGGAAAACGAGAGTTTTCTAGAAGAAAATGAAAAAGTTAAACGACACTTTAAAGAGTTATATGATTCAATGAAAGTCACCGTGACCAAAACAATGAAAAAATAACGCCTTTACAAAAAGAAATTGAGAATCGAAGTCGAAAATGGGAAACCGCCACTTGTTTTAATAAGAATGTTGCATCAAAGTCATCCTCGATCGCAAATACATCATGGATCAGTAAATACATTCCTCCTCATCTTAGGAATAATGAACTTGCATTTCATGACTATTGTGCTCACCTTAAGGATAGTCTAGAATGTCTCCGTGAGATTGTTGAAGAGGATTTCATTAATAAACCTCTTGATAGAGAAATTAGGTTTGCTTGCCTCCAGGCCAAACGATCTCAAGAGTCGCTTGAATGTGTAATTGCAACATGTCCTAAATCCTTAGGTGCAAAAGGCAAAGTTGTGATGCCTTGTTCTATGCCTAGTGCCAAGCATACAAACCATTCTAGGCCCAAGCCAAGAAAGTGAACACCAATGTGCCTTCTAGTAGTACATACCCTTGCACATCAAGTTCAGAATGCAAAAGTAGATCAACCAACTAATGTTCCCATAATTCCCTACAGAGTAATCAAGTGACATTAAAGCAAGAAGGTCAAAGCCTCCAGGCAATACCAAGCAAGATAGGACCTCGCAAGCTAAGAATGTACATTGGAAGAGAGTAGAAGACCAACCTAGGAACTTTAAGTTTGAGTTGAATAAAACTAATCGTGTTGATTCTAGTATTAGCCATAGGCATCAGTAATTAATTCAATTCGATACTATTTGCAAAACCATGTAATGATGTCCGCTTGAATTCGCTGCTAATCATGATTATGGTGTGAATGCTTTGTCTAATGCTGTCAAATGCCCGGTTAAAATTGTTAATGCTAAAAATCATGCAAAGAAGGCTAAAAGGCAAAAGCTAAAGAAAGTTAGAAAACAAGTTGGAAACCCACAGAAGAACATTTAGCAAGATAGGTTATCAATGGATACCTTTTGGCCATAAGGTCAATCAACTTTTGCCCTCAATCTGATAAGACAATGCCCACTAGAAAATGGATGCCTACTGGTAGAACTATTCCCTTAAGAAGTGAACATAATTTGAATAGGTCAAATACATAAACTAGCACTACATCTATTTCTGATGATTCCATTGCTTCTATTTCTGATGTGGGGTGTTCCAATCACTGTTACTAACCAAGTGGAACCCATTCTTGCATGGGGATCCCAATTATCCAGCTATCCATTCTTGTCCGTGGTTCAACCGCAGATCGCTCAAATCGCTCGTGGTACTTGGACTCAGTCCGCTCCAAGCATATGACCGAGACCGCGCTCATGAACTTCGTGAGTAAATTCATCTGGACAGTTAGATTCGGAACCACCATTTTGGAGCTATTATGGGTTATGGTGATTATGTAGTTGGAAAAGTGTAATCTCCGTGGTATATTATGTGGAAGGTCTTGGTCATAATTTGTTCTCTGCTGGTCAATTCTCGTGATTCATCTAGAGGTGGCCTTTAGAAAACATACTTGCTTCGTTAGAGAACTTGATGGTGTGAAATTATTAAGAGGTACTCGTGGTTCTAACCTATACACCATCTCTATCGAAGACATGATGAAGTCTTCTCCAATCCGCTTGTTGTCAAAGGCTTCTAAAACAAAGTCATGGTTATGGCATCGTCGCCTCAATCACTTGAACTTCGGCACCATTAATAACCTTTCCGTAAAGGATCTTGTCGAGGCTTACCCATTAAAATATGAAAATGATCATCTTTGTTCAGCTTGCCAATTGGGTAAAAGCATGAAATATGCCCACAAACCAAAACCCACAAATTCAATAATGGAAGTTCTTCATACCCTTCATATGGATCTCAGTATGACCAATGAGAGTGCAAACGATAAATGGGAAGAAATACATAGTTGTTGATGACTACTCTCGATTTACTTGGGTAAAGTTTTTGAGGACAAAGGATGAAACTCCGGATGTCATCATCAAACTAATCAAACAACTTCAGGTTCGACTCAACAATACAAATAATTGTTCGAATGACAATGGAACGAGTTTGTCAACAAAGACTTAATTCATTTTATGAAAGTGTTGGAATCACCATCAAAGAAGTGTTCCACCTAACTCCTCAAATGTAACGGTGTAGTTGAAAGATCTAAATCAACTCTTGTGGAAGCCGCAAGAACAATGCTTATTTATTCAAAGGTTCCAATGTTTCTATGGGTCGCCATTGCCACGCTTACACCTAAAATCGCTCCCTTATATACACACCTCTCATGGAAAACTCCATATGAACTTGTTCATAAACTAAAACCCGATCTCTTCTACCTTCGTGTGTTTGGTGCTTTGTGCTATCCAACGAATGACGGTCAAGACTTAGACAAATTAAGAGCAAAGGCAGATATTGGAGTTTTTGTTGGTTATGCACCAAACAAGAAGGGTTACCGATTCTACAACAAGAGAACCCGAAATATCATGGAAACAATTCACGCTACGCTCGATGAGTCGACCGGTCAAATGGCTCCGACAATCCAGTGGACTGCGACTTCAAAATCGTCCCCATTGGTTCATCACTTGTACCAAACTCATCTCCAAAGAACTCCATATGTACCTCCATTCGAAGATGATTTAAAGAAATTGTTTGATCCAATGTTTGATGAACACTATGAACCAAATGCCGATGAAATGTCAATTCCAGAGGTCGCCCTATCCTCGTGGAATGAAGTCAACCCTTCGCCTCAATATCATTAAGTCAAGAAGTCACGCTGATCACTATGTCTCATCAACAAATCATCAATCATCAAATATACATCATGGAATTGTTTCTCGCATCAATGATGAAGTTAATCCCTTTGCTACTCCTGAAGATGCTCCATTTGAAAATATCTTTGCTCTCAATCATCATCAACCATCTTCATCGAGATATCGACTCGCTACTTCGCACAACAACAACCACATGAACACCTTCAAAATGGACACATGATCACCCATTGACAACATCATTGGAAACCCCTCTCGCCAAAGATCCACACGTAAACAACTTGCAACCGATGCCTTATGGTGCTTCTTCAACTCCGCACTCTCTAAGGTCGAACCAAAAGACATTAAAACCGCATGAATGAAGATCACCGGTTCAATGCCATGCAAGAAGAAATTCATGAGTTTGATCGACTAGATGTATGGGAATTAGTACCGCCCAGATTGTGCTATGAACATTGCTCTAAAATGGATCTTCAAAGTGAAACTTGATGAGCATGGTGATGTCTTAAAGAACAAGGCTCGATTGGTCGCAAAAGGATACCGCCAAGAGGAGGGCATTGACTTTGAAGAATCATTTTCCAGCTTGCTTGTATTGAAGCAATCGTAATCTTCTTGGCTAATGTTGCTAGCAAGAATATGGTTGTATCGATGGATGTTAGAACCGCCTTTCTAATGGAGATTTAAAGAGGTGGTTTACGCCACTACCAGAGGGTTTTGTGAATCCAGAGCATCCTACTCATGTCTATCGCTTGAAAAGGCCCTTTACGGTTTGAAGCAAGCTCCTAGAGCATGGTATGATACGCTATCTAAAGTTTCTTCTATCTTCCGATTCAAAGAAAGGAGCAATTTGATCCGACATTGTTCACCAGAAGTCAGCAAACATTTAATTCACGTTCAAATTTATGTTGATGATATTATCTTTGCCTCGATTGACCCCAATGAATGTGATTGTTTTTCAAATGAAATGGGTTCCAAATTTCAAATGTCAATGATGGGACAAATGTCATTTTTCTGGGGATTACAAATTTCACAAAGTCCCGGAGGCATTTTTATAAATCAATCTAAATATGCAAATGAGATTTTAAAGAAATTTGGATTTGTATCATGTGACACCGCTGACACTCCCATGATTGAACGTACTAAGTCGGATGAGGAAAACTCTTTTCTTTAGCACATTGATAATTGATTTTCATTAAAACCTTCGTTGTATTGCAAAAACAATTTCTATTGAGCAATACACAATTGTTTTTCAAATCTCTTTCATCAATCGAATCTCATTTCTCACGGGTTCACTCACCCGTGTTGTCTTCGAGACGCTTCCGGTTTGAGAACAAAATTTAGAGCAACTCTAAACCCCGCTAAGGAAATTCTTCGGAATTATACCGACGATCACACGCTAAGATTCTCAGTACCGTCAACGGGGGAACCGTGGTCGTACCTTCAATTCATCGAAAGTGATCAAAGACACTTTCGGCGCTTTTATTGCTAACTGCCTTATTCGTGCACACCCCGACGCTTTGCAAAATGACGTAATGAAGCGTCAATCCATAGCCGATGCTCACTCAACACATTCAGCCCAAAGATATCATGATTAGTGCATCAATGACTCGGATATTTTCACTCTATGCTTCGCTACTGGCCGCAATATCATGAATCAACTAAAGCTTCCGCTACTCGATAAGAATATATCATGATCCGTAATGTGAGCATGTCGGTCCAAATATCACAACATCACATAATACCATCACCACAATGGATGAGTCGAGATTAATGTGGATGATGATCTCAAAGTCGCTCAAAACTCATTATCACGCGGATCACCAAAGACCTCCACTCAGATTATCCAAACATGCGAAAATGAAGAATCAAAGACTATGAGCTACAGAACAAAGAACATGAACAAGAATCCAAGAACAATCTCAATGTAATATTTGTTTGTATTCTATGTAATTTTAATGTGTGTTTGAGGTGACCTCCCTTAGGTGGAGATTGTTAGGATTTGGAAAATCCAGTAGTTAAAGTGTCGGTCACCTCAAGTATATGTAATCGTTAGAAAGCTCGTGGTCGTAGTTATTTGATGTTAAGTAGTATTTAGTTTAGTAACACCGTGGAGGACGGACGGGTCTTTTACCCATCGTATGCTTGATCCACAACCCGTCTGGCGCTTTTGTAATGTTTATAAATACTCTCTATCTCTCAAGGTAGAGAGTTGGAGCTCATAATAAGATTTTTCTTTCTCTCACTAAAGTTCCCAAACCTCTAACTTTCTCTCTCTAAAACCTTTGTGTACGCCACCTTTGTTTAGTGGTTTGATGTGTATGTGAAATCCAATATGTTACACAACGAATGACGGTCAAGACTTAGGTAAATTAAGAGCAAAGGTAGATATTGGAGTTTTTGTTGGTTATGCACCAAACAAGAAGGGTTACCGAATCTACAACAAGAGAACCTGAAATATCATGGAAACAATTCACGCTACGTCGATGAGTCCGACCGGTCAAATGGCTCCGTGACAAACCAGCTCGACTCCAGAACTCAATTTTCATCAAGTAGTCCTATCGGGCCTCTACTCTTGTTTCTAATCCCTCTCCAAAGAACTCCTTATGTACCTCTATCAGAAGATGATTTAAAGAGATTGTTTGATCCAATGTTTGATGAACACTATGAACCAAATGTTGATGAAATGTCAATTCCATCAACAGGCTGCCTATATCCCTCGTGAATGAAGTCAACCCTTCAGGCCTCAATATCATTAAGTCATGAAGCGCAGCCATGATCACTCTGTCTCATCAACAAATCATCAATCATCGAATGTACATCATGGAATTGTTTCGGGCATCAATGATGAAGTTAACCCCTTTGCTACCCAAGATGCTCCACTTGAAAACATATTTTCTCCTCGAATCATCATCGTAACCATCTTCATCGAGATATCGACTCGCTACATCGCCTCAACAAATACCACATGAACACCTTAAAATGGACACATGATCATCCATTGATAACATCATTGAAACCTCTCGCCCAAAGATCCACACGAAACAACTTGCAATCGATGCCTTATGGTGCTTCTTCAACTCCGTACTCTCTAAGGTCGAACCAAAGATGTCAAAACCGCCATGAATGAAGACATACCGGTTCAATGTCATGCAAGAAGAAATTCATGAGCTTTGATCGACTGATGTATGGGAATTAGTACCGGCTCCAGATTATGCTATGATCATTGCTCTAAAGTGGATCTTCAAAGTGAAACTTGATGAGCATGGTGATGTTTTAAAGAACAAGGCTCGATTGGTTGCAAAAAAGATATCGCCAAGAGGAGGGTATTGACTTTGAAGAATCATTTGCCCTCGTTGCTCGTATCGAGGCAATCAGAATCTTCTTGGCTAATGCCGCAAGTAAGAACATGGTAGTCTATCAAATGGATGTAAAGACGACGTTTCTTAACGGAGATCTTAAAGAAGTCGATACGCCACCAACCAAGGGCTTTGTGAATCCGAGCATCCTACTCACGCTATCATTTGAAGAAGGCTCTTTACGGTTTAAATCAAGCTCCTGTGGCATGGTATGATACGCTATCAAAGTTTCTTCTATCCAATCGATTCAAAGCAAAGGAGCAGCTTGATCCTACATTGTTCACGAAGTCGCAAACATTTAATTCACGCTCAAATATATGTTGATGATATTATCTTTGCCTCGACCGAACCCAAATGAGTGTGACCGTTTTTCTATTGTAATGGGTTCTAAATTTCAAATGTCAATGATGGGACAAATGTCATTTTTCTTAGGATTACAAATTTCACAAAGTCCCTGAGGCATTTTTATAAATCAATCTAAATATGCTAATGAGATTTTAAAGAAATTTGGATTTGATTCTAGTGACACTCGTGACACTCCCATGAGTAGAGCGTGATTAAACTAGATGAGGACCACTCAGGATCATGGTAGACCAAACTAAATATCAAAGTATTATTGATCCTCGATGTACCTCACAAATGCCTAGTAGACCGTATATCTTGTTCGCTGTTTGCATGTGTGCTAGATATCAGGATAAGCCTACCAAAAAGCATCTTGAAGCAGTTAAACGGGTCTTTCGGTATCTCCAAGGAACCATCAATATGGGACTATGGTACCCGGGACACCGATATGTCACTAACGCCTATGCAGATGCCGATCATGCAGATGTCAAGATACTCGTCCGGCACGCCCGAGGTGCTCAGCTTTTGGGTGATAAGCTTGTGAGTTGGTCTTCAAAGAAGCAAATGAGTACTTCTATTTCATCTACAGAGGTTGAATACATAGCCATGTCATCTTGTTGTGCTCAAATCCTTTGGATGAGATCCTAATTATCCGACTATGGCTTTGAATTCAACAAAATCCCTCTCAGACTGGATAATAAAGTGCTATTGCTCTCTCATGCAACAACGTACAACACTCAAGAGCAAAGAACATCGATATACGACATCATTTCATCAGGGAGAAAATAGAAAATGGTGTGGTGGAACTTTATTTTGTAAGTACAATACCGCTTAGCGTGATATCTTCACCAAAGCTCTTCCTAGAGAACGTTTTGAGTTTATCCTTCCACAATTTGGTCTTAAGAGCCTACAACCGGAAACACTCAAACGCCTTCAAGAGGAAGAAAAGGAGTAAAAGGTTTTCCTTCATCTATCTCTTGTAAATATCTATTCAAAAAGCAAAATACAAAATTGCAAAATCTTCATAAAGCAAAGAGAAAATTATAAAACTTTCAAAAACCCATAAAAATTAGAAAATATTGAAAAATTCCAAAAATATTGTTATTTTGTCATGTTTTTCCTTGTTCGATATCATCTACGGACTTTGTGTTGACTTTCAAAGAATGTCACGGGGCTTTAGATGTTCTTCGAATATACATAAGATCGTTTCTTAAAAAAAATAAAATAATAATAATAATAATAATAATAATAATTTTTTGGGAGAAAGTGGAACAATGGTTTATTGTTATTACAGGTAGTAACCCGTTTTTCAAAGAAAGAACAAAGCCATGCTTTATCTTGGTTTTCAAATCTCATGATCTGATTCTATAAACAATTACTTACTATCTTATGAAACTAATTGCTTTGAAAAATATCTATCTCTCAATCAACAACTTATGTCATTGATTGAGGGGGAGAATGATTTCAATTAAATCAAAATGTTATTTGTCATACAATTGTTTTTCAAAAGATAATCATGCATGTTTAATCAATGGAGTTTAAAGTCTCAAAATCCATCCTTATCGCTATAACGCCATAATCAAGTCACAATTCTCCTTAAAAGCTTTCAAAATCAATTTAAAGAGATCACAAATCTCAAATGATTTGATAATTGTGATCGGGGGAGAATTTGTGATTTAAATTGATTTAATCGATAATTCGTAAATGGTTTTATAAGGATGTACAAGCTCTCCTTTCCACATGTGCCAAACGATTTCAAATTTTCCATGCACATGTTGAGGGGAGCATCTATCTTAAACCACTAAGATTTGAAACGTGATCAATTTATTTCAATGTGCGCTTTTCCTAATATGTGCAAAACATTTTCAAATTTCCATGCACATATTGAAGGGGAGCAACTATTTTGAAAACCACATTCTTCATATAACTACTCTTAGATGCAAGCCAATCCCTCAAAGATGAAAATTATTTCTATTACAAAATGATGCATGATGCACATGTTGAGGGGAGCTCTGTTTAAAACTATCAAAACAATTCAGGTACAAAATGTTTTGATAATATATCACAAGTACCTGGATTGATTTTTCAAATGGTACCAATGGCAGATGAACAATACCAAATAGACCGACCAAATTTACGTTATGTATGGTGATATAAGGAAGATAAAGTTAGGTATCAGTTCCCATGATCCGCCAGAACCGGAGGGATCTACCCAGGGATAATCCACTAGATAGTAAAGAAGTCCTTAGGTTTGATGAAAAAAGAAGAAAAGTGATAAATGGGAAGAGTGCGGATCGAGACCGAGCTAGAATCTGAATAAACCCAACAAGGTTCTAGTTATGAAGTCTTGGTAAATCAAGGGGTTGAAGAATTAAAAGGAAATGAAATGAGAAAAGGGTGAAAAGAAATAGCCCTCCATTTATTCAACCTTAGGGTAAAACCGTGTTCAATTCATATGTTACCGGTGGTTACCAAGGTAACATCGGTATTGAAGACAAGACGCCATGGACCCAAAGGACGACCGCACTACAACTTCCCAAGCTACTCAAGTTCCTCTTAAAAGGACTTGTTTCATTCTCACTGGGAACCTACATTATCTATCGACTTTCTCTTAGAGATTGTTGATATTGAAAAGGAGACCCTCTCCCTAGTCTCCGATATAGGAACCAAATATGCACAATTGAGTCTAGAGCCACGAGATCATCTATAAATCTCATTAGGACACTTTAAATGAAGACTCTCTGTTTCACACAATGTGGAAAGAGAGATTATATCTTGAGTCCTACGCTTTATCCTTGTGGTATTGCCGTGAACATCCGAAAGTGATATGCAAACATATTCACAATGAAGATGGAAAGCCTTCTGAAGCCAACATCAAACAAGCTCCTGGTGGGTGGCATGTGAGATCTATCCAATAGATCAACCATGTGACAACCGAATGTAAACAATGGGGCGATTCAACCTTTGAATCAATCCCGTTCAGTCATGGATTGACGGATACCTTTGAAAAATCGGTCGTTGTGCTCAAAACTCTTTTCGCTAGCACATCGATCGCGGTACTAATATTTCAAAATAAAATGTGTTTATGATTGATAATTGATTCTCATTAAAACCTTCGTTGTATTGAAAAACAATTTCTATTGCGTAACACAATTGTTTTTCAACAAATTTTTCATCAACCAAATCTCAATCTCATTGGTTCACTCACTCTCTGTTGTCTCTTTGAGACGTTCCGATTTGAGAACAACCATAAACCTCGTTAAGGAAATACTTCGAATTATACTTGATCACAGTGCAGACTTGTATCGATCAACGGGAACCGTGGTCCGTACTTCAATTCAACGAAGTGATCAAAGACACTTTCGCATGCTTTATTGCTAACCGTTGTATGCGTGTACCGACGCTTGTACTGATTAGAATGATGCGGTCAATCCATAGCCGCATGCTCACACAATACATTCATATCTAAATAAATCATGATAATTGCATCAATGACTCTGATATTTTCACTCCATGCTTCTGCTACGCTGCTTCCAATATCATGAATCAACGAACGCTTCCGCTACTCTCATGAGAAGAAATCATGATCCAAAATGTGAGCATGTCGGTCCAAAAGTCACAACATCACATAATACCAACATCAAAATGGATGAGTCAGAGATTTATGATTGTTGATGATCTCAAAGTCGCTCAAAACTCATTATCACGTGGATCGATAAAGACCTCCACTTAGATTAACCAAACATGCAATAATGAAGAATCGATGACTACGAGCTTCAGAGCAAAGTCCTACATTAAGAATGCAAGAACAATTTATAATGTAATATCCTGCTTTGTATTCAATGTAATTTTTAATGTGTGTTTGAGGTGACCTCCCTTAGAGGGAGATTGTTAGGATTTAGTAAATCCAGCTATTAAAGAGTCTGGCACCTCAAGTATATGTAATCATTAGAAAGCTCATAGTCGTAGATTATTACAAGTTAAGTAGTATTTAGTTTGTAACACCGTGGAGGACGAACGGTTTTACCCACGTATGCCCGATCCACTGCCCGTAGGTGGCGATTTATGTAAGTACTATAAATATTCTCTACCTTCCAAGGTAGAGAGTTGGAGCTCATAATAAGATTTTTCTTTCTCTCACTAAAGTTCCCAAACCTCTAACTTTCTCTCTCTCTAAAACTCATATTATACGCCTACTTGTGGGTATGATCTAGTGTGTTTGTGAAATCCAATATGTTACACAAGGCTACCCAAAAACCCCTATAAACAACAATGGCATTGGAGCCCCAAGGAAACATATAAAGTAATGTTTTTTAAGCTTGAAATAGGTGCAAAGGTAATCAGGCACAGTAACCTTCTCCTAGTTGCATTTCGGGTGTCGTAAAAGTTCCTAAAAAAATTATATATTGAATAACATTAACCATATGATAATGATGTTAATGGATTAACAAACAGAAGATACCTCTACAAACGATTCAATTCTGGGCGAATACAAGTTACTAACTTGACGCGTTTTGGGGTTTCCAAAGTTTCAAAACATACTTGAAAATAAGCACAAACAGAAAATATTCATTTTCGTTAGAATTTAATAAGTGCTTTACATCGAACCAGCAGCCCGGATAATAGCTCAATGACACCTTAAGCATCTTGTAAGACGGCGGCAAGGAGTAGTCGATGTTTTTGATAGGCCAGCTTAATTGAGAATCACCATCTTCTTATAATGTTTTACAATGCTATTTTTTTTACTAAGGTTGTCGTTCAATTTTACTCTCTTTCTTTTGTTCGTATTATTATGGGAGAAAAGTTCTTCCAATGGAGGTTTGTCATTAGGACCTATCACATTTGCAAATAACAATTTTTGGATTTAATCGAGATTTGGGGATTCGTGGTCTTTCTTTGTTGGTGTTTCTTCTGGGTAACAACAAATGACATCATTGTTACCGGATGGAAGGCCAACAAAAGAGTTTTCCTCAACCACATTCACTTCTTGCTCATCAAAATCCATTAAATCTAAAGACGGAACAAACAATGTTTTATCGATGCTTTTTTGAAATTTTCTTCTGAGGAAACACGCCTCAACATAGGTGTGTCCTTTTGGCCAACCACATTTACATTTGACAGGTTGTTGTCTTTGAACTGCGATTTGAAAATATAGTATGTTAAAAACAAAGACATTAAAATCTTTTATTTATCGATGTTGTTTTATCGATAATGTAGATACCTCAAGAGCTTTGTTGGTTGGTGTTCCTTCTTCGTCTCGCACACCAACAATATTGTTAACGGTTCAGTTCCCTGTAATTGTTTCTGAACCACATCCTGCTGTTAATTAAAACAATCCATTGCATCTACATAATTATCACCCGAAACTTTATCGTCGTTTATGTAAGACGACCAATCGTTACCACAATCCGATTCCTGATGAATTTTAATTATATATAGATAAGTATGGACATATGTTATACTTGATATGTAAACTCTAAGTGAAAGATAACATACAATACTAGGGTCACCGGGTGTTTTTTTTTTCATCGTTTGGTGCAACTGGTTGAAGTTGAGTAGTACGATCACCTCCATATTCCATAGCAGGACATTTTTGGGTCATGGCACAAGCTTGTACAAGAATCACAAGGTTACATGGTTGCGTATCTTTAAGCCCATCATCATTGTCAATGGCCGTTACATCGTTCACAGCAACGACCTTATCCCCGTTAGGGCCTAGACCATGACACGACGTGGCCTGTAACGACCAAGGTTTGATATAAATGTACACACGAAGGATTATTTGGGTTTGGTATTGTTGAAGCATAATCTGGCGCGGGCAGGATTCAACGACTCTCCTTGGCCGTTAGTCGTCTTCTCGAGCCCTAGTAGACCTGTCAACAAAGAGAACTCGTTAGGAGTGGACCCGAGGCCGTAGCCCCGGGGTCCACCTCCGACGGTCAAGTTAGTATGTGATGTAGCATATATCAAAGTTAGGGTTTTGATCATTGTACCGTTAATGAGGAGATCCACCATGTATTTATAGGCATGGATTAGGTTTAGGTGTAGAGGGCATCTGGGCCTCACCCATTCCTCGCCCGCCCCACCATACGCCCATAGCCCCCAAGTTTAGTATAAGATAGCGATGGCTATGTTATGCTAAACTTAAGTTCTATTCATGGCGCAGAGGGTGAAAGTGGAACCCGTATGTTGCATCCCGGATAAGGGCGCATCTTTGTACTAGTAGCGACGCAACATGGTGCGACAGAAGACGCGCTTCAGAAGTGCGGCGCTATGCTAACAAAGAGGTGCGACAGAAGACGCAGCTTCGCTTGTGCGGCCGCGCTAAAGAATGGTGCATGAAGACGCGCTTTGTAGCATAAGCGCATTGTGCGCGACAAAGAGGTGCGAAGACGTCTACCTTCAAGCGCGCGGCAAAGAGGCGACAAAGACGCGGCTTCAAGATTACGCGCCTTTACGACACAGAGGACGCCTCCCCGGCAAAGATGCGTGCAAATATTTAAATTCGCCTTTGTACCGAGCTTGCGCTTCGCTTCCAAATATACCGCGCGATGCGCAGAAATAGTAGTAGTATATACCGGTAGCCCCCAAGTTTGATGGTGCTACTCATGTAGGAGCATTAAACTTATTTAATCTGCAAAACACCAATGCAAGATTAAAGTATATGCCGCGAACCGCAAAGATATAAAACCTAATGAAGTAAAACAATAAACAAAGACATAGCATGAATAATATATTGCGCATAGCGTAAATAATATATAGCAAATACGAGAAGTGGCAAGTGCACCGTAGGATGCATCTACTAAATAATTAATTGTGTTATTTTTTTTTAATGTATAAAATAAAAACTCGGATGGATGTACCGTGACCGCGACTAATAGACGCAGATGGATTTATCGTAACCGCGATAGACTCAACGTTTGTGGATGATCGCCGATGTTTATACCACGGCCTTTGTCCGCTATGCGCATCATTGCATTGACTAGCATCGTGGTGTTCGCGCTGCACCGCTTCTAAGATGTCCGAACGCACGGTCTAACGCGGGTAGATTTATCGCATCCGCGTTGTTCGAGCGCTAACAGCGTATAACCAACCGTAAAATGCAAGATTCCGCGAAATTACTTCGCCTAAAAGATAAAATAGTCTCGATCGCGCGATATTTTCTTAGGTCCAATCGTGCGGACTAAAATATAAAATAGGTCCGATTATGCGGACTTTATCATAAATTTAATTTTTTAGCATAATCGCGTATGTTGTGATATGCATGCATCAAATATCATATCAAGGAATCAAGTGTCTTGGTTCCTAAATTGTTAAACTTGCACCATATGCGATGTTGCGCACCCGTTGTGGGATGCGCACAAACTTATTCCAACGCCTCGAGAACAAGGTGTTTAACAAGGATATGCGGATCCAATGTTGATGGGTTTGCAACCCTTTTACTCAACAAGTTGTTTAGTAGGTTAACTTATCCTTTTACCATCGTGGGTTTATTTTAGTGCATGCACACCATGTAGGCAAGAGATAAAAAATGTTAAGACATAAAGTATATGGAAATAACAAATTAAAATATGTCGCGGAGTTAGCTAGAAACCGCGATGTTTTATTAATACTTGCAAGTGTTTGTAAAGAATTAGTGTGTGAAGAATTAGTACGCATAGAACTTGATGCATAAAACGTGATGCAAAATCAAAGTGTTATGCATCTAACAGACGTGATGCATAAACAAGCACAATGCGAATATCAAAGATAAAATACCATGCGTCCAATTTAATAAATAAAGTGTTACCAACTTGTGGATAAAGTTGTACGCATAATGCAAAGGTTTTAGAGTTACCGACTTGAGAAATTGATTTCGCTTAATAGGAGAACACGAAACATAATTTATTCGTGCTCCCACGGATGGCGCCAACTTGTTGAAGCATAATCTGTCATGGCGCAAGATTCAACGACTCTTCTTGGCCGTTAGTCGTTTTCTCGAGCCCTAGTAGACCTGTCAACAAAGAGAACCGTCATAGGAGTGGACCCAGGCCGTAGCCCCGGGTCCACCTCGCACGGTCAAGTTAGTATGCGATGTATCATATATCAAAGTTAGGGTTTTGATCATTGTACCTTTAATGAGGAGATCCAACCATGTATTTATAGGGCATGGATTAGGGTTTAGGTGTAGACCGCCGGCTGACCCATTCCTCGTCCAATCCGACCATACGCCCACAGTATAACATTAGAGGTAACCTTAAAGTAAATACAAACCTTCTGGATCATCGATTAACGCCGAGTCATTTGTATTGGCACAACTTTTAGATTGATCAGAACGAAGGTCGCGATCATTTTAAGACCCAAAGTTGTTGTACTTTTGAAACTCGCTTTTGACAAATGTAAACACATCAAGTACAACCGTGTGTTTCGACCGAATGAATGCCATTTTCTATCATCAAAATTTTTGATCCAAATCCACTAACTCACGAATTATGCCCTCGCTTGAAAGAGTGGTCCCCGTTTGTGAACCATTTAAAGAAGGTTGTTGCTCAATGTTGAGTTGCAATGCGCTGTGTAACCCCGCAATTGACTTTCCATGACAGTGTGTAAATTGAAATCGTCCCACGAATTGATTCAATGCTCGCAGCCTTCTCATAACCGTCTATGTCCGGAACGTACAAACCATCTATATATTAGGCACTCAAATACACCACCAGTTGTTTCATTTCATTTTGTGTTGTAAAAGTTCAACAATGGGAGTTGAGTCCTAAGAACAAAAAGAGTTACAATTACTGATATTGTGAACAAATTTAGGTACAAGTTAGTATAGTCTGCAAAGATAAGAGTGTGTGATGCCTACCGTCCAAAGAGATTACAACAGCTATGTTCCAAAACTTTGAAAGTTCTGACCAAGCAAGACCACATGGAACCACCTTGTTGTCTTTCACCCACTAAAGTGAGCTTTTAGGAAAACTCTCCAAAATCCAAATCTGTAATAGACACACCCGTCATCGTTAAAAATGTCTAGTTATGCGCTATCGCTTTTGAATTTGTTTAAAGTTTTAACAAACTAAAGGTCATATGTTTAGGATGAAACAATACCATTATGATTACAATTACTAAAAAATCGCAAACTAAAAAGTGTTGTAACATTGCTGTAATCTAAATTACGGGTAACATTTATATTACGTGTATACACACCAAAAGACCAAAGATTGCATAACAATAAAACAACATCATTATTTATAGCTACTTTTTGATTGAACAAGTAATAGCACAACAAAATAGAATCAAAACCTTTTAATAACCTATTTTATAAAACAAAGATGTTATCAAACTAAGATATACATACATTAGTACAAACTACAGAGAATTCAAACCTTGAAAGCCCAAGAGAACCCGTATAGATTGTATATGGCATCTAACTTTGGGTTTTTTCAATTTTAACAGATGATCTTTTCTCGAATATGAACAATATTTACAAGACTTTGATAAAATTTATGCCACATATATTCACCCCAAGGAAATACATTCCAGGCTTCAAAATCATCAACCAAGGACAATAAGTGATTATGGATGCAATTCCGCTTCTTTTCCCATAAACACCACTCTGCACTACCAAATTGACACACCCTAACAACGTCCTCATCAGAAAGAGATAACCACCTTTTTCCATCCTTTTTTCCATCATTAACAAGTTCCAAAAGATCAATGGCATGTACATTTGTTATACCATTACTTTTTTTCAGAAATACATGATCACGTAGCTTAGATCGCTTATTCGCTTTTGAAACTTTGCCAAATCGAAACCCCTGTTATCGGACAAAATTCTTTCCGGCCAAACCTTAACGAATGCTCCCAAATTTGGAATGTTAGTGGAGGGGAATCAGAGGATATGTTAGAAACATATACCTGGTGTTGCAAAACATAATGCATCGAAGGCTCATTCTCGCACACTTTATATCCAACCATGGACCAAATATCGCTTGCACTGAACAACCTTTCGGTTTTCGTTCTTTGACAAACAGAGTTTAATATCTTGCAGCAACTTCAATGTAGAACGAAATGCGATTTTACAATTGTACAACTTTAATTTTGTCATATGGAATTATACAGAAAAATTAATTAGGGTTTAGAGGGTTATGTGAATAAGATGTGGTTTGTGAGTGTGTGCGCGTGATGTAGAAGAAGACGCTTAATTGTAGAAGCGTTAAAAATTGTACGCTGATGTTTGATTGTATGTGTGTGCGTGATGTTGTGAGTACGTGTCCGAAGTTATTATTATTAGTTTTTTAATACAACCAGTGTAAAATGACCATATTATCCTCGTGTATAAATACAAGTTGCCCAATATTATATAGTTGCCCGAAAATACATTTTGGTTGCCCAAAAAATAATACCTTACAATACATCACAAATACTGTCAAAATATGTACTTTCGTCAGGCTTTTGTCGGACACGTGCCACCCCATGGTTGGCTACAAGAAAATCGTTGGGCAACTAGTCCATTTTCGGAAATCAAAAAAGCGCGGTCCAGAAAGTGATAAGCATCAGGGCGCGCGGTCTATTTGACTAATTTTCCCTTATGAAAATCAGTTGTTCTATGCTTATGTTGTGATATCAATTTAGTAGCACCCCAATACTTGTGTGCTTCCGCTGAGCCATTTTGGGGGTGTTACAGATTGGTATCAGAGCCTTGGTTATAGAGAACTAGGCACAAATAAGTCCTAAACTATAACCGCTTTTACGAAAAACTTTACCTATGACCAAACACATGCCAGCCTGCCTTGCTCACTACTTTTACTTAGCATAAATTATATATTATGCTCACTATTTACTTGTTGTTTATTTAACGCAACCCTGTGTCATACTCTGCTATATGCTAAACAATATTTACTTGACACATACTATTGGTTTTAAGTATTTATTATATACTTGCACATATATTCCGACTTTGTCACAAACTATGTCTTACCCCGCTCACTCATACTCATATATATACTGACATTGTGATAATCCTACTATATATTGGCCTATAACCTCGGGGTTATGCCTTTCTTTACATGAACTATCATTCATCTTCGAGTTTTAATACTCGTCTCACTCTATGTGAACTTATTAACTGACCTCGAGTTTGGTCACTCATCTTAATCTTTCCAAAACAACTCTTAAAAGTATTGGAACATGATATTACTATAACTGAGCTGAGAATTTCAAAATTCATTGAACCTCGGTGGAATATAGACTGATCACCTATATTCGACCAGGGACAGTGGGACATAGCCTGATCACCTATGTCTGACTCAGAGGTGAATTTTGCAATACTGAGAATAGTTACACTGAAATTATGTTTGAAGTAAATTCTTGTTAAAAACTTCGGGTGCTACAAACTTTTTGTGTGAATATACAAACTTTTCATATAACAACCCCGTATTATTATACAATGTGTATCTGTCACAATCCTACCCCGTCACAATCTCCTCCACGCCATGCTTTATTGATGAATAGGGATTCATCACCAACCATTCGAGGAATGACTTTCCTTTGCTCACTAGGCAAACCTTTGAAGTAAATCAAACACTTTGTGTTGAAACAATAAACAATAAGCATTTTAATAGGATTGCTAAGGAACGAACTGGTTCATCATTTGCAAGAAGCTGAAGTGTTGAAATTATTTGAAATTGAGAAACAACTTTTGAATTCACATGTAAATCCCCAACATGGAACCAATTCCGAGTTGTCACTTAGAACTTTATTTAACAAATATTCATTATAAAAGCTGAAGTTCAACAACTTTCTCTATATTTATCAAGTTCTTTTCCGAAATTTTAACAAGTCAAGACCCTCTATTTTTATATCGTCCAAATCCGAGAGGACGATGACCCGAACCAGTCATTATATGACCATCTACTAACAATCATAACCTTAACAACTGGACTCTAACCTTAGGCATCTAAAATTTATGGGATCATACATCCCCAATCACATCTTCTTCCCTAATATTTTCACCATCAAGGACCTTACTTTTAAATCACAATTGTGACAACAATAAAACTCGTAGTGACATTTTTTTTGAAAATATGTATTCTTACAAGCTAGAATTTTCTGGTCAAACTTTATCAAACCTTCCTACGAAAAGAAATATCAAACGTCGACTCCTTGCAAAACGGTCTTATTTACATCACGTGTAAAAATCTATCTTACTAAAATCTAATCCATTCGAGGTCTCGAACATCTTACTCAACCATCTATCTCAGACGAAGAAATTTGCATTTCTTGACAATTTTAACCAGTACTACGAACAAAAACTCTATTAGCCCTGGGGAGCTAAGATTGAAACCTTACACTCTACTATGCTTACTTTAGACCTCACCGTACCGTCACACAACACCTAATCGGATAACTTGGACTAAATCATGAGGACACGATTCCGTTAAGGAGGTGAGACTGTAACAACCGGTAAATTTCGTCTTGTATTAAATTAATATAATATTCTAATGAAAGAATACTTATCCATTTCTACGTCTATATTTTTTTAATTTAACATTATCATTTTTCCTTATCACAACAACCAACTAATGTGACGAACAAAAAAAAATGCTCACACGCATACCGACACCGACTAAGTAACGACAAAATTTTATAATCTAATCCTAAGTAATAATGACACCGTATTATTACACTTTTTAAAACGTTTCCAAAACTATAATTTTTATATTTTACATATGCCGGGAAAATACGTTTATACGGATACTCGACAGAACGATGGGTACAGTTTATACAGTGAATAATAATAAAAGCAAAAAAAACAAAACAAAACAAAAAATCTATCTAACACTTCCTTCATTTACACGCCTCCTCCCATATCTCATGTTTGTTAGAACTGCTACTTCATCTTCTTTGTTGAAAGGTCACTATCTCCATCCTTGTATCTGCTCTCCCACGCCAACATCAAATCCTCTCCCATGTCTCCCCATCACTTATGTCATTCTATGTTCCCTAGATATTTCTTTTGAAATTCTCTAACTAGTTCCTATATAAAGCACATCCTTGTCACTTCTGACACATACTCTAAAACATATAAATTATCTTCCTTTTTGTCTGCTACTCAAGGCAGAACCACATCTCCTCTACAAACCACCACAAGAACAAAGACATGTTAGGAGTTAATTTCGGTTGGTAAATTTGGTTGTGTTCGGGTTCATTTCAGTCTCGCGACATCACCACAGCCACCATACGCCACTACCACCATCGAGATACAAGGAGGAGATCAAGGTTTATTTGAGGTTGGTTTGGATTCTGTTTGTGTAACGCCACCATCTTCACTCCTCCACCATTTCTCCTCATCGTTCTATTTGGGTTGTACCGATGACGTATCATTGTGCCCGTACACTTTAATATCATTGTGCCTTGCTTGATGATACTATTGTGCTTACTACTCGATGCCAGTCGTGTTACTCCTAATTCTTGCATTTCTACATATTAAGGTGAGTTCATAGCCCCTTCTTTTACTTGTTTTATAACTGTTCTAGGGGAGAATACATGCTCGTTTTTAACTAAGCTCAGTGCTCGCTCATGCTTAAACCCATTACTTGCTCTTACTTGAAAACACGATTTACTTGCTGATTGCATATTGGATTATCTTATGGATATAAATGTTTTATCATATATGCAAGGTTCATAGCCCTACTTTTGCTTTTAGTAACTGTTATACAAACTCCTTTGGGGAGACTACTTACTACCACAACTTTTATGATCACAATTGCTTGAAAACTGTTTAGCTACAAACTGTTTAAATACGGTTCCATTTGTTTAGCTACGAACTGCTTAAATACGGTTCCATCTATTTAGCTACAAACTGTTTAAATACGGTTCCTATCGTTTGTATTGACCGGCTAGGCAATCAAAAGCACTATGAGTGTATAACGACATAACATTCCGTATGTTTAACTCAAAATCTTGTGATCAACTATTTTATTACTAAACCTATGAACTCACCAACCTCGTGTTGACACTTTTTAGCATGTATCTTTAGGTTTTGAGGTGATAGCTTATCTTTAAAGGCGCAAGGCAAAGGCATGGCATGGTCATAGAAGATTCTGATTTACGTATTGGGACCACATTTTTATAATGGGCCATTTTCCGCACAAATCAATAATGTAAACATTTTTTTAAAAATGAATAAAAGATTCTTTATGAAAATCAGTTGTTCTATTCTTATGTTGTGATATCAATTTAGTAGCACCCCAATACTTGTGTGCTTCCGCTGAGCCATTTTGAGGGTGTTACATATGTACCTTGCGCGCATCTCAAGGTCTGGGACATAGCCAATTTAGTCATTGAGCTTACTGTAGGCCCAGGGTTTGTGATTGTTGGACCTGAGTCCAGGGTTTGCAATCATTGGGCCTGAGTCCAGAGTGTGGGCCTAGTAGACCTGTTGTACATACTACACGTCATCAAGTCCCCCCAGTCTAGTATGTTCATTGCGTGCGGATATTGTCGCATGCGGTGGATGTCACTAGACTTGAGTTGACTAAGGGTTTCACCGTGCGTTTTTTTCCTTTCCGGAAATGCTTTTTTCTACCCTTAGGAACTGCTATACCATCCAGTCCCCCCAGTCTAGTATGTGCGTTGCGTGCAGATATTATCGCATGCGGTGGATTTACTTAGACTACCTCTTGCGGGTCGATTTCTCTTCCGCACTCATTAAGCGTTTTCTTGACGCTCCTTTCCTTGGGAAGTGTTTTTTACAACGTGGACGGTTTATGGCTTTTCATGTTCTGGTTGATTTGACTCCGTGGGCCCTTTGTTTTCTACCATCTTTATCCACGTATCTGTGATTTTGATCTTTGGATCAGATTGCTTTTGGACGCGTGTCCTTTTTTAGGGTTTTCATGGTTCATCTTCATTCTGTCCATATAAATACCCCTTACTTTGGTTTTAGCCCATTTTTTCTTTTTACTGCTTTTTTTTTTTTTTTGCGAACACCGTTTTTTGATCGAATCTTACCTTTGGCCGTATCCGCCTTCCAATTCCTCAGTCAAGTTAGATTCTTGATTCCCTTTTTCTTTTTCCGTTATAGGTACTTTTTCTTCTGCCAAGTCTAAACTATCCCAGAAGTCACTTGCTTGGTTTAAAAATGCACGCATCATTGCGTAAATTGCGTGCATTATTGCATTGCATTTAGGATTTCGCATCATGGTGCCTAATGCGAGACCATCCCAGAATGCGCTCGCATTAGACCGCAATTTGCAGTATTTGTGTAATGCTAGCAACGGTCGCAATTGTCGCAATATGGAATTTAGGTCATTTTGGAAAAATTAAATCATTTAGAAGATGCTAAAATATTTAATGGACTTTGAAAAATAGAAGTTGTTTAAAGACGTCGAAAACAAACACAATAACGACATCCAAGTTACCCTTCGATTCATGATTATGCACTATTAACATGATTTGAAATCATGCAAACAATATTCTTATTCTAGCTTCATGTTGTGAAGGAGTTCATCTTAATCTTTGATCATACATAATCATATATGTGAAATAATTGAGTTAGATATCATATGTGTGATTCAAATTTTACTAAAATTTTAGCTCTAACTTTTTCTATTGATTTAGTTATGCATGAATTCAGATTGTTAGCTACTTGTATAACGTATAAGTATACCTTTAATACATCATAACATCATGTCATCATGCATATGTATAAAATGGAATCTAGTCATTCACGTTTAATAGCATTGATTGGTAACAATAACAAGGACCCAGGTAGACATTATGGAATTCAAGATCCAAAAATCAAAAATAACTTTACATGTTCGTTCTCTTTGAAAGTAATTAAAGGAGGTGGATCTCGTTTAAAACAACATTTAGCTGGAGTTTATAATGTTGTTTATAAGTATTTTGTGTCATGACTTGGTGACTTATTTGTTTTACAATTAGATTATTGGCCTAATTATTATATTTTGGTGACTTATTTGTAAATTTATTGCATTTACTTGGTACTTTATTTTATATAATACGTATATTTATTTTTTGTACTTTTTAATACAAAGCGCATCGCGTCCAAAATGCGCTCGCATTTGCAACACGCATCACGCATCGGCCTCTTGGACTTTTAACGCATCAGATCGCAAAACGCAATTTTAAACCAAGGGCACTTGATCGTTTCTGTGTTGATTATTCGATTCCGCTCTTTGTTCATCCGGAATTGCCTGATCCTGACAAAAGTATTCGTGAAGCGCCGAATGGAAAAATCGGTGTTTATACCCGTTTCTTTAAGTTTGCTAATTTCCGCCTTCCCTTGTCCTCTTTTCTTGTTTCGATTCTTGACTACTATCGTATTCATATCTCGCAGCTTTCTGTCATCGGTGCTGCTAAGGTTTCTCAGTTTGAAATTCTTTGTTTTGCACTTGGTATTGAACCATCAGTTGGTTTGTTTAGGAGTTTTTATATCTTGTCTCGGAGTCATGGTTGGCTTTCTTTTAGTAAACGTGTTGATAGCTTTGGTGTTTGCTATACCAAGCCCCTTGATTTTCTTAAGAGTTGGAACGACCACTTTTAATGGATTGACTCATTTGCTTGTCCCTCTATTCATCCTTTCTTTGTTGGTGGAAATCTTCCTACGGATGCCACCCCTAGGGATACTGAGTTTGATGCTGAACATTTTGCCTCCCTTGTTACCAATGCTTCTTCTTTTGTTAAGTTTCCGGAACCTTTCCTCTGTTTGGTTGGGTTGAGCCGCAATTATACTTTGGGCAATGACTTTTATCCCGTGTTTTATGATCAAGAGAATCGGGGTGGGATGCCGTATCTATGTTTTTCCTTCCATTACTTTATTCTTATTTTGCCCTTACTTTTGTTTCCTTTCCGTCTGTTTGCTGCAGCTATGGATTTGTTGTCGTTGGTTAAGCAGAAGAACCCTTTGGAGTTGCTTGTTGATACTCGGCCACGGGAGGAGGATGAAGTTCCTTTGCTAAAATTGACCGAAGGTCGTACTGTTTCTCTTGCCCCTCCTTCCTCTGGTGAAGCTAGTCGTGCAGCTAATTGTTCGGAAATCGAAGTTTCTCGATTGTCTGGTGATGTTGTCCTGCGACCTGACTATTCAACTTGTGATATTGGTTTTGACAGTGGGGTGGCTTCTGGTTATGGTAGGAAGAGGAGGAAAGTTGGCATCAGCCTTGTCCATCCCCCTAAGAAAGCAAGGAGCAACCTTAACGATTCTGGTAGGGCATCTACTGGTGGTAAGTCTTCAGAGTCCATTAAGAAGTTGCTAGCTCAAAGTTCACAAACTCTTGAATATTGTTTAAATGCTTTGCCCACTCATTCTTCTTCTTCTCCTTTATTATCAACTACTCCCCTTGGGACGTCCACTGAATTTGGTTTTGATTTTCTCCATCTTGATGGTTCTCCTTCCAGGTTTGTTGTTTATGCTTTTGTTTTTTCGTAATTCCTTTGTCTTTCCTCTCTCTTATTTACTTGTTCTTCACTTGTTTATTCAGCAGCTTCTCTCTACCGCTATGACGGATGCCGTCATTACTACTGTTCATTATATTGAGAAGGGGAAGGGTCAAGTGGATATTCCTTCCTCTCTTCCGGATAGCCTCTCTCCGGTTCTTGATGACCTTTCGGATCTTGATGTTTCATGGGACATTCAGATCGTTGATGATCCGCACTCTGGTTCTTCATCTGGTGTTCATATTTCGAAATGGAATATTGCCAAAAGTTCGCTTCTTGATGATGTTGATGAGTGTCGTGTTATGGTGGACGAGTTTGCTCCTCCTACCTTCTTTTCCGCTATCCGTGATATGGGGTATGAGCGTCTCCTTGGTGAGTTTAATGTTGTCGTGGCGTGACAATTGTGCTTTAGTTCTGAAGTTCGTCAGCGTTTAGTATTTAATGGTATGGAGCGGAAACGCTTATTGTCTTTGTTGGCAAGTAAGGATAAGGAGATTTCGGCTCTGGATTCTGAGGTTGCTAATGCTATTTCTTCTGGGACGTCTTCTGACATTGCGTCTTTAGCAACCTCTGCTGCAGAGCTTTCGTCTTTGAAGAACCGGAACTCTGTGCTTGAGGAAAAACAAAATTCTCTTCGAGCCGAGGTGGCAACACTTCAATCGTCTCTCGATGCTAAGGATTTCGAGTCATCGACTTTGAGAGCTGAGGTTGTTGTTCTTAAGTCTCAGAATTCCAATATTTCCGGACAGGTGTGCGTCCGTGCTCTCTTTCTTTTTTATTTTATTTTTTATTTTATATATATATTGTTCCTCTTGTTTGTTTTCCGTTGTCTTCTGATTTTGTTTTGTTTGCAGATACGGATTTTGAAGGAGTCATGCTCGGAGCTTCGTAGCCGAGCTCCGTCCTTTGCTACTTTGGAGGAGGAATTCTGTAAGATTCAGGATGCTAAGATGGCCGGACTTATGAGGAAGGTTGATTCGGCCGTTGCTGACTTGTATGCCCTGGCCAGTCATCTTGATGAGGAGTTTTATCCTCGATTCCTTACGCTATTATCTAGCCCTCGTTGGTTGTTAACGAACGGTATGAGACTCGCTGTGTTTAAGTGCTTAAACTCTCCAGAATATACTGCGGCAATGGCAAAGGTTATTGAGCGTGCCGTTGATAAGGGTATGCAAGAAGGCTTAGCTGCGGGCATCATTCATGGTACGGAGAAAAGAGAGTTTGCTGAGCTTACTGCATATAATCCCTCTGAGGAGGATCACTATGTTTTCGCTGTGAGGGCCCTTGAAAATGTGGAATTTTCTTTTACTCTCTGTGCTTAAGTCCAACAAGAATGTTGGTATTGCGGAAGTTATGGACCTTCTCCGTGTTAATGGGCCTTCTGCGAATGCTCCTATGATTGCAGGGTTACAGCCGGATTTTGAGCAACTCATCATTCCTGTTTATGATAAGGGTAGTGATGCTGTTATTGGTAGCAGCTCTTTGTCTTGCTCTTTGGAGGTTGTTCAGAAGAGAGTTGATCAGGTTAGAAAACGCCTTGGTGCTTATCGGTTGTCTGTTGCCGATGTTTACAACTCTTCCATTGATCCTTTGTCCGCTCGTAACGCGATCGGTGTGGAAACATCTTCAGCTAGTGAGTTAGCTTCTGTTTGCACTACTTCTTTGCCGCATGTGCCTCTTGCTGTCAGCACTTCTAATATTTCCGCGAGATCTCTTTCTATTGAAGATTATGATGTAGGTGGGTCCAATACCTTTGTTGAGGTTGCAAATGATCCACCTTCTGGAGTTAGCGAGGTCTCCACTGTTCTATCTAAGCCTCAAGCGAGTGCTACTGCCTTAGTGCGGATTTAGTTTTTTCTTCTCTTTTCTGAGATGCTTTGTAATCATCTGAACAATGTTTGTCTTTGTTTCTTTTGTAATACTTCTGATAGTTGTACTCAGCTTCTCCCTCTCTCTTTTTTTTCCGCATGCTTTTCCTTTGCTTTGTGTTTATGCTACAACTTTTTTCCTTATGCGAGTTCTTGATGCTTTTTGTGTATGTTATTTTCCACTTTTGTGTTGCTATTTTAACGTTATACGGATATGCACGTTTTGTAATAGTCTTTTGCGCACATACTCTTTTTATCTGTGCGGTGCTATTTTTTAACGTTATACGGATATGCACGTTTTGTAATAGTCTTTTGCGCACGTACTCTTTTTATCTGTGCGGTGCTATTTTTAACGTTAAACGGATATGCACGTTTGTAATAGTCTTTGGATAATTTTGGGCTATCCTCCCAGTACTGGGCTTGCAATACCTCTTACGTAGTTTGGTGATTATGTTGTTCACCAGTTATGTTATTTGTGATAACTCTATGCTATTCAGAAATAACATATTTGGGTCGTGCCCTTCTTGTGCTTGCGCGTCTTATGCACTTCAATAAAAAAATAAACATTTTAAAGAATAAAATAATGAAGGTAGCTCATCTTCATCATTCTTTTATTAACTGATCATATTTTTTAAATACATAACAAAAATAGGTAAATTCAAATACATTTTATACTTCCCTGCCACCGGTCTTACTCTTTTACTTCCGTGGTTACTTGAGCCGTGTTTCTTTTCATAATTCTGCTGATAACGAACATCGTTTTCTTGGAAGATTTCCTTATTGTGGAAGTTTGTTTTGATTGTCGTCCGTATGTTGCTCTTTTGTTATTGCCTTTGTTGTTTTTCTACTAGTTTTGCCGGTGTGGATAGCGTCTTTGTGAGTATCCGTACTCTCTTCGTGGGCTAGAATCCTCTCCGTGTATGCTACTTTTTCCTCTGAGATCTCGTGTCACTCTCTTCTGACGATGATCCCTGAGGAGCTACCAGGCTTTTACCTTTCATCCTTCGACAGCCTGTTTTTGAAAGTGTAGCCTGTGAGAGTAGCCTCGTATATATATCCCGGCCCCAAGTGGTCATTTTTAGCTTACGTTCGGTCTGTCCGACCTGATTCACTTGGGTCGGTAGACATGTGCTTGTCTGGGGGCCGGGGTACAACAACAATAGGATGAATGCGTAGTTTGCATCCTTTGTTGCTTGCCATTGTAAGGGAAGCTTCTTAATAGCTAGGGACTGCCTGATATAGCTCCTTGCCCCTAGCGTTCCTTCTTATCCTTCCCTGAGGACCCATCCTTTTCCACACTCCACCATTCCCGCCCTTACCATTTCAGTTCCCTCGTAGCTCCTTGACCCGGCTGTCTCCGCAGTTGACCCTTGAGCACCTGTTTGATCTTGTTTCCCAATGGCTGTTGGGAGTCTAATCGACAGTAGTGCTCCGGTCGCGGGTGCCAGTGCCCTAATTGGCAAGGTACTTGGAAACGCCGTAGGAGGAGGTTTGAATGTCGAGGCGTTATGGTGAGTTGTGGTGGTGGGTGATTAGTCGTCATTTTAGAACGACTAAGTATTATTAGTTGTCATTTAAGAACATATTTTGGTGCTTTTTATGTTCTCCTTCGTATTTTTCTTGTGATGGTGATAAAGGTTTGGGTTATGTATGTTTTCACTGCTCTCGTGTTGGCGATATGTTGCCATGGGAATGAGCTTCTTCAGACTTTTCTTTTTAGGAATGTTTGATTCTGGAGAACGAAGACTATTGCTTTGCTTTTCTTGTGTCTTCCTTTTTTACTTCACGTATTTATAGCAAAGATTTTACTGTTTTTCACGTGCTAGTGTTTGTCTTTTTCTACCGGTTGGTAGGTTATTGCATGTCTAGGTTCGTAGCCTGGGTGTCTATTCTTCTGCCTTATTTAACATGATATTCCTTGGGAAGGAACGTGTATCTGTACTTGCAGATTTTCTCCTCTCTTGTTATCTGAAATAGGTTTAACCTTTTACCTCCGCCCTTGCCTTTTTTGTTATTGAGTATTTCCCTTTCCATGACTTGTGTTTATTATGTCATGTCTGCCGCGAGTTCCTGCGTACTTCTTTTGGTGTGTTACTTCTTCCGAAGCTAACTCTTTATAGGTTACGGGTCTTTGTTTCTTTTTATTCTCTAGGAACTGTTTCCGCATGGTTTTTCCGCCCGCATTCGTAGTGTGTTTCCATCCTTACTATTACTTCTTTCCACATGACTTTCCGTGGTTCAATTGTTTTGAAGTGGCAGTGCGGCTTTTTAACGTTTGCAATTTTTTCCTCAGTCCTTTTTATTTGAGGTTTTTACATGGTTGAGATCTTCATTCGCTTTGTCATGGATATCCCGATGCGTGCTCGTTTCATTTGTGCTCCTACATTTTTTTTCACTGAAGTTCCTTTCTCATTTTTTCCTTGATGCGTGTGTGATTCCGCTTATTCTTGCTATTCATCAGCTTCTACCGTCGGCCCTTTTTTTTTTCTTCTCTCTGCTTCTTCAAATGCAAACACTCTTCCGTGGTATGTCTTGCTTTTCCATGAAATTCACAGAACTTCCCTTCAGCTTCCTTCTCAGTTGTCGTGGTTGGGAAAAGGTTTGTAGATCTTGATTTTCCTTGCACCGTTATTTCTTTGAAAGGTTTTCGTGGGTTGATGAAACCCTGTTGCCTTTCTCTTATTCTTGGCTTATTCTTAAACCTCTCTTTGAAACTTTGTCAATGCTTGACTGACGCTCGTTCCATTGGTCTTTGTACCCACTGCCTTTTTCTTTCACGACTTCCCGCGGCTACTTCCCCTCTTAGAAAGGAAGTAGTTATGCTCATTACTTCGGCCATTGACTTCGGGACTCGGTCGTGTAGCCACTTAATCAGTTCTGGATCAGTAATCACATGCATGAATCCTAAGACTTTCATAATTTCTGGGGCTCCCTTTACGTTCCTTGTTTTTTCTTTGAATCTCCGTACGAAGTCTTCCGTTAGCTCTCCATCCTTTTTCTTGATGTGATGAATCTCCATAGGATCTTTGATACATTTCTTTTGCTGCAGGAAGTTAGTTAAGAAAGCCTCCTTTAGCTTGTCGTAGCTATCTATTGATTCGGGTGGAAGGTCATCAAACCAGACCCTAGCGGATCCAGTGAGCGTGGAGTTGAACATGTGACACCATGTTGGCATGGCCCATCATTCCACCTTTGCAGCTGCCTGGAAGATCTTTAGATGATCCTCAGGGTCTCCGCTCCCATCATATGTTTTCATGTTGGTTGGCATCCGCGTTTTTATGGGCATTTCAAAGTAGCGGATACATGGAGTAAACGGATCAGTCTCCTTGAAGACCCAGGGTCTGGCCAGGTCACAGTCATAATCATTTGGCTTCCGCTTTTTGACCTCGGACCCTCGGCATCCGCTTCCGTGCGGTTCATCGTTTGAACAGTTATTCGCCTTTCGCGACCGAGTTTTTTCGGTTTCATGCCTTCCCAACCTTGATCCTACCGGCCGCGATTGAGAACCCTTGCGGTTGCTCCTCTCTTTTCTTCCGGTACTGTGGCGGACTTGTTGCCTGCGGTCTTTGGGACATACGGAAACACTTTCCTCCTTATCTCCGAGTCGGTGGAACACACTTTCGCGCAGCCTTTTGAACACTGTTTCCCTTATATCTTTTTTCCTTTTGGGTGACCTAGATCGGGTACGTCTTTGGTTGCCACCATCTTGCGCATTCCGCCATTTCACTGCCTCGAGCTGTTTCCGTAGGTCTCCACTTGGCGTTTCCACTCTATAGTGATGTTGAGTTTAATGATAATCCTTCCGGATTTCTGCCGCCTTGGTTCTTTCTTCTCGTTTTTGAACTTTCTCCGTCATAATAGGCAAGATCTTGTCGAAATATTTATCACAATACCTCCGGAGGGCTGCGTCGGACGCAGGTCCCTCAAGGTCCGTCGAGACCGTGTGGTTTTCTCTTTCTACCGTACTCTGCAACGTAGACATGAAGGCAGGAGTTGGTCTAGATCTAGTGCTCATGGTGAGTATTTTCTGGAACGCAGTTGTGTACTGGGTCCCACGGATGGCGCCAACTTGTTAGTATAATTTGTGCGACTGGTTATAATGGGTCTGGACGTAGCTTACCGGACTGGGCCAGCAAGCCTTTGATGGGCTGGTCTTGTACTAATTCAAGTAGTTTGAATGAGATCTCTGCACAAGAAAGGTAAATCGTTAGTCTTATCATAGGGACGGACCCCACGATTAGACTCCGGCTTGAGAATAAGTACACATTCTTGAGAGAGAAAGTAAGAGCGTGTGTGTGTAATTATGAGAGAGAAAGTTCTTGTACCTTGTATGGTGATTAGAGCCCCTTTTATAGGCGAGGTTTGCTGCTGGGGCTTCCTGGATTATCGCATATAGTGGTTTGTCGCCGAAGCCGGACCCTTGGTAGACAAGAGTTCCGTGTTAATCGCGGATGCGGACGTAAGAGGTCTAACGGTTGAAGGTTCAGCCCGTTATGTACCTTACGCGCATCTCAAGGTCTGGGCCATAGCCAATTTAGTCATTGGGCTTACTGTAGGCCCAGGGTTTGTGATTGTTGGACCTGAATCCAGAGTTTGCAATCATTAGGCCTGAGCCCAGAGTGTGCGTATAGTATATATTGAGCCTAGTAGACCTGTTGTACATACTATACGTCATCACTAACTTTTGCTATTGATTTAATATGGAGTAAATTATGATTCTTTGTTGCTGATATAACTTGTAACTTGTAAGTATACTTTTGATATATTTTAACATCATGTCATCATCTACTTTTGAATATGTTAGTGATTTATTTATAAGTTTGTTGCATTTACTTAGTACTTAGTAAAAATAAATATTTATAAATATCTTTTTTTACCTTTTTAATACTAAACGCATCGCGTCTAAATTGCGCTCGCATTCGCATCATGCATTACGCATCGGCCTTTGGGACCTTGGGCATAAAGGGCACGTAGGCAGTGAATCGGGATGAAAGTGAAAGTCTCCAAAAAGTGGCGAAATACTCTCGAAACCAATTCACTAAGTTGGACAGAGGAGAGAAAAATTTCGTGTGTAGGGGTGATACCCGTAAATATACAAAGAAACGTCAAAAGCAAAGGCAACTCTATGGGTCCTTACCGACGTTGGGGGCAAATTTTTTATTCAGTTAATAAAAATACAAATTACAATACAAAAACAGGAAAATAATACAAAATTAAAAAAAATAATAATAAAGAAAAATAAATAAATACGATAATTTTTAATAATACATTAAATTATCAATAAACTAATTTTTTGATGTCGTTGCCAAATATGCTCCATAAGATCTCGTTGAAGACTTGCGTGTACTCCTCTATCGTGTAATTATTTGTTTTTTTCATTGGTGTATTTCGCACCTATCGATCCAAGTGTGTTGTATATTTGGTTGCGTACTATTATACAAGTCGTTGAAGTCATTTATCGCAAACTTTTGATCTTTCAAAATCATGTTATGCTATATGATGCAAGTATACATGATTTTTCGTATCTTGTTGACTTGGTATTGACGCGCCGGTTGTTGTATAATACCCCAACGTCCTTGGAGGACACCAAAAGCTCGTTCGATATCCTTTCGGGCACTTTCTTGTCGCCTTTTAAATTATACGATGCAAAAAATTCAAGCCTTATAGTCGGGTATTTTTTATCACCTCTCTCAAATTGCCCGTCCCATGAGTTCAGACAGTTTTTTTTCATTCCAATGCATACAATCAATGCTTTCAAGCATTCCTGGAAGCCCATGAACCCTCTCATGTGTTGCATAAATATATTTTGAATGCCCTTAAAGTCGAATTTCCTTAAATACTCAGTCGTGTACAAATCAATTATGCACTTAGTAAAATTATCTAGACAATCGGGTGTACAATGTTCACCCATTTGTAGATAGATATTAATCAAGTGCATCAGGTGTTGTGCCGTATGACAATTGGCGTATGGTGAAAGTGCATTTCATAATAACACTAAAACTTATTACACTCGTACAATCGGGTCGGATTTCAAAGAAATTAAAATGGCAGGGAAGAGGATCGGAAATATAGGTTTCAATACCTTTGACTATTTATAAAAATAGTTTTCTGCTCATACGATATCGACGTCTGAAATAGTACTCCAGATATTTTGGATCAGTACCAAAATAGTCGTCCAACAAATGTTCTTCAACAACATCACATTCACGGTAAATCGGATTACGGGTAAGGCATATGGCGGAAGTTTGAGCTTGTTGTTGTTGCAATGTTTGCATATACCAATATGCTTGTGTCCTGATGAAAATGTCGGTTTCATCATTGACATTGGAAAAGTTAATATTTTCATTGTTTGGATTCGAATCCATAATCTATAAAAATGTGTATTTTGATATAAAGTTGTGTGAAAATTGGTTAAATGGGGTATAATATATAAAGAGAGAGATTTTAAAAAATAATAAAAAATCAACCGTTAGCATAAACCAACGGCTAGTTTTTTAAAAAACAAACCAAACCAACACACGTTGGTGGATCAACGCTGGAACCAACACCGGCCCAACGCGACCCACCCTGGGGTGGCAGTTGCGAATACAGGAATTCAGAGCAAGGTATGCACGATTTTTAGTAGATTTATTAACAAATTCAGTTTAGTTGTTGAATTATACGAGTCTATTTTTTTTATTTTTTATTTTTTTGAGATCTTAGTTATGCATGCAGATTTAAATATGCAAAGTCTAAGTTGTTTGAGATTGAATTGGGTAGCCGGATTTGAGTATTTCAACAAAAAACTGTATGGTTTCGTGTTTAATCAAATAAGATTAAAAAAAAAAACTCATCTCATATCATGTAATAACGTATATGGATAGCTTCTTAGGATGCGTTTGGTTTGTAGACAAGTTTAGAATGAGATTTGGATTTGGCATTGATTTGAAAAAAATTGAGGTGAGAGAAAATATTTAATGAGTAGTGATTGACATGACTAATTCATGTGCCTAATTTGATGTTTAACAAGGTTCTTGGAATACATGACAAAATCAATGTTAAATAAGAGGAGTGAGAATAAGTGGAATTAAGGGTGAGCATCGGTCCGGGACCGGACCGAACCGGACCGGACCGACAAGACCGAAGACCGAATTAAGGTAAAAACCGGGACCGAGACCGAGACCGAATGTGGTCGGTCCGATTCGGTCCTGTCCGGTCTCGGTCGGTCCGTCTGTCGGACCGGACCATTTGGAGTCTACTAAGACCAAGATAGTCGGTTTGTGGTCTGGACCAGACCGGACCGAACCGGACCGAGAACCGAATTAGCCCAAATGCATAGACCGAGGACCGGACCGAATGTGGTCGGTCCGGTCCGGTCAGGTCCGGTCTCGGTCGGTCCGGTCCGTTCGGGTCGTTTGCTCACCCCTAAGTGGAATACATGTGTCACTAAATGAATAAATTAGGCATGAAATTAGTCACATGAATTAGGCATCTCAATCATTTTTCATATTTAATTAAGTAAAATTGTATATAAGTTATAAATTAATAGTGAATTTAAAAATATTTAATAAGATAGAAAAAGAAATAATTTTTCACATTGTGATACAATATGTGGCTGTGAGTAAAGAAAGAATTCAAATGTGTCAGTAAAGTACATGTCTATCAACAAAACCTGTCGAAATATGTTGGAATGAGTTTTTGAATCAAATCATTTCTTTTACTCCTATAGTATTAAACCAAACTGCAACTTTCAAGAATCATTTCATTCCTACGAGTCAAAACCTGCATACCAAACTGCATCTTAAGTTTTAATCACTACGGTAACTATTATTTATCAACAACTAGAAGTATGAAATATCAAAATAAGACTAAGTTGTCAGGACTAAGCACTACTTAGGCCCGTTTGGTTTGTAGGTGGGTTTAGGATTTGGATTTGGTTTTAGATTTGGTTTTGGATTTGGATTTAGATTTGTATTTGGATTTGGATTTGATGTAGGAGAGAGAATATATATTATAAAATATATAATTTATTATTTTAATATATATAAATTTAGTTATATATAAAAAATGGAATGTGAGATGCTAATACAAGTGGGGTCTATTTATTTTAGAAATGACAAAAGGAAACCGAATTATTATTTTGACACCAGGCTTGTTGAGTTGGATTCAAAAGAATCAAATAATTCCCAAATTTGGGACCCACCTGATAAACCAAACATGAGTTTTTTAGCTTTCTTTCAATCAACCCATACCAAATCCCTAAACCAAACTGCACCTTAAATATTACACTCACAATTTCATATCTAAATAACCTAAAACAACAAAGTAATCGTAAGTGGATTACCCAGTTTTTAAAGAACAAGGAACAAATAAACTATCTAGTTAGTATGTGTAAGTTGTAAATTTTGTTAAGGGTGGTGATTTGCACATTCTTTTGATTGATTATGACACTTTAATTTAGAGTGTATTGACAGTTATGCCTTTACATGATTTTTACTCATTTTCATCATGTAAAAATATAAATATCAAGACACTCTAAATTAGAGTGTCCCAATCAATTTAAGGAGTGTGTAAATCACCTCTATTTTGTTAATGGGGCCTTCAGGAGGGGATATGGGTAAGTCTCAAAATATTACAACACGACTAGGCCCGTGAAAAAACATAACCGATTTAACACTTTGACCTACATTTTACTATTTTAGTGCCCTTTTTGCTTGCTTCCTCATATTGCCCCTAAACCTTGAGCAACTATTCTTTTTCTTTTTACTTCAACAATGATAAGTTAGACTAAGGTATGCACTGAAGTTTTTTTCTGATTTTTATAGGATGTGCACTCATAAATTTTTAATTTATTTTGTGATTACTTATAAAAAAAAATCAGATTTTTTTTACACTATCAAGAGTTATACACAGGCTATGCATATGCATACCCTATGTTTAAGCTAAATCCGCTCTTGCAGTATGGTAACGTCAATAACGCAAGTGTCACATCGTCATAACAGTGTTTAGCTTAGCTGGCTATGCGTTACCACATCAAAGCGTCTTATTCAAACACTTTATGAACATATTTTAATGAAATATCTCCAATGTAAAAGCTCGAAGAATATTTCTTTTAAGCTAAAAAATCATTTCAAAGCTTTTTAGTTTTTACCATTAGACTAGATAATTTTTTAAATCAAAGACTTGATTATGCTAAGTCATTGAAAGAATGACTTTAAGAAAAAGCTTTGCAGTTATTTCTCAGTCTCAATTTATTGGTTTATGTTTTTATTTAAAGTTAGATTTAAGATCATTTGAGGACAAAAGATTATTTACATACCAAGGGATCAATCTCCACCCTCTATTTTTATTTGATCTAATGGATGAGATTAATCCCAACAATTTAAAAAACCCACTTTCATCATTTTTTTTCAAATATTAATATCTTTCAAACCGTTAATCGTTAAGCGAAAAAAAATATATCATTGCGACGAGCATTTAATTATCTTTCTATAGATATGCACTTTGATATACTTTCGATAAAAAAAAAAATTCGTATTTTTTACGTTTTTTTTTAAGTTTTTTCTTTTTTTACGTTACTCAAATTTGCATTAAAAGATCATATATGATAAAACACTAATTTGAATATCACATGTGTATTAGTGTAATATCATATATGATATGTAATATCACATGTGATATTAGTGTAATATCACATGTGATATTAGTGTAATATCACATATGATATTACATATCATATATGATTTAACACTAATATCACATGTGATATTCAATTTAGTGTTTTATCATATATGGTTTTTCATGCAAATTTCAAGAACAAAACGAAAAATACGAAAAAACGTGAAAAAAGCGATTTTTTTCTTTCAGTATATCAAAGTGCCCGTCTATAGAAAGAGATAATTAAATGCTTCGTCGCGACGGTGGCATAAATATTTTCACTTAACGATTAACGGTTTAAGAGATATTTAAATTATAAAAAATACGTGAAATAATAAAATACTTTTAATCTTAACCATTGATTTCTTTTTAAATGAATGGTGGAGATGAGTCCCTTGTATGTGAGAAAAGTTTGGTATGTAAAATAACTCTCCTGTTAAAGTTATCTCAAAATAGCTGTTTACTTTGATATTTTAATGAATCGGAAAAAGCTTAGTAAAATACAAATACTATTATTTGAAAATATACGGCATATTTTTGAAAAAATATACGGCATATTATTTGAAAGTGCACTTATTATTAATACGTGTAGCTTTTTTATAGGGGAAAAACAAAGAAAAAAAAAAGCCTAAGCTTAAAAAAAAACAAAAATAGAGCTAAACTAGCAAGCCTTGTAAAATCTTCCCCGTACATTTGAACATCTTTGTTGACCAAAAAAGACCCTTAACAGATAAATGAACAGCAAGGCTCCACTATACGTACACAAAGTGCAGGTGTGTACTGCTCACTGGCTATATCCCTAAACCCCTATGTCTTGTTCTATTCACTGACCTCATATGTCCAGACCCCCACCCACTTTATATTCAAAATTACAATACAATCCTTTGCACCTCAATTCAAATCCATATATAAACTAACCGTTAGCTCACTCTGCATATATTTGCCGCGTGGTCATCACCGTCTACTTTATAGTCTTTTTAGCCCATATCTTCTTCTTGCAAACTTCAAACAACATTTTCTTCAATGGCATCACTTCACAAGTCTTTGAGTATTTTCATCACTTTCTTCTTGTGCAGTTTGTTTTGTTGTTCTTGCAATGCTTATAATTTCAATGTTGGTGGAAAAAACGGATGGACTATACCCCCATCGGAAAGCTATAATCAATGGGCTGGCAGGTTGAGGTTTAATGTCAATGACACTCTACGTAAGTCCTTATGGCTTGGTTTTTACAATTTTTTTATGGGTTTTTGTAGTTTTCAAATGGGTTGCTACAAAGTTTTAATCTTTGCCATGTTTGTTGTATTTTTTACAATGGGTTTTTGTTTTTGTGAAATGGGGAGCTATTTTTTTATTTTTTTTTAATCTTGATGTGCAGATTTTAATAAATGGTCTTTATGTCCTAATTTTGTGTATTTGATATGGTGTTTTGTATTTCTCCAATGGGTTGCTAAGAGGCTAAAAAATCTGAAGTACATTAGTAAAAATGGTATTTATGTCTCATTTCTTGTGCTTTTGACCAAAAAAATATAATAAATAAATAAAATAAAAAACCTTCAATCTTTGATGCTTTATTTCATGAACAATGGACTTTATGTCTGGATTTTAATACTCTCGATATGGGTTTTTGTTTTTATGAAATGGGTTGTTAACAATGAGTTATATACTAATTTCTGCATTTTTTATTGGTTTTTTATTTCATGAAATGGGTTGTTAAAAAAGTTTGAATCTTGATGTAACATTGTGGTCTTTAATCTTTATGTACTAATTTTTGTATTTTTGACATGGGTTTCTGTTTTTATGAAATGGGTTGTTAAAAATTCTCCATCTTAATGTGCAGATTTCAAGTACAATGGTGGTTCAGATTCTGTTATGGTGGTTAACAATGGTGATTATGACAATTGCAACACAAACAACCCAATCACCACCCTCACAGGCGGCGACTCTTACTACAACCTAAACCATTCAGGGCCTTTTTACTTCATTAGTGGCAACAAATCCAACTGTGACAAAGGTCAGAAGCTTATTGTGGTTGTTATATCACCTAAAAAGATAGCAACACCTCCGGCGGGTTCTTCACCGGCTCCGGTGATGTCTCCGGCTTCTTCACCGGAAGCTGGGATAGTAATGCCGGGTAGTCCGGTGGGCTCGCCCGGTGAAGGGGTTGCTTCTTCTCCAACTATGAATCCGGCAGATGCTAATGCTCCAGCGGCGCCTGGAGGGGCGTCGCCAGCTGCAAGACTGCCTGTGTCTGTTATGTTAAGTGTTACTCTAGTTATGATGTCAATTGGGTTAGGCAGGTTAAATTAATGTTGGTACTACTTGTTAGTTTGTTTTAGTTAAGTTGTTTTAATTGACCTTTTTTTTTTTGTATGGTGTTGTTTGTGTTGGTAAATGATTGAGCATCTAACACATGATTGAAGTCTTTCATTAATGATAGTTGATACTTTAGGTTTGTTGCTGTGTGAGAACTCCAAGAAGAATGTTTTATAGTTTTATACCTGGAAATGAAATGATGGTCGTGAAAATTTTCACCCAACCTGAAGGGGAGGGAGTGGAACCCTAATACCTAACAAGGAGTGGAACCCTAATACCCAACACTACCTAAATTGTCACGTTACTTCTATCCAATAAAAACTCTCCAACTCAAACTACTCAATTCTACCCTAAACATTACCCAAATTGGTGAAAGTGGTACCCAATCCTATACAACTCAAAATTACTCAATTCTACCCTAACACTACCTAATAAAAACCGTTGGAAGGCTTTGTAGCCGTTGGCTTCATTCGGTTTTCCAACCCAATCCCTTAGCCGATTTGGCCTAACCGAAAGAGAAGGGACGGTGTTACCGATCTACCCGATCGGCACCGATCCTTTCCCGACTCCACTCCCTCCCCTCTAATGATAAGTGATATAAAACTTAGTTTCATTTCATGTTAATAATTCTGATCATAAGCATTTCATGATTCATTGGTATGTGAACTGTTAACTGCCCCTGTCCCGATTTGAGTTTGACATTTTTATATACAAATTTGTGGTTAGAAATCCCATTAAACCTACAAATGTCCAAATTATATTTCGCCGTATTTCTTTCTTCATCTCGAGCATCGTTTTTCGTCTTTCGGTCAAATTATCATCGAAAGTATGATATTTATTTTTTTAGGACAAGTTATTCAGACCCTTTTATTTTTATAAACGGGACTCTTTTTATGCTTTTGCGTTTTTTTGATTTTTTTTTTCTTTTTTTATAATTATTTTTATATCAAAAAACTATAAAGAAAGTGCGGAACAGAAAATATAAAATTTAATAAGTCAAATGTTTAAAACTGTCATAAATAAGGAATATAAACTGACAAAAAACTGTGTTGTACATGAAAAAAGGAGAGACAAAAGGAATAAAAGTACAAACCCGTCTGCATAACACAACCCCCTTTTTTTTATTGAAAGTTGAACAATTGACGATTTGAGAAAAGATCAATATATATCTTATATTTGTCATATATCCAATCAACCAATTATGTCTATTTATTTATTTTTATCAAAACAACTATATCATCATTTTTTTTTAAATATCTCGCACGAAAAAAATTATAACATCGCGACAAAAATTAAATGATCTTTCTATAGATATGCACATTTATATACTTTCGACTAATTTTTTTTTTAAAATTTCCGCCTAATCACATATGATTCGAAAAATCAAATGTGATTTTTACAAATCAAATGTGATTTTTCTCGTAGAAAAATTTTGAAAAAAAAATCGTCCAAAGTATATAGAAGTGCATATCTATAAAAAGATAATTTAATTCTCGTCGCGATGGTGTATTTTTCTTTTTGAAGATTTACCATTTGAAATATATGTTTGTTTAAAAAAAAGTAAAAAATAGATTTTTATTAATTTTGATGAAAAATGTATGACTAAGATTGCTTCATTAGATATATGGCAAATATAAGGTCTATATAGATCTTAACTCTTGACGATTTAGCTCAATTTCTTCTTGTATTTGTTGAAACTTCTTTTCTCTCATTTTCATTTATCGCTTCTTCATCTAAAAAAAAGACTCCCGAGATCCCTTCTTTTTGGAAAAAAGACCTTAGTGGACGTTTTTTCATTTACCTACTAACAAATCAGCAAATGGTGCAGGAGAAACAGCTGAAGATTCCGTTGAAACGGATGAGGATGACGCTTTCTTTTTAGCTTTGTCATTGCCCGTTGGTCGTACTTCACGAACATCTTCCTCCTCGGAATCATCCGCTTCGTAGTTGAGATCCATTACCACCATGTGCCGAGTCCTATGTGTTGTGTGAGGTGGTTTTCGATGTCTTTGATTTTTTGTTTGCAGCGGCATTGGTTTGGTAAAATTTTGGCATTTCTATTTCTTGCTAAGTTCTATGTTCTCTTACAAGTTTTCACGGCTCAACAAGTGTGAAGTTTTGACCGTACATCATACTCATTCAGATATCGCGTTATCTAACACCACTTGGTCATTTGAGTCACTCTCGTACCTCCATTTTACATTATCGTAAATCACGCAAAATTGACCAACCTTAGGACGAATTAACGATTTCCATGTGCGGTTGAGGGCATCATATCATCTTCTCATTCCCCTATTCCACTCTCAAAGTATTCTAGTACAGTCGTCCAAAACCCATGACTCTTTTGAGCATTCCCTTTAAAACTATTTTCGGACATGTAGATATAAGCTTTACCCAACACTAACTCTTCTTTTGGGTCCATGGAACTTTAGCGTCGTCCTTTGTAGTCATCTTGGCTTTTCCACGTCTTTTTAACACCTTCTTTGTTATAACCATCACCTCTTTGACGGGAGAGTTGTCTTGAACGGGTTCGGATGGACCACCTAAAGCTTGAGCCGGAGAATAATGTTGACTACCAAAAAATGGATCCAAATCTTTTACCTCATCAACATTAAAAATGTAAACGGAGAATAATGTTGAGAACTTTGAGATTGATACGTTGATGGTGACGATAATCACGGAACCTTTATGGACGATGCAAAATATTTTGTTGTTGTTGGTGGTGGTAGTAGTAAATTTATTGGTTAACATAGGTACGAACGGATTGTTCGGGTAAATAGGTTGTTGTTGTGGTTCGTTTATAAAATTTGTGGGTTGAAAATTAACAGTTGGTGAGTGAACGAAACAAAAATTGAAACTGGGTGTTGGCACGTTTTGTTGGCGCTAGGTTTTAGGTGTTTTGTTTTTGTGAGTATTTTGAGTTGAGAATGAATAAAGTGTATAGAAAATATTGTGTTTGAAAGTGTGAATAAAAATTGAGGAGTATTGAATATTTATAAAGATAAGTCTATATATTTCCAAAGAACTTTTTTTTTATAAGAAAAAAATGCCAAACTGTTGTTTTTTTTAACGTTGGTTTTTGTATTTTGTGCGCAAACACTCCCCACGACTCGGTCTTGGCATCGACCTAGTCTTCGTTTTTATATGTTGAAAACGCGGCTTGTGCACGGGATGTAATAAGGATGACGCGTCTTGAATGGGTGAAGACTCGATCATCGAGTCGTTATTACGCCAAGTCTAATGATAAGTGATATATAACAAGTTCATTTCATGTTTACTAATCATTATGATCATACTCTAGCATTTCATGTTTCATTGGTATGTCAACTGTTAATTACCCCTGTCCCGATTTGAGTTTGACATTTTTATATACAAATTTGTGGTTAGAAATCCCATTAAACCTACAAATGTGGAAGGAACAACAAACACCTATTTTTAGAAACAACTCTTGCATCTTTGGCAACATAAATCTAAATAAGACAACATCGCTTTTACATTAAATCATTCTAAATTAACGTTGGGATTACTACGCTTTATTTCCATTGCATCGTTTATGAGATATGGCTAAACACCTCTGGCTTATTGCCGCTATCTTCGCAATCACCGTTCCTTGTTTGTCAACATCAATGTCTATGTTATTTCCATCACAACCCCAATGGACTGTGCTAGGTCGTTCACCTGGCATCTCTCGCCAACTCGTGGGCGATACAATTGACATGAGGGAGGAAATGATGATGGAATCCGAAAGTGCACGAAGAGTTCTAGCAGGAAGGGGCTATATAAGTTATGACGCAATGCAAAAGAATAATGTACCGTGCAACCAACGTGGTAAATCGTATTACGATTGTAATAGCAGAGGTCAAGCTAACCCGTATTCACGAGGTTGTAACGTTATCACGAGGTGTGGTGGTAGATAATTACTCCGTATATAGAAAATCTACTTGCATATGTTAATATGTTTTATGAAACCGCTCTTATTCTTTTTCTTCTTTTGTGTATTGTAAATTTTGTCAACAGTCATGTTAACAAAATTGGCATGATAAGTTGGATTGTATTTTGACTATCCAATTTTAGATTATTGTATAGTCTTGTTCTTAAATGGTTTATGATTCTTTATATAGAAGTATTTTCTTTCCTATAATTAATAGCCTCAACATATGAACATAACACAATCTTGAATCTTTGGTATCGGCATAAATGCATAATAACACAATTCTGATTGGTTTTATTCGGCATAATAACACAATTTGATTGAACGGGTTTGTTTCACTTTTAGATAGAATCTCGTCTTTTTGTGAAAAACATAATATTCGAGTGGTGAACATGGATGAAGTATATGCGAGTCCAAATGGTCGGAGACAAATGGTAAATATTACTAATCGACGTTTCTTTAAGGTCGAATGTTTTAACTCGGTTGTAGATATGCATATTCAAGAGTTTAGTAATCTTTTTAGTGAGGCAAGCATCGAATTACTTGTAAATATGGCTTGTTTGAATTTGTTTGATTCATTTGCTCAATTCGACACATAAAAAAATTAGTAAGGTTGAGTGAGTTGTGCCCAAACGATTTTGATAACGTCGAAAGGATGGAACTTGAGAGTCAACTAAACTTCTACTATGCCAATGTCACAAAAGATAATAGTTTTGTCGACTTGAATGGTTTAACCGACCTTGCTACAATGATGGTGAAGAAAACACATTTCTTAGCCTTTGATGTAGCGATTATTAAAGTTAGCTTTGATTTTCCTGTTGCAATTGCATGTGTTGAGAGATGTTTTTCTACAATGAAGATTATAAAATCAAATTACTCAAGAATTCTTAAAATCTTGTGTTACATGTGGCGTAAAAAGAGAGGCGCTTGCAAATGTTAAAGATGAAGATGTAATGAGGCGATTCTAAAATATGACATATCGTAAAAGGCATCTTTAAATGTTTGTTTGCCTAACATAAGCATATTTTGTTGTTATTTTTTTGCTCAAACAAGATGCACATATTTTCTTGTAAATATATTTTGTTTTTTGTACTTTATTAAACAAGTTCTACACAGGTTTTTGTACGCTAAAAGCTGCATTTTGTTGTTTTTTGTTGTTGTTGTTTTGTTGTTGTCGTTGTTGCTTTTTATGTTGTTTGGTTGCTGCAGTTAAGCTGTTTGGATGCTTCAGTTAAGCTGTTTGGTTGTTGTAGTTAGGGCTGAGCAAATCGACTAAACCGACCTAGAAAAACCGACCAAACTGAAGGACCAATGGTCTGGTCTCGATCTCAACTTTTTTCTTATTTCGGTCTCGGTCCGGTCAGGTCTGGCGTACAAACCGACCATTTTTCCTTCTTGGATTGGACCTACCGAATGACCGGACTGGACCAACCCGGACCAGACCGAACACATTCGATCCGGACCTCGGTTTAGGTTTTTGTGCTATTTCGGTCTCGGTCTTGGCCGGTCCGGTCTGGTCCGGTCTTAGACCGATGCTCACCCCTAGTTGCAGTTTAAGTTGTTTAGATGCTGCTGTTAGGCTGATACTTTGTGGTTGTTTTAAGGCTGTTGTTTTAACACAACGTAAGGTGTGTTGTGTTGTTTTAGCACTATAAGATTTTTTATGCAATGTTAAGTCGGTTAAGTTCATTGTTGTTTCTTTCTTCAAAAAAAGAATTAAGGTAATATTTTTTTGCCCCTTACATTTTAATATCTTGGCTCCGCCACTACAGGTAGGCTAGTGGTAAGAAACTTAACTTTCTCATGATGATACTTCCGGTTACGTCGCGTACACTTGAGTAGAAAATCTTCTTGCCTAGGTAACAAGAACAAGGAAATACTTCGTCTTTTCCCCGTTTTACATGCCAACTTATTATGTCTTTTATCATCCAAACTCTTTTCTCATGTACTCCGTAGTTCATAAAACTTTTGTGTTTGATTGCTTATGTATATCATATAGGAGCGTCTTGCTCGAGAAAAACAAAAAACGAATAGGTACTCGACCTGCCAACCCATTTTTTAATAAGTTTAAACTTAAAAAAATAGATATATCATTGATTAAATAGGTTACTTGGGTTAAATTGGTTGACAGGTCAACCCACCAATCCATTTAACTTGTCTACTCCAAGTATTTGGTTTAACCCGTCGACCATTTTAATTTGTCTACTCCGAGTATTTGGTTTAACTCGCCAACCCGTTTAGATAAATCAGTTAAACGGCTTATTTACGAGTTAGATGTAAGCAGGTTAGGGTTAACAAATGTGACCCAATTACTTAAACAGGTCGTGTGCACGTTGAAGGTTATTGACCCTCCAACCGAAACCCGACCGAATTTCCACCCCCAATTGCTTCAAGAGTATCACTTTGTCGCCATAAATGTACATTTGACGAGTTCAATCCTAACTTCTTGTTAAAACTTAGCAGAACATTTGCTTATTGTGTGAGGCTAGGTATTAGGGAAGGGTCACTCGACACATAAAAGATGCACGGGATAAGAGTTTTTCTTTTGATACAGTTTTTTGAAAAGTTTTATCATAAAAATATGTGCTGACTACATTTTTGGTCATCGTAGTTTGTCGAGGTATTTCATTTTCTGTCCAATCTTTCAAGATGTATTAGGTTTGGTCCAAAATGAAACACCCGTTTCGTGTTTAGTCCAATTTTACTAACACCGTTAGTTTAACTATGTTTAACTGTTAATTAGGAGCGTATTTTCTTCTCTTCGTGTATTATATTAAACATTAAGTGGGTCCCACAAACTCTACCTCTTTCTCTTTCACCATCTACACACTCTTTCTCAGTGAGCAAAAACACATCTCATAATTTTCATCTTTCACTTTCTTTTTCCCTAAGAGCACCACTGTAATATCCCCAAAATATCGCAGCGGAAGATTGTGTCACTAGGGTATTACTTATTAGCACACAGTACAAGTTATAGAAAACGACCTTGTTAGTGAAAATATTACGATATTTAATCTATACAGTCTCGTTTGTTTTGATTGATGACAAACATGTAACTTGTAATACATAACGTAAAATGTACAAGTTACTTGTAATCACATTTTGTCTCAACATACATTCAACACTCTCGATGTCTCAAGTCCTCGTATGTTACAACACAGGTTCGTACATGTTTGTTATGTGGCATTATGATCAAACCCCTTAACAAATCATTTAGAATGTTTAACAAATGTCTAACAAATATATATTTTTATTTGTACAATTAAACTAACTATAATATTCATACAAGTACTAAAGTTTACTTACACTTGACAAAATACATTTTATTTTGACAAGCACTCAACTAGATATTTTTACAAAAGGTAACTAGACATTTTATTAACTAGTTACATAATACATTTTACAAATTTACTTTGATAAACTTTTTAATCTAAAAATAGAAATACATATTATATCATCATCTTTGAAATCCTTGGAAGATCTCTTGAATATTTTGGTTAGATTGTCACTCAATATATCAAATGTGATCTTAGTAAGATATGGTAATATCATGGAAAGATTTGAAGAAAGATTTTTTAGATTTTCTGTCAGACACCCACGGAACCAAAAGTTATAAAGGGCGGAACCCTTTTTTTGGTTCCTTGATCTGTGGCCACTGCTGTTGCCTTTTGCCTATAAATAGAAGCCCATTGTTTTCTCATTTCTTCACTACTTCAAAACACATCTTCTCCACCTTCTTGCATACATTTAGATCAATCATTAACAATGTAATAACATACATTAAACACCCTAATCATCATGATCATAATGCTTCTAACATTCATCTTTGTTGTAAGCATACTCTACATTTTGATCAACCAAGGAAAGCTTGGAGATCTAGCCATCCTCACTCACCACAAGCTGAAAATCTATCACAACAAGTTTAGGGAACTTGTGATCTTCATCATGAAGGCTTCCTATCAATGGAAGTTCATTTATAAGTAGTTATTCATATCCATTAGACATTTGTGTCATGGATCATTATTATAAACATTATTTCATCATCACAACACTTTCACCAAACTAGATTAGATGGTTTATGTGTTTGTGCCATAAAACACAAGGTTTGTTATGTTGGGCCATAAAACATAATGGGAGTGGTTGTACCCTTGTGAAAGAACTCGACATCTAGCTTAGTGTCGAAAATATTGTATAGGCGATGTTAGGGTGGTTCTACCTCGAACTAGAACCCGGTATTTAGCTTTGTACCGAAAAAGTGTGTTTAATTTATTGTAAGGTTTTCTCCGCCGAGAAGGGAGCTTGTTGATTTAGTGAAGTAACTCCCGAGTTGGGTACTCGGGGAGTGGAGTAGGGCGGAGAGGAGATCCGTGACCGAACCACTATAAATCCGCGTGTTCGGTTTGCACTTTCCTTTCTTTATCTCTTTACTTTTATAGTTGCACTATACTATTGCTTGTGATGTGGTTTGATGTTGATGCTTGTGTGACAACTTGGTTTACTGTGATTTATATTAGTTACAAACAATAACTGGTACTTTCATATTATAACAAGCTTCATAAGTGATTTGATACTAAAGATCTAAAGTTTTTAAACGGTAACGTATTCACCCCCCTCTACGTTTTCACAATTGGTACCAGAGCCACGTAGCTCTTATTTTCAAAACAAATGGTTTTTAAAATAGAGTACGATCCATATATCAAATTACCATTGAAGCGAAAAATAATATGAAAAATGCTTTGCTAATTATACTTAGAAATTGTGTTGTTAAATGTAAATTTGTATACAAACTTAAAGGTTTTCTTGAAAAATAAAATAAAAGTTTCTTGAAAGAACTTGTGAGTATTGTATTGTGTGCTTATAGAAAATTTATGAAGAAATATGATTTTAAAAGGAGTGTTTGGGGGATAACTATAAATTTAGTTGAAAATCACCTCCGTCAATGTTTAAGATAAGTCACATAAGTAGAAATGTTGTTAAATATGTGTATTATATGTTTACTATCGAATCTAGTAAGTCTCACACGTTTTATCTATGTCAAAATACTAGTTTTGGAGAATCAAATCTAGTAAGTCCCACACGGAACCAAATCATATAAAGGGCGGAACCCTAAATTTGGTTCCTTGGAATCCGTCTGCACAGTATGCTATTTTTTTGGCCAACTTCAAAAAATCATAACTAATTAACCGTAAGTCCGTACAAGTCGAGCCACCTATCATTTTAAAGGGAATTGAGTCTACTTTCATTTAAAAATACTCTCATGGCCTGAGTCTAATTTTAAATAAGTAAAATAGACCAAATACTACTGTATGTCTAAGATATTAAGTTTCGCTTTAACATAAAAACTCAAATTTTTGAATCATGCAATTTAAGTTGGTATTCTTAGAACTTTGATACAATTTCTTTTGAAACTAAATAATTTGGTAATATGTTTAAAGGAAACTAATCAATCTTGGTATACATCGTCATATTTAAATGCAAATTGACGAAAAGTGTTTTTCTTGTTATGGTATGCTAAATTACCACTTGTTTATGTTGTTTGCATATATGTTGCTTGCTTATTTTCAAACTGCTGTTTACACTTGTTTGTTTGCATAATATAAGTGTCAATCTTGCCATGATATTCATTCACTTGGTCGACGATTTCTTGTTTATGCACAATAGGACATTTGCTAGATTTTGTGCACTAAGTTGGAAAATTGTTCTACCATCGCTTGTAGAATTAGATCACTTTCTTTGCATAGGTTATACTAACATCTCGCATAACTTATGAAATGTCATAACTCACTTAGCAATGAGTACTAAGTAAATTACTCAAGTACTTTGAAAAATGTAGGTTTTAAGAGAGTGTTTGGTACAAGGACAAAAACAATGTTGTATGATGTAATTTATGTGTTTTCGCTTTCTAGATTGATAACTAAACTTAAAACGATGATGTGAACTAACTTTTTCATGCAGGGGGATAACATTCGGATGTTATCAAATTTTCACCATTTTCACTTTTTAGTGAAAATCACTAGCCCCTATTGGAAATACATGCTCCCGTGTATTTATATGTGTGTTATGTCTTGTTCCTAACTAGAAATAATTATCTTCATATGTTTTAAGAAAAATTTCAGAATTCGGAAAAGTCCTCGAGGGTTAAAAAAATGCCTCTGTGAACATTTCTGCACAGCACGGATCTGACGGACCCAGAAATTTTGGTTCCGTCCTTTTTAAAATTTGGTGCCGCCATATTTATACTGCCGGACCAGACGGAACCAAAAATTGGGTTCCGTACGTGTAAAATTTTGGTGCCGTGGGACATACAGGTAAGTTGCTGAATTTTACTAAATCCCTCAATCTAATTTACCAAATTCCGTTTCTAGGATAGTTTTTACTGCATATCTTTCATATCTCACTCAACACATCCTCAGTGGATTAACTTAGGATGTTTGACATGATCTTAGACACTTCCATCTCATTAGAAACCACTATCTTTGTATAGATTAACATCAAATAAAAACCATTTCTCCATGAATCCTTAGTTCCATAAATTGACACATTTAGGATGGTCATTTTCACACCTTCACCATTACTTCTCCTTAAGCTTAGCATTTCTTAAAGCAAAGTCAAGATGACTAAATCCTCAACCTCAACACCTTCAAACAAGACACTTAAGAAAACCACTAGGATTAGCGTTCGATCTTGTTGCTTCGTTAGCTTGAACTCTTCATCCTCGACTCGCACTCTCAACATCTCATCACCCATTCGAGATGAGAACTTTCTAAACTTAAGTACTCCAACTCCACCACCAAAATCACCCACCATTATGACTTCTTCACAACCATCCAAAAACACCTTCACTATCAAAGTCTCCAAAACTTGTACCTATCGAAATTTGTGCAACACCACCAACATCTCCTCATTTATTTGCGGATGACTTAGATGACTTGCCACCTAGACTAACAAATTCGTACTCGTTATTTGCAAAGATATCATACACAAGTCTAACATATGACTTTAGATATTGTTTTGTATCTACATGTTTTGCCTCACTTGGTTAAAATGAAAATAATGCGTCATCCTCCAAGACGATAAGGATTTACATCGATTCATAACTCACACATATGTTAAAGATGTTTTATCAAGTTTTGCTATCCTTGAGTACAATCTAAGCTTTATAATCTCAACAAGGTAGGATTTACAACTTAAATATTTCGTCCGAAATATTCAAGTATATATGACTTACAATTGTAGTCATTAAAAGTTATATCCGAAAAATCAACACCCAAGTATTTAACAACACATGTTAAAACACTAATCCTAAAATGACTCAAACACTTATCCTATCTCAACTCAAACACTTATCCAAAAAAAAGACCCACTGTGGCACTTATCCCTATTTGACACCTACTTCCATCTTTTGGCACCATTGAGCGTATTACTCATGAACCTCCAAGAGCATCCTTTGAACCAAACGTGCCCATTCAAGATGAACCTATACCTTACCCCCTAAGCTTCATAAACATGACCAAAACTTCAAGCACTTCACCCACTAGTTGTACCAACCAATGAACCATAAGAATTAGTATTCGTACTTGTTGTGTTCAACATCTATGGACAAATAATCAACCTAAGTACTCCGATAGTACAAAAAACCTCTACATCACCACATCCTTATTTAGACACACTAGAAGACCTACCACCTAGATCAACCAATCCACCATCCTTACCATCATTTGAATTCATTGAGTATATTGCTCAAAAAGCCCTTGTGTCCAACGCTCATATTGAGTCACATGCATGTTGAACAAACTCAATCATACTTTCCCACCTATGAGGACTTAGCTGATTCATTATGGATAGAACCTCAACTATCAAATGAGCATGATGCTCCTGGTAAGTTTTGTCAAATTCCACTAGGTATAAGTAGTACTACCTTCACAAATTATCAAAGTATTAGTAATACTTTGTCGTTAAACTTCTGCATAAATTTCGTTAAACCTTACATCAACATTTTAATAACATATGTTAAAATGCTATCTCAAAGCTAACATCATACACCCCGAGCAACAATGACTCTTGAGGAGTATACATAAGAAACTCGAGTGAATTCCTTTTGTCATCATCTAGTAAATATAATCTTGAGACCAAGTATATTTAGGATAGGACTATCCGATTCAAACACTTTGGCTTCATATCTTCATTTAGGAAAACATGATGTTTTGAAAAACATTATGCCTAAGAAATCATGCGTTAAGTTTTTATCTTGTCAAAAGGATATTGTATATCCTATGCATCATTCTCTCATTGCAACATCAATGGTTGTGTTACAAGAGATTTCATTACACCTCATTGGCTAAATGATCTTGAAACAAACATCTACAAGTTGTATGAACTAGCGTATCCAATTCATCTTATCATACTTGTTTTCATAAGCATGATAACTTTATCCCGTGGGATAATCTCATTTGTTGAAAGATACTATTTGTATCTATTTCCTTTCAAGCGTACATCATAACCTAACCTTGCTCAAACCGAGTGCACATCCAAGGTTAAAACTACACATCTCTAGAGCATACACAAGATCTATTGAAGTTGGTAACCTTATTTAGATTCTTGTTAAATAAAATTCCAAAGAGCTTTCTTGAGAACGTTCTTAGTTTAACATATTTCATTCCCTAGTCTTAGATGATCAAATCACATTTAAAGTACACACTTCAACTCAACATAAAAGATGTCATCCATTAGATCATACAATTAGCTATGTAATTTGAACAACCTTAGATTCTAAACACAAGATTAAAACATATTGTTTATAAAACACACCATTGTTAAAATTCATGTGTATAACATGGCGTCTTTATCACCTTAGTTATATTGCATATTAGTTAAGTCACATTAAGCCAAGTATTGGTAAATTATCATCTTTTATACACTTTAATAGGCAAAAGTAGGAGTTCCCATCTTTCTAACATGAGAATGACTACTGGAGAACCTATTGCACTAGAAACTCAATTTGACCTAACGGTTGAATTGCTTCCAGGATAGAAGTTAGGTATGTGGAATCACCCGTAAAAATGGTCGTGTTTAGCCTTAATTGAGCACCGCTAGTAATAGTCTCATATTCATTCTCCAACTTGAAAAATATGTTTTCCTATACTTGCCTAAAGTAAGTGTTAAAATAGTGATAGTTTGCCTCGCCTTAGGAATACCAATAAAACAAGTAAAAGATATGACTTTTCCTCCTTTAAGTTTATTTTAAACCACTTGCATTACACATACATGTGTTGATTACATGTTCTTGTTTAAAATGATCAATTGTCTTGACATTTTCTTGGTGTTTGATACCTACTTGATTAATTGTCAAATGTGTAAACCCTAGAAAGGTTTTGTCTTTGTGATGCTTTATGCTACTTAATGTTAAACGTAAACATGATTTGCATGATATTTACGGTTGAAGCAATTTCTGTCCTCTATATAATGTTTCGCATGACTAATGTGTTATTTGTGAACTCATAATATGTCATTGATGTATCCATGTTTGAAAGCTATTGTCTTTTGTTGACATTCCTTAAATCTATGCAGAAGATGGTCTAAATCATACATGCTCCTAAATGTTATAATTTAAACATGCATTGCATGAATCTCCCGTCTTGCTTTTTTTGCGTCTTTGTCACACTATTTGCTTGCTACGTGTGCACTTATAATATGTCAAAGTGATTTTGGTATGACAAACTTTTAGAAGTCTTTTTATTAATCACATAGATTGTTGTGTTTATTTATAGTCAAGTATGCTTAAGTGTCTAAGTCTAACAACAAAACAATCTCAAAATGAAATGTCTTGAATAAAGTTGTATTCTTGCATAATATGATTGTTTTGATGTTATCTTGTGTGGTGATTCCTTGTCTACTAATGCAATGTGTTGTTTTTGCTTATATAAGATGTTATTATTTGATTTCTATCATGTTAATATCTTTTGTCACTAACAAATTTGTTTTGTAGGTTGATAACAAATTATTTGTTATCTCATTTCGTTCTAACTTTTATATGATCATAATCCTCTTATTGCTATGTAGATTAGTAATATGTTTTATGGGACACTTTAAACTTGCATATAGTTTTAGAACATATAAAATTTAGTGATGTGGGATTACATCTTCATATCATTCAACCAACCTCTTTCCAAATCTCATTATTGTTTCCGCTTTACACAAATTGCCTCCACCACTATTTAACTACAATAATGTAACACCCCCAATTTCATGATACCCAGCGGAATTCAAGCTTGGTGTTACTTCATTGTTCAACAGTTATAATAATAGAAAATGAACTTTAATTGAGTCGTTTTAAAAGATTTATTATTCGATTTATATAAATATCAGAGTTTACAAAATGAGGTCCTAGTGGTTTTACACTTTATTAAATAAGTTTTCGAATGATAATATAGCCTTCTTGAGTATCCGTGCCCTTCCGTGCCATCCTCGTACATTATGGACCTGAGATAAACATGCTAAAAAGTGTCAACACAAAGGTTGGTGAGTTCATAGAGTTTATAGATAAAACAGTTGAGTTCATTAGTTTTGAATTTGAGCGATTATTGTCATAAATACAAATATCGATGAAATAAGTAGTGGGTTACATTGATATACACCCGTAGTTCGTTTGTTTAGTAATCAGTTGAACACACGTTTCAAGGTTGGGTCATGTTGTTGTACCCATAAATTTAGTAGTTGCAGCATTTGTATCATTGCAACATAGTATATATTGCCTTAAGTCTCATGAACGCAAACCTTAACAAGAACGCGTCATAATAATGACGTAAGTTACAAACATCATAATAATGATGTGAGCAACAATGCCCTCTGGTAGGAGTTTGCCATTTTTCCTAGTATTCTCGAATAAAGTGCATTTGGTTACCTATCCGGCTAACACAAATGAGGCGTCAACTGCCAATAGATCTATTCACTATAATCGCGTTCACTCGCAAGTGATTAATGGTTCATGATATGAGGGACTTTCAGTGGCAACAGTAAGTACTTAAGCAATAGCAATCAGGTATAGGTATAGCATAGAAAAATACTTGTGTTCGATTTTGTAGCATGTATCTCCCCACGAGTTTGAAAAACAAGTAAAAAGTGGACTATGAACTCACAGTAATATGTAAAATTATAAAATAAATGTAAAAATATCAAGCAATATTTGAGCATGTATCTCCCCCAAAATGTTCAAAATAAGAAAAAGATTGGCTATGACTCACCTCGATCTTACAGTAGTCTGGATGGAAAACAAATTAAGTAAAGTTGATAAACTGCTCCGACTCGTGACCTGAGTTAGTATGTCATGTTTTTAGTATTCGAATTCAAGTTTATGTGATAACGATGCTTTATCGTTAGTTAGGTAACATGAAGTCTTTTCAAAAATTAGCAATACTTATCTTTCTTATTTTTATGGCTCGGATGATGGATATTAAATTTAATCGAAACTCAAGTTGTTAAATATTTTATGTTTCCAAAATGTGATAATTTACAATTTTAAATATTTACAGTTTTTACCCTTGCACTTTCAAAAATGACACTTTAAACCCTCAACTATGGGTTATTGACAAAATCAGCCCTTGTATAATTAACTTCACCGAAATTACATTTTTAGTCAAAGAAAAACTTTATCTTACAAAAATTACAATTTTAATGCTTGAAATTTTATAAGAAAATTCACTTGTTTTTGGCATAAATGGACAAATGTGCGGGTGAATAAAAGCAAGGCCTTAAAATGTTTTTACCATGTTCTTGATCCTTTCAAGAGTTTGTCCGGTGGTCTTTCTAATGGTTCAAACCAGAAGTCTTAAGCTCTTACGGTTTGGTCGCAATGATTTTCCAAAGTAGAGGGGTTAGGTGCCTTTTGTTGGTTTTGGGCGATAACAGGGCCAAACACGGGCATATTTTACATGAGGCAAGCTAGTGTTTCTATAACGCATTTGACCCTTTAAATACTTTGTTGTAAGCTCTTCTAAATGGTATAGGTCTCATGTCCTAGTTCTCTTTCGTTAGAAAGATACAAGTCCACGAACATGACCACTTGGCCACGACGCGTTTTAAAGAAATTTCATTTTTGACTCATTAAATTTTACGGTGTCGCCTAGGGACATCGTAATATGTTAATTAAATCTTTTTAAGTTATTATCTAACATTCTATAACTCCTATGACTCAAATTTTGCAAAGTGCACTCAAGGCCTTTTTATGAAAATTCCCGCGAGTCACCTTCTTTGTGGTTAATTATAAAATAGACTATAAGTGCTTTGAAAGACGTTGTTGGGGAATTAAAATCTTTGTAGCGAGCCCTTTACAACGGTGTAAACCTCGTACTTTGAAACGCTTTAATTAGCAAAATATTAATTACGGAAAAGGGCTACTTAGGCTATTCTTTCCAATTTGCAATTTTCGTTTTTAAACCATAAAACTCTATATCTTTTGCATGCGACCTTGTGAAATGTTGTTTTACCCATTTCTAATATTTCTAAGATAGTTCCTAATCAAATTTATCAAAAATCCCGCGTTTTCCCACATACCCGTTGTAAGAAGCTTTTGGTGTTTAGGACTTTTAGCCAAAATGAAATGTTGTTTTGAAGCATAACGACTAGGCTTTTCAACCGGGTTATGGGGGCGTTTTAGAGTGTCCTAGGTGGTGTTTACAACGGTACTTTGGTTGGCCTTAATACCTTTCACATGATGTAAATAAATGGGGCGCAAGTAGGGGGTGATGGGCTGTTTTTGTAACATACATGTAACAGCTGTTGGAACTTTTATTAAATTATGACTTCGTTATGCATTTTCTAGACCCGTGCACCTGAGTTTTTGAAGAAAACGTCGTTCCGGACAACTTTCGTGCTTTACCTTTTTCATGAAACGGACCAGAAATGCCTCGTTTCGCGTGCCCGAGCATTCTGTCCACAGAAACTTTCGGACAGATTTTTGGCAACTTCGTTTGGTCATAACTTTTGATACGTGTACTCGTTTTAAGTGATTCAAATTGCCACGTTTTCCTTATAAAATCCTTTTTAACAACATGCAATTAATATTAAAAGTGAAAACGAAATAGGATGAGTTTAATGGACTTACAAACTGTTGGTACTTGTTAAGGAAGAAAAACAATCAAAGGACTACTAGGCTTTCGCACAAGCTCCCTCCTCCTTCCTTTGCTTCACTTTGGGACTCCAAATCAGAATGTAGGGGTGTGTGTATGTTTGAATTGTGATGAGATATAAAGAGGATGTTTGGTTGGTTTATATAGGTAAACATTCTAAGGTTTCCATGGTTAATATTTGTACACATTTAAGGAAGCAAACATGATGAAGTGTTTGCAAATGGTTCATGTTTTAGGTTATGGTTTAAAAAGAAACACATGAGAGCTTGAGATATAGGACTAACCTAGGGGACATGTTTATGTGGCTAAATTGTGTTCTTATATATCATAAACATAATTTAGTTAACTTAAAAACAAGTTAAGGTTAGTTTAGCTTAAGTAAATGACATATTTAATATACATGTATAAGATAGATGTACCACAAGCATTGGAGAGTTGTACCTTAGACTTGTAAATTATAAGAAAATAAAATTTAAAGGCTTGTGCATTATAGGGTTGTACCTTGTGCCTAAAAATAGGTACATTGAGGTTTATAATATGATTTATATAAGTATAAAGCTTGTATGTATTAAAGACTTGTACATATGCTTGAAAGACTTGTACATTAATATTTTGAAAATATATCATGTACATAAAATCATAGAGTTGTATATTAGGGCTTGTAACGGAAATTAAAGTATAGCTAGGTTCCGTGCTTTAATGACTTGTACTCTAGGTATAAAATGTTGTACTTTACCATTTATGAAAAAGCGTAGTTATAATAAATTAGGGTTTCATGTAAGCTCAAATAAATAGTTAACGTTTAACTTGAAAGTTTAATAATTGTACGTTAACGTAATAACGTAAAGTGGTAAATAAAAGTTGCAAACTTTTATAGTTTTACATATAAAGATGTTTATGTTTATTAAAGATGTGAGTTTCATCACATTGGTTAGTTGTTGTGATCAAATAAGTAGATATCGTTTCTTTAAAAAAAAATTGGACGTAGAAAATGGATAAGAGGTGAAATTTACCGGTGGTTACAAATAATACTTTAATTACATCATCCTCTCCACCTCCTATGAGGAAACTACATGCCTCGTCATACGATCATCTCGTATTAATCGAGAAGAGGTACGTGAATTTAAGGATGAAGTTCATTGTATGCTAACCATCATCCAGAAAAACATCACTAAGCTCATCTCTTTCGTTAACCCAAATAACCTCCTAAACACTTTGTTGTCATTCCTTATTTGATACATTACACATTATGTTGGATGTCCACCAATTAAGTGGGAGAGAAATCCATTTACATAATTGTCTTTTGTCAAATTTTATGTCTCTTACACTCTAAAATACCAACACATAGGTAAACACCACTTAGCTAAAACCGGTTCAACGAAACCACAACTAGTTCAACCTTTTTAACTTTATACCACAAGTTTGCACCAATACCTCATCAAGTGAAAAACGCATCATGTGTTTTACAAACTTCTTCATCTCCACAATCAAAAAATCTAGGATTTTCCTTAAACTAGCACCTTACAACTTCACTATCTAGAACATCATCATAGGATCTTATTCTTCTCTCGCTTGACAGATATCATGCATGTCATTATCAGTGCAAACGATATATTAATCAAAACCGCCATTCCTAACACTCTTTCAACACGTTGGTCTATCCAACTCTCTCTCATATGATGTCATTCTCATCCTCATATAGGTATTTTTTTTTTTACATTTTGTGTTCACTTCTTTTCAATGTCATAATCATCCATGTCGGTCAAAACCATGTTAATACTATCTTTCCCATTGTCACCTAGAATAGGTCATTTTTATAATTCTTGTCAATCAATGAACGAATTTATCTTCATGTTATCACTTTCATATTTATGCATTTTTTTTGGTATCTTCATTATAATATTATTAGATATAACGCATTATTGATTACTCTTGGGTTGAAGCATATAAGAACTTGTTCAAAACAATAGGTTGTTAGCATCAATAAATTATTCAAATCATAACCCTTATGCATCATTGAAATGCAATGTCCATTCGTATATTTTTTCTTCCTCTTAGTCTTGGTCACTTGACATTACGAAAGAATTGCATGAGTCCATATTTTTATATTTGCTATACATACGAGTTTCTAACTCCTTAATAGTTTCCTACGTTATCACCACCACCTTCCATCATCACTTTCACTAATCATCACCACCATGAATTAGCGAAAACTTACTTTTATAAATCTTGAGTCATCTACCGAGTTATTATCACGTGAATCCTACTAGTAAACCGATACCAACACGCATCACTAGCTTTAACTCTTTATATTCCAACTTCACTTCATATCTCCTTTCTAGGTATTATTTTGTAGGCTCTTATCATATTATATTCTCGCTTTTCGTATGATTGTAATTCTAATTAGGAGACTACACTTCATGAGATCTTTGATTATATCATTTATATATCACATATATACATCTTATTTTTCTTTGTCAAAAAAATGAAATATATTGCACTAATTTTTTTTTCATTATAGGTTCATTATCATATACACTAGATTGTATATAACTTACTCATCTAAGGATGAAGTTTGCATCAATTATTTTTCTCATTTTAGGTGCTTCTTGACACCCTCGAACAAGGGAGAATATCCTTAAGCACTCATATTGCATCGTCTATACACTTGGTTGTATATGACATATTTGTCTAAAGACAAAGCTTCTATTATACTAATATTTATCTTGTAGGTTCATCTTGACGCCCTATAACAAGGGAGCCAAGTCGAGCATTCATTGAATGCATCTTATACACACTTTGTTGTATATCACTTACTCGTCCAATGACGAATATAGTTTTGCATTAATATTTCTTTTGTAGATTTTTAATCATACCCTGACGCCTCAAACAAGGGAGAGCAACCGTCAAGGGGGAGCATGCACGCATTCATCATCATTCTCACTTTTCAACAAGCCTTTGTGCTTCGATAAAAAGTGGAGAAAATAGGCTAACATTGCTATGCATTTTCTTTATCATATATTTCTCATAATTTTTGTTGCATAAAACTAACCTTGATGTAGGTTAAGCCTCTAAATTTGATCCATGGATCCGCTACCAAACAAGGGACGGATTGAAGTAGACGATTTAACTTCACTAGGGATGATGCAAGCTCGCCTTTTTGGGGAGAAATAAAGTTAAACTCCAAGGACACGCCCTTTTTGTTTGGACAAAAGGGGGAGAAGAGTGTAAACAGAGAAGGTAATGTAAAGGTAGTAAGGATACAAGTAACTTTTTACATTTTACTATCTATTACGTTTACATATCTTTGTCATCATCAAAAAGGGGGAGATTGTTAGTGCAAATATTACGATATTTAATCTATACAGTCTCGTTTGTTTTGATTGATGACAAACATGTAACTTGTAATACATAACGTAAAATGTACAAGTTACTTGTAATCACACTTTGTCTCAACATACATTCAACACTCTCGATGTCTCAAGTCCTCGTATGTTACAACACAGGTTCAAAATGAAACACCCGTTTCGTGTTTAGTCCAATTTTTCTAACACCGTTAGTTTAACTATGTTTAACTGTTAATTAGGAGGGTATTTTCTTCTCTTCGTGTATTATATTAAACATTAAGTGGGTCCCACAAACTCTACCTCTTTCTCTTTCACCATCTACACACTCTTTCTCAGTGAGCAAAAACACATCTCATAATTTTCATCTTTCACTTTCTTTTTCCCTAAGAGCACCACTGTAATACCCCCAAAATATCGCAGCGGAAGATTGTGTGACTAGGGTATTACTTATTAGCACACAGTACAAGTTATAGAAAACGACCTTGTTAGTGAAAATATTATGATATTTACTCTATACAGTCTCGTTTGTTTTGATTGATGACAAACATGTAACTTGTAATACATAACGTAAAATGTACAAGTTACTTGTAATCACACTTTGTCTCAACATACATTCAACACTCTCGATGTCTCAAGTCCTCGTATGTTACAACACAGGTTCGTACATGTTTGTTATGTGGCATTATGATCAAACCCCTTAACAAATCATTTAGAATGTTTAACAAATGTCTAACAAATATATACTTTTATTTGTACAATTAAACTAACTATAATATTCATACAAGTACTAAAGTTTACTTACACTTGACAAAATACATTTTATTTTGACAAGCACTCAACTAGATATTTTTACAAAAGGTAACTAGACATTTTATTAACTAGTTACATAATACATTTTACAAATTTACTTTGATAAACTTTTTAATATAAAAATAGAAATACATATTACATCATCATCTTTGAAATCCTTGGAAGATCTCTTGAATATTTTGGTTAGATTGTCACTCAATATATCAAATGTGATCTTAGTAAGATATGGTAATATCTTGGAAAGATTTGAAGACAGATTTTTTAGATTTTCTGTCAAACACCCACGGAACCAAAAGTTATAAAGGGCGGAACCCTTTTTTTGGTTCCTTGGTCTGTGGCTACTGCTGTTGCCTTTTGCCTATAAATAGAAGCCCATTGTTTTCTCATTTCTTCACCACTTCAACACATCTTCTCCACCTTCTTGCATACATTTAGATCAATCATTAACAATGTAATAACATACATTAAACACCCTAATCATCATGATCATAATGCTTCTAACATTCATCTTTGTTGTAAGCATACTCTACATTTTGATCAACCAAGGAAAGCTTGGAGATCTAGCCATCCTCACTCACCACAAGCTGAAAATCTATCACAACAAGTTTAGGGAACTTGTGATCTTCATCATGAAGGCTTCCTATCAATGGAAGTTCATTTAGAAGTAGTTATTCATATCCATTAGACATTTGTGTCATGGATCATTATTATAAACATTATTTCATCATCACAACACTTTCACCAAACTAGATTAGATGGTTTATGTGTTTGTGCCATAAAATACAAGGTTTGTTATGTTGGGCCATAAAACATAATGGGAGTGGTTGTACCCTTGTAAAAGAACTCGACATCTAGCTTAGTGTCGGAAATATTGTATAGGCGACGTTAGGGTGGTTCTACCTCGAACTAGAACCCGATATTTAGCTTTGTACCGAAAAAAGTGTAAGCGACGATTGTAAGGTTTTCTTAGCCGAGAAGGGAGCTTGTTGATTTAGTGAAGTAACTCCCGAGTTGGGTACTCGGGGAGTGGAGTAGGGCAGAGAGGAGATCCGTGACCGAACCAGTATAAATCCGCGTGTTCGGTTTGCACTTTCCTTTCTTTACCTCTTTACTTTTATAGTTGCACTATACTATTGCTTATGATGTGGTTTGATGTTGATGCTTGTGTGAAAACTTGGTTTACTATGATTTATATTAGTTACAAACAATAATTGGTACTTTCATATTATAACAAGCTTCATAAGTGATTTGATACTAAAGATCTAAAGTTTTTAAACGGTAACGTATTCCCCCCCCCCCCCCCCTTTCTACGTTTTCACAGACCTCTAAATGAGATGTTTTGAAAAGTTATCATTTGATTAATAAATTCAGATTTACAAACATGAGGTCCCAAAGTATAATACATAAACGTTTACAAAATATTTCGAATGGTAAATGATAAAAGCATAAGTCTTCAAAATATTCTGAGTGACTCTATGATCCATGCAACAACTATCACCTTATAGACCTGAGATAAACATGATAAAAAGTGTCAACACAATGGTTGGTAAGTTCATAGATTTTTATTAATAAATGTAAGTACAAATGTCAAGTACGTTAAAGTTTGTAGAACAATAGCGAACAAGATATACATATACGAGCACTTAGATAATATCACGATACATATGACAACTCAACAACAAACCACAAGGATCTTCCGACATACAGTCAAGATGCACGACACACCACTAGGGTCTTCCGACATATAGTCAGGATGCACGACACACCATAAGGGTCTTTCGACATATAGTCAGGATGCACAACACACCACAAGGGTCTTCCGACATACAGTCAGGATGCACACAAACTACACATAGTGGAAGCCTCTTCCCAAATATTACTAGCCACTAAATTTCACATACTTCTAAATACGTAATTTCAAGTATAAATAAAGATTTATATAGCACATAGTATAGTTTTCAAGTAATTGTGATTGTTATAAAACTTATAGCATGTTTCTCCCCCAAATAGTTAAATAAACAGTTAAAACAAGAAACGTGGGGCCATGACTCACCGAGAGTTAAGGATGTTTAAAGGTATAACAAAATCGATGGATAAGCCGGGAAGTCTCTACGTACAATCTAAAATATGATATCGTGTCTTAGGCTTTGAAATAACGATGCAAAAGTATAAACGAGTCTACATATGTCAGTTATATTGATCATGATGCTTTTATATGGTAGCTTGTGTATGTCGTTTTATAGAAATAGTTTATGAAATATTTAATAGTTTATATATTTTGTACTACCGTTCGGGCCATCATAATCCACAGGTCATGTAGTAAACGTTCGAGGAGCTAGGACACTTTAAATCATCAATCCAACAACTCGTCAATCCGCTTACCCAAATGAAGCTCTCTAGTTTTGTAGTGCTCGATATGAAAAAACATATGTTTTGTTTGTTGTTTATGTGACATATAGATTAAGTGTTTGCATGGTTTCTAAAATAAGTTTGATCATAATCCGTAAGTGAGTTTTGTTTGATTTAATGTTCAACACAAGTTATAAGGTTGTTCGGTTATGATTAGGAAATCATAATGGTTATTACGAGTTATCATCATTTACTAATTTTTGAAGTTTAGGTACAGGGTTTTATTTGAAAAAAGTGACATTTATAAATATAGGATGAAAGCGGTGAAGTTTCATGAGCTATTGAAGCCGGGAAAAGGTTCATTTCCAATGTGGTTTGGATGTTATTTTGCTGAGGCTAGGCCTTAGCTAATGGTCTCGGCTTAGGCAACCTTGAGACCTTAGTCGTGGCCTTGTCGTGGTTTGGTCTTGGCTGCCAAGGCCTTGAGACCGCAGCCTTGGCCTTAGCCGCGACAGTGGTCTCGGCCTAAGGATTTTAGGTCATTTGGTTTGCTTTAGCCGTTCGGCTAAGTATATAGTCGTGCGGCTATATGAAGTCTGTTAAGGTTTTGTCAAAAATAGCCTTCATTTTACGTTTTCCGGACACGCTCTCCTTAGTTTTTGAAGAAAAAGACATTCCATAAAACTTTCGTCTTTTAACTTTTTGATGAATCGGAATGAAAGTGCCTCAAAATTTTACCTCAGATTCGTTACAGTAACGTTTTGACACTTTTAGTTTTTTCGGTTTGATGACTTCTTTTGACCATAACTTTTGACTCGTGTGTCCGTTTTGTGTGATAAATTGCTATGTTTTCCTTATAAAATCCTCTTTAACATTAAGTAATTTCCCAAGGTCATAGGTATTTAGTTTGGTCATTTTTCATAGCATAAAATCACTAGTTTCACTTGTTTATTTACATAAGTTAACATATAAGTGTAAGTTTGATTTCTAAGGCTTTATACATCATGTGATCAATATAACTAGACACATATAGTATGAGTTAAACATGTAAATGGTGTTGATCAAGAATGTGAGCTAGGTTTTCTTACAACTTTTGGCTTTCAAAAGAAAGGAATAACAAATAAGGACATAGAACTTTGATTGAGCAATTTCCCACACTTTAGCAATCCTTATACACTCTTGTAATCTTGAAGGGCTTTGTGATGAGATTTTTAGATGACTTGATTAGATTTAAACTCAAGAGGATAACCTAAACTTGCAAGAATTTGATGTAGTTTGCTTGTATCTTGAATCTTTGAAGTAATACTTGAAGTGAAGACTAAATTATGAGTGCATTTTATGTTTGTGTTTGGTGTCAAAAGGGAGAGGAAGGCAAGGGATTTTATAGCCCCTGGAAGAGGTGATGAGCATGATGACTTACAAGCTTACTAGCTAAGTTAAGTATACGTATAATGATCTTAGATAGGGTTGAGCACAAGACCAACAAATGTCCTCATGAGTCAATATGGTGTAAGAGAACTTCAATTTGGTAACTTCCTCTTATGTTGAGGTGGTAAAAAGATATTTTACCTAGCTTCGGTGATTAAGTATTTTATTAGAGGAGGACATGTGTTATATAATATCACCAAGAAATAATGTCTTGGTGATCTTCCATGGTGTACTTCAACTGGAGGAGGAGGGGAAAATGATGTGAGAAAAGAAGAAAATTAAATGTTTTCTTGTCTAGGGTTTTAAGTGTAGTTTTGTTGTGTTATAATTTGATCTAAGGATTTATTAATGTTAAGTAATTTAAGTAACAAACTTAAATTTGAACTAGGTAGTTATATAAGCTTCCTAAAAAATGTTGAAAATAAAAAAATACCATGACTTAGTATATCAGAATGTATACTTGTTTGCTACAACTTGTAATTGTAGGTTCGGGATTTACGTGGAATAATAATCGTAGGATGAAAATAAAATGTGGCTCGAAAATATTTACGAGATGAACAAGAAAAAGTAAATAGTAACTCGAAAAATGCACTGTTACAACTTCATTACCTAAAAGGGAATTTCATTCCTAATCTTATTGACATCTAAAGTTCTATTCTAAACACTTATGTTCATTGAAAACAATGAGTACAGCCAAAGTAATTACGTCAAATCTTAAGTGTCTAGGTTTCATATTTGAGTGGGCATGAAATTAGATAGGGTAAGATAATGATTATATAGGGAACGCATCTGCTATGCATTGCGGGCTTCTTCAAGCATCCAAATAACTTCGACCCGAGTGATAATATTTCCTCCAAGGTTTGGGTTATTTCCATCAACTGGTAAGGCTAGATTTGGGTTACCCTGTATTTGCCTTTGTGCCTTATTCAACCTAGGACACACATTCCAGAGGAGATTCGAGTTGTTGCACTCGTAGCATGTCCTTTGGTTATTCATCATATTACCCGCATTTTCCTGCCTCGCAACTGCTATACACTGGTTTGAAAGATGGCCACGCTGATTGCAATAAAACACACAGTGTCGTGGCTCGTAACTCGATGTCGAGCTAAACACACTTAGTACACTTAGGACATGTACCCTCATATTTTCTCTGACCAGAAACAGTTGCCGCAAATCCTCTCGCCTTCTTGTTATCGACCATCATACCCATTTTCTCGCCAGTCTCCCTCGCTCTTTTCCTTTCATCACTGCTATTGGACAAAGTCCCATTCCTAACCATCTCATCTGTCAAGGCTTCCGATTTCAATATTACGCTTTGAATTGTAGAAGGCTAAGTTGTTTTCACTATCCCATGAATTTCGGGAACAATGCCATATATGTACCTCTCAATCCTCTTGGATTCAGAGGTAACTAGATGAGGAACTAGTTTGGCTAGCTCATGGAATCGACCGTAGGCTATATGACCGACCTACCATATAGTGATGCCAAAATTCATTCTCCGCTTTTTTCATTTCATCGCAAGCATCTCTTCAAGTAGGTGCCTTAAAGTCGTCCCATGTCATGCCTACAGCTGCTTCTCTTCCCCTAGCTTGAATTTGAGTGTTCCACCATGTCAAAGCCTTCTCTGACAGTAAGCATGCAACATACTTCACCCTCTGATGGGTGGCACAGTTACTAATATCGATTAATGACTCCATCTTCTCGACCCATCGAGGATATGCCAATGCGCCTCCCTTGCCATCAAACTCAATTGGCTTGCACGCCAAAAATTCCTTATAAGTGCATCCAATCCGATTATTGTTGTTGTTATTACCATTCCCTCCTCCATTGTTGGTGGTCTCATTTATTCTTCTGTGGTTTCCCGAATTATTGATATGATTGCCAACTTGGGTTACTATAGTGGGAAGTAGGTTTTGTAGTTGTTGGGTAATAATGGCGGAGAAATAAGAATTTCCACCATCATTACTAATTTCACTAGAGCCGCGACCACCACCTCTACCTCCACGTCCACCAGTCACTCCACCCCTTGGTGCCGCACCACCTCTGCCAGTGCTTCGAGTTACACTCTTTGGTCCTATGATTTCTACAAGGAAGGACATTTGTAGATGTAAGATATGAGGTGAATTCCTGGACTTCTTATACATAACGTGTTTGTATATTATACTATGTCTTAAACTGTTACTAACTTGAGTTAACGCTGACTAATGCAAGCATGGTCACATATGTCCACGTGGGTCTTGATGCATTTATAATTATGTTGGCCACCATAATTGTAATTGCCTCCTTTCACACGTGTACATATTACCAGGCACACATATCTCGGCGATTGACGCTACCTAATTGGGTAGTTTTTTATCATTTGCTTCCAAGTGATGGAGGGGTGACGTAGTGTGTGTATCTAGAGAGGGTGGCAGGATTGAAAGGACCAGTCACGTTGGTAGAAAGGTTCGAGTGTCGCACTAGTACATAGAAATCTCTCTTAGGTATTAAAATCATGAAAAAGTAAGCATATATAAAAATTGCACACATATTTCTCCAAAGTGTTTTCAAGAAAACTCCCATCTTCAGGCAAGTCACCGAATCTCTACGTACTGTACACTCTAAATCTTAATCGCCTTTTACCGCCTCTTAATAACAGAGAAAAACAAACACACTTTTAGTCCAAACCTCTTACTACGTCTGACTGAGTTAAATTAAGAAACTATTAAGAGGTTTTCTGGAAAAACAAACACAACGAGTGATTTCTAAAGATTACAATTGTCATATTAGTCTAAATTTTATCAAAACCTCTCTTATGATAATATAACACGGATTAAAACATAGCCCCATGTTGGGTACAAGCTTAGCTTGAATTTAAGGACTTAATAACAATTCATACCTTCAAATTAACTTGAGGGAAATATGTATAATTCAGCCGTTACACTTGATATGATAATTTCTTCCAAGCTTAATCTTGATCAAAACCTTAAATTTTATCAAAAACCCATTTTGGTTTCTTCCTTCCAACGTGAGACGAGAGATAGAGATGAATTTGTGATAATACTTAGTTTTCTTAAGCCAAATGAAACTTATAAGTGTTTTAATATTTAACTTTCAATGTTTGATGAAGTTAGTCCCTGTTAGTCGGACTATTACATATATAGTCTTTCTCCATTAATAACTTATTTTCATGAAATGTCTTTTTGACTAGCGGACTCTTAAAATATAATATGAGTTAACTGAGAAGCTTTCAAATATATATAAAGTTATTATCATAAAAATTGGGGTGATACATCTTTTTAAAAAAATGAATTGAGTGTTTTGCTAGTCAAATGGTGAATGAAGTTTTTATAAGGTTTAATTTAAACTAGACGAGTACCCGCACCTAACGGCAGCGGTTTCTAGCAGCAAAAAATTAACGATATGCGATATTGTGGTAAGTGTTTCGTATAACGTTGATAATAGAACGTGAAAATATCAAACGGTTGCAATATGTGATAATTTAACATTAGCAAAAATTCTTAACATGTATCAATCGACATATAAAAATATTTAGTGAGACAAAAAAAGAAAATATCACATCAATTATGAGATACTAACTAACAATGCATCTTGTTCATTCGCAACAAAATATTTTCTTTGTGCGTCGGTAAAAAAACATGCTTTTTGGGGGAGAGATACTATTTCAGCACTCGAGTCACAGGTATCTAACATATTAATACCTAAGGCTTTTCCACAAAGTAGTGACGAAACGTATAACTTGTACAAATATTTCAATCCACTCCACTCGTTCGTACAACTTGTACAAATCTTTCCATTTTCCAAGTGGATCCAATCCACTCAATCGTAGAGCTATTTACTCGATCGCCGAAATTTCTCACACCTCTAACAGAAGGACAAATAGTCAATTTTGAAAGAACTTATTGTCAACCTCTTTCAGATATGAATCTATACAATGCACGTTACTCGTCGCGTAAAGCTTCTTGGTAGACAACATTTGAGGTGTAGACTCCTCCTTTACCGAACTCTTTGACTGGCTTCACTAATACCTTTGTAGTTCTACGTGATACCCGTGCATAGCGACGAGAATCTCTAGCAACAAATAAGTATAGTTGTGCAAAACATATAAATACACCATACTAATTGAGATTGAAGGTATATTAGTAATTATATTTTTTTATTTTAATAGGTTTAAGCAAAATAATACACTCTATATATAGTAAATCAAAGATATACATTCTTTATTTATATGAGTAAAGATTAATTTAGAATGTTAATATCATTTTTTCGGTTGTCAAAATCTTGTTTCAAATTAGTATTCTTGTTTCAAATTAACAACATAGTCAACTTATGCATTAAATCAAAACAAATTTATAATTGTACGCATTAAAGCTTGTTGATGAATAAAGGTGTTTTGTAAATCAACATTACTCACTTTATAAATTTTTACAAATTTGGTTCCCTTTAATATAGAGATTTAGTTTTTAATTAGTTTTCTTAATGTTGATTGAATAGTCAAACTCAAACTCAGTTACCAATACAGATATCGTACAAAACCTCAAATCAAGTATCTTTCGGAAAAGTATAAGTAATTAAGAATTTACCTTCGAATAGGATATATATCAAGTAAGTTGCCAAGAAACTAGGTCTTCACCTATGAGGTTATATCTTACAATTTTTTACAAAACCACCAATTCTCATCCACCGCCACCTCCACTATCACCTCTACCACCTTCACCTCCAACGAAATGCGCACTATCACCGAGACAAACGACACAGAAAACTCCACCACCTCCACAAAAGTTTTTTTTTTAATTTTTTTTTCTTCATATTTAGAGGTTTTTCTTTTTAGTTCTGATTTTTTTTTATAGATCTAAATCGTTGTTTTATAGATGTATCTTTATATTTTATACATATATTAACTTTTGAAAGTTTTTATAGTTTTAAAGGTTACAACATTTTTCTTGAACTTTTTTGCAGCTTGTCGCCACTGTGATCTGGTGGCGCAGAGGTGCTTACTGGTGGTGTGTAGTAGTGGTGACAAACAAATAAGCTGATGTCTTGTGTGAGCACCTGGGAAAGGGATGGCAAAATACAACATATCCGTTTTCATACACATGCTGGAAATTTAAGTCCATTTGGCATACGACGAACGTTTCCATGACCATTACAGCTTGTAGTCGTCAAAATTATAAAGGGCAATCTGGAAAAAAAACACAAAAACTTTAATCACGATATACATCTAATTCGCTATGAAGTTATTAGAGAAACATATGTTCAGTCATGTTGTTATACAGCTAATTTCTCAAATGGTATGCTATGTTACCTTTTCCTACTCAATCTTGCCACTCATCTAATAGTCCTCAGTCACACTAAGTGGTCTCACCAGCACAAAATGTGAGCCGCTAATTCCGACATCACCAACTCTAACAAAACCACCTCCGTTTGTGGTTTGATTTTCAATTAGGGTTCAAAGAAGCTTGTTCACAAAAATTAAAAGGGAAAGATATAAAGTTTTGATGTCATGAACAATATATAACATTTCTTCTAGGACATGTAAACACTCTTACCAGGTGAGAGTTTTTTCATCCCATATAACTTTTCGATCAAGGGGTTTGAAACCCAACTATTAACTGCAAGAAGGCTCGTGGGTTGGAATCCGACTATTTTCCCTTCGGATGATAAGACAATCTCACAATTGAGGTCAACTCAGAAAAATAATTATGCAAAGAACACAATTGAAATTAGCCTATATTCCTGATGCTAACTAATTTTTGATAAACACCTCAGAGTCTGTTTGATTCGTGTTAAGCAAATCAAAGGTCATGCCTTGATATGAAATGAAAAATTGACGGTTTGAAAGCTATTTGAATAATGAAAAGTTACCATTTTAACCTTCTGTGTGACTTTCTGCTGAATGAAAAATAATAATCAAATGAAATAATGGCTAGACTAAAGCATAGCAATGACAAACGATACAAAACCTGATAGCTTTATTTTTGCCCGGATGCTAGTAACTCTCCGTCGCTTTTACTAGTTGGAGTGAGAGTGGGCAAGATGTCTTTATCACTGGAATAAACTTGAATCAATCTTCACATGTATTCGGGGAGTTCGCCTGTTGATACACCACCACCACTTTCTTTTCTTATATCGCCACTCCACCCATAAAAAGCTTGAATTTTTTTGACTATTGAAACACATACGTCTTCCGACTACAATAAAAACATTAACTATGTATGTATGTATTTATGTATTATGATTAATATGTATTTGCATAACTCCTTTCACACAATCACTACAGTTATAATGTTTATTAAGGGATTAAAACTGAAAACCAAAGGGCCTTGGCCTAATGGGATGTGAGTGACCCATCAACCAAGAGGTTGTTGGTTAAGTCTTAATTGTGACATAGTAGTATTAGGTGTGGATGTGAATATTTGCCTTTAAAGATAAGTGATTAAAATTGATAAAAGTGAGGAGAAAAATAGCAGCATACCGTAGATGAATCCATGGACCAAAGACGAAAGATCCAGATGTGGTGATTGAGGTTGGTGATTCCCTCCAAGATGTCTGTCCATTGTGAAAACGGGGCATATAAATTCGACCCATCAAACTAACAACAACAATAAAACATCCGCTTATGATGACAGTAGATAGTATTTTCAGCCAGGAATTACTTTTCTACAGCAAAGAGATAACCAACAATATCAACATCATCACCTTGAAAGACCCACATGGAATTTAAGTGGTAAAATCAAAATATGCATCAACGAAGGAGTAAAATAGAACTTGTAAGACAAGTTTGATTAGAGTATAATGTCAAAGTTGTACCATAAAAGAAACCATGAACTTTGATACTTTCTTCACGTGCATGTTAGTAGTCTTGGCAGCTGCATTGTATGGCAATTTCTTATTAGGGAGTGTGAATAAATCCTCATAATACATATCCAAAATGTTATCCAAGCAAACCTGTAAGAATAATTGATACAAAATTCATCACGAGAAAGAAAAGAAAATCAAATATTACCTTTTAATTTGTGCATGAAATAGTTACACCACATAAGAACAAAATTATGCTTTCAGCAGTAAGCAACTAACGTACATGTTGTAATGCACACCTTTTCCAAAAGACACATATATTTCATGCAATATTTGATTAATAAAAAACGTATATATTGATATCTGAATAGCTGAACATATACACGAACAAAGGAAGAATTGGAATACCATTTGCGAGTGGGTAAGAAGAACTTCCCACCTATTTTTAGCAGATTATTTCCATCCTTCAAACTTCAAATCTCTCAATTTCTTGTTGTCGATTTGTAGTCTATAAGCAGGAACATATTCACCAACCCATGCACTAAATTTACGACCACCAATTTTTTCTAATTTAGAGAAAACCGACCATGGCCACCAGTTACACTTTAAAGTGGTTTCAAGTAGGGTGTCATAAATAGGGTGCCATAAATAGACATGTATTATTTAGGTACATCATATGGTGGCAATTCAAGCAATTAATATGAAAATGGTCCAGAGGAGGTGGTAATCTAAAGATAGCAGATCAAAATTGTGAAAAAAAAACATAAAGTAAACGGGTCATGGCATGCGGCATCAGCAAAGATGGATTGCCGAATACCGGGGACTCACATAAGCGTGCAAATGGACCTGTCTCTTTGTGTGAGTGATAGATTCTTACAAGCATACACCATTCGCATATACGGATCCTCGCACTCATCAACTAGCTTTAGCAGGTGGGAATATTCCATCAACTGGGAAAAAATATCTAATGTATCATACAAATAACTCAAAGTTTAACAAAATTAGTGACTGCAATCATTTAGGTTATTTTGGACAAACCTCTGCCATTTTCTGCAGCATTGTCATTGGCTAAAAGATGAGCACTGATAAAGTCACCATAGATGTGATATGAGCACCTATATACTTCTGCATCATCTTCCAGTGACTGTCACGATCCTGGAAATATATACCGCTAGCCAATAAAAGAAATGGACACTAATTTGGTAATTCTTGCATAAAGCTCATAATAAGTAATGGGCGTTATCAACTAATTAAACAACAACAGCGGAAACTTTATATAGTTAGATCTAGATGAGATTGTCGATAAGTACACAAAATCATAACGCACCTTTTGTTTCCATGTGCCTCGTTGTGCTTCAACTTTAGCATCTTCAGTCCCTCATTCCGGATTAATAACCTCCAATCCCTCGTAACCAAGCAACCTACCCAAAAAAGCAAATCCACATAAATCAAACATGTAATCTTTCTCGTTGACATGTAAACCATCTTTATCTTATTACACGCACATATTACTATATTCCAAACCAACTTACAACTCAGTTCTTGTTTGTCGTGATTAGGGATGTTAATCCCCCAAAACATTTCTAGGGATCTGGTAAAAGAAAATTAAATTGAACATAGTCAATGAAAATTTGTTATAACTAAATCAAAACATAATAATTGTTATATGAGACTAATAATTGTAAACCCTAAACAATTCAAATCAATTGTAATATGTAAGTAATAAACCGAAACCCTAAATCTATACATATATATGAGACTACACATGCCACATCATTAATGCTTACTAGGCATTTTAATGTTGACATGGCACATCTTATGATGAGGTGGAAATGCCACCATGGCACCACATCCGGTTACATAATAAAAAAAAATTTGTAGCAAGCAAGATTCGAACATGGGTCTAAACATTCAAAGCCAAACGCCTCAACCACTGAGGCAATCCACATATTTGTGTTTTATCTTCTACTTCCAACGTAATATACTTCAATTTGTAGTCACATATCCACACTAAAAATTCAATACCAGTCAAATGTTCTTCATAACCTCCCCCTTTTCAATCGCTTATTCCAAAATCTTAACAAAACAAAATATTCATCAAATCAATACCGTCTTTATCAACTTTTCAAATTTTCAAATCAAACAAAAATTTCAATCGCATATCCCCTTTTTCGATAAGTCAGGTATATCTTTTCAATTTTAATCATATAATATTAGTGTGTCTCTTTTTGTAAATGAAGGTTTTCATTTGATGTTATTTTATGTTTGTATTGCAATTGATCTTAATTTCACCATAGTGGATTTCGTGGGTTTGAGTGGTTCTTTTGCATGCCGCCCTGATTAAATGTCCGGTGATTTTAATGTTGTTTTTAGGTGATTTAATTTGTTGGTTTTGTGTTTTAACGATTTTAGGTAATGGGTTTTGTTTGGTTTTAGTGGAAATGAATGTTTTGTTGTGATTATCAAGATATATGGTTATCGCGATAAATCATACCTCAATATGATTTTGATTTTCCATCCGTGGTAAAGGTTGTTTTGGAGACGGAACAAGCAATCATGGAAATGATGTATGTCACAAATCCCGCATGTTTCGAAAGGTGGTGTTATGCATTAGATTGTTGTTGTTTTCTAATTTAGTTTCCATGGTTTAGTGAATGTCGAAAATTATATTTCAAGTAATTGTGTTCCTCTCTTTATTTTGTTTTCAACTGATTATGATTTTTAGTTGATGTTGCATTTTATTTCAAATCAGTAATGATCAGTAATGGAAGTTGAGAATGGATATTTACAAATTACTAGGTAAATCACTCATTCACTCTTATTTGGTATGTGATATATGCTATATTGGTCATACTATTCAGCTTTATACTTTCTTTACTTAGAAACACCATTTAAGCATGCTCCACATATATGTACTAGATGTTACAATTTGGTGTAGTTACATATGAATTGACCCGATATGAAGTTGAATATATCTTCTTTACCTATTCATTTGGTTCAGTTTTATAGTTGTGATCATCTTTTCATCCTAGCCAATATGTTAGGTTGTTTGTCAAGTATTTTGTTCACTGATTCAATAGTATATAATGATGAAAAATTAATGGTATAGTATATATGTACAAAAAATTATAAAGCTTTTAATATATTTGATTTGTGTTATGTTACTAATACCCTACTCTTTGCAGATTCTTTTGATGGATTGCTGCCAAGTTTGTGACTGATTCGTATAAGAATACTAATAATTTTTTAAAATCTATTTTCAGTATTTCAATTCAATATAAATTGTTATTTTTTTTAATTCATATTTCAGGTTTGCTTTGGGTTAAGCGTCAATCTGTTATTGACAAGGTTGCCAAGAAGTCAAAAGTTACAATTTTATATTGTTTAAGCATAGGAGTGGGGCAAAAAAGGCGTTAAAGTAACCACATAAGAAGTTTGGGAATAGGGTTACAAAAGAGTTAATCAAATTTTTGACAACATAACGATACATTAATTTGTCAAACTGGCTAATGTGTAATGGCGTCATTATGCAGAAAACCAAGGCAACCACATGCTAGAAGAGGCGGTTGAGTGTTCAAAGGGAAGGTGGTTCATTATCAAGAATGTAGCAAACTAAATGCCCAAACCTCTTCTCAATTTGTCAAAGGGAAGAAATTTTGGTAATGGGCTATTGAAATCTGCCATTGACCTTGCTGTTAAATGTGTTGCAGCTAACCAAGGTACAAACTTACATATCAGCATATAATAGTAACCTGCAAGTCCACTCTTGTGCTTCATATTAGGCATAGTCACAGAATATGTGTCAATGTTAGAGGATATATTAGGAATTCTATAATCTATAGTCAAAATTAGAAATGCTAAAAATCTTATTAAGATTTTGCTATCTATGATCATATAATCATGTAATCAAACTAATGATTTGATTTGATGCAGAATTCTAAATTACCATTGATTAAGACCATGGGTGATTTGTGTAATGACAAGCCAACATATATCCCGAGCCTAAGGTGTGATTCTGAACTATCGAACTCCCTATAACAAGTGAAATAAACAAATAAATAATCTAAACTGCTTTGAAGTATTTCAAGAACCCTGACAAATCCTTATTTGGATTATCATACAACATAACCAACAAGGTGTGACAAAAGGATCTGAGAAAGGTGCCCAAACTACATCCTTAAAATCTCAGGTATATTCCTATTCTTTTTTTATCTTTTCCTTGATCATGCATCCTGCTTCAATAATCACATTACATTATCTCAAGTAGACGACTAACTATATTCATGAGCTGATTTTTATTCCTATGAATCATTAACAAAGGGGAGTCTGTTTGTATTATTAGCAATGATGTTACGGCGAAACCCAATATGCTAACTTACGCATTACCAACTCTAAACGAACTCAAAAGTTATAACGACAAGACAAGCTTCCACTTATCGCATGAATGATAGCATAAGTAAGTCAAAAACTGTTTACAAGAAACACTTTCTATTTTGTGTTTCATAAACTATGTTCATGTACTAATATAAAGTTCACATACACATGCATCACAAGGTGAGCTTACCTATAATCAGGACCAAAGTAGGGTCCAACCCACAAATAAGGGATCTAATATTGCAATCAGTTGAAAGGTTCAAATCAACTTTTTAGTTTCTACCGTCCACTAGCTCCATATGAGACTTACAAATTTGTGACATCTTTTTGGTGCTGGCCATGTGACACTGGCATGTAGTAATAATGTGGGCTTAGAAGTCAATTCTTGCTATCAGGCTTGATTATGCATTGTACCCATCACAACCTAACTTAAACCTGTTAGGAATCTTTAGGACAATCTGTTGTTGCAATAGTCGTGGGCAATGTGTCATGTAATCGTTATGCAAACACTTGCTATTACTGAAAAGAATTGTGGTTATGTTTTTATAGCTATCTGTTTTGGATGCTCATTTTAAATAAAAACATAAGTGTTATGATTTGATGACCACAATCTAAATTCTCGCAGGTTATGGATTTACATCGTTAAAAATTGACCATACCACGTTCTTAGCCCTCGTGGTCCGAGTTTGGTCAGCTTCACCGGTTGTCTGCTGAGTTTCAACCCAACTCATGGTATGTAGATTATTCCTCTATCTCTCAAAGTAATTTATATTGCCTGATAATTTTGTAATTTTGTGCGGTTTATGTTGTTTTCTGGTATTGATATTTAAAAGAATTTAATTGTTATTGTTTTGTGGCTTTATCAATTCAACAACGATGGTCATCGATACGGACTTTGTTAAGGAGAAAGAGTTCATAATGAGTTTGTAGAAACTCAGTTTATAGCAATATTGTTAAGTATTGATTAAAAGTAGTGATTATGGTATTACATGTCAAGATTTTATAAGATTTAAACGTCGGTCAACTGATTTGTCTTTAGGAATAAGCGATTATGGACTTATGGTATTACATGTCAATATTTTATAGGCTTGGCTTAATGTGAAGAAGCTTGTGTCTTTATACCACCATTTAGTCATTTTGATCATACTAAAGACTACCATATAACATGTAAACCCTGTAAAAGGCGTAAAATAGATAGTGTCACTTATTTGAAACTCGAGTATTCGCTAATGTCTTTATGTTTTTTTAAACAACTAATGTCTTTATGTTTTAGTTTATCTTTATATGGGTTTAGTGGATACATTGGGTCCCCATCTTTAGGAAATAGTATTAGGTATGAGAATGATTGACTTTTTTGCTCGAATCCACCTGATCTTAAGCTAATTAGCAAGTCATTGAGTATCAATAGTCTAAAATATGAATCTCAATATAACGTTTTGGAGCAAGAAAAAAATCTCAAGGTATACGAGGTAATATATCTTGTATTTTTGGCTTTTGGTCGCATTCTTAAATAATGCTATGGCATGTCTATTACTATATAATCAATTTGTTGTGTTTGCATATTGATGAGATGTCAAAAAAATGAGTTCCAAGGATCTAAACTACTGAGGGTCAATATTGTAAGATTATTTTACTATTTTATGCTCCTGTTATGTTATTGTGTCAACAGTTGAATGCATGAAGTGTAAATATTCATGTTGCAAGTTTGAAGCATTTTTAGAGTCTCAATATGAAGGTGTTTGTAGATTACAAAGAAAAATACAGTTTAACCGTCCAAAACCCAAAACATGGACCTTCACTATGGGATGAAAGAAAAAGAAAACATATATTGAATTTGCACATTTGGTTCTGCCCTCTCCCTCAAGCTACTTGTCTATGAATGGACATAAGTCTTTCCATTTGCTGTAAGTAGTCTTTCAAACTGCAAACCATCACTAGCAAATACTCTTACCCATTTAGATATTGACTAGCTACTCCTCTATTAGGTATGGACCAAATTACCAAGGCGAGGTTATTGTTGTGTCTTTCTTTCTTTTAGCTTTGCCGAAATTTTACGCATTGGTCATGGCGGATTAAGTTGGGAAACTTTGGACACTTTTAAGCTATTTTTTATACTATTTTTCACCAACTAGAATCAAGCATAACCCATTAACCCACTCATAATTTATATTTTATTTTTTAATGAGTAGACACTTATCGATATTTAAGTGACTTTTATTTATGTAATCTTACATGCAGTTGAACAAGAAGATCGTTGATAGGTAGCAACAAGATTAGAAATCCCAAAAGACAAAGTGATATCAAATATGGGAAAGTATGAAAATTATGAACGCCACTTTCATCGCATTCGTATCAACGTAGGCGTTAGAATCACCTGATTTAGTAATACTCAAGGTGTGACCCAAAGTGGGACGTTGAGGGAAAGTGATCCTTGAGGCACCCTCAACGTCCCACTTTCTTACACAAACAACCATGTGTGGCTATTTCGTAAGTGAATAGCAAAAAAAGGCTTAAAGGTTCTCTGTTGCGACAGTGATGCACGACGATGTGGTTTACAAAGTTCTTTGTAGGCTTTGAATGTACAACATCCTTCATATTCTGTTTTCATCATTTAATATTCATGTTTTACTTACTTACGATTGCTTACATACGATTGCTTACATGGTCTATTCTATAAATGCTTTTTATATCACATATCATACAAGATGAATTATACTTTTATAACACAAATGCTTAACAATGTTCATATTTTAGCAAAATTATTTCATGAAGCTAGCCCGCCCATTCGGGCGGGCCATGAAGCTAGTATATTATAATAGAATCGCTACTTACCAGTTCTTCCATGCCATTAAACGATTATGCAGTGCACATGAATCAGATGATCTCATAGAACGACTGATAGGTGTGGTATTTTTATAGGAATGGTGTTTTTGAATCGGAGGGTATGGATTGAATGTGTTGAAGCTGTTTTTGAATTGGTTAATTACTGATTCAATATTTCACCGTTTCAATACTTCCTTGGCCGCATTGTTTTATTGAGTTTCTTTCAACTTTGACTTTCAATATTCAATATTCAAATTTTCACTTTTCCCTTACCATTTTTCTATTTTAGATAGTAAAGATAAAAATAAAGATAATGAAGAAAGAATAATAATTATTATAAAACAGAAATGAGTTACGGGTTTTGCGACTTGAGTAGTTCAATTTCTATCTGTTTATAACTTTCTCATTTTTATTATTATTTATTAATTTTGGATGAACAAACACAAAACATTTGTATTTTTCATAGTATGTTGTTAAAATGCCAACATATATAAACTCAATCGTCTTGTCACTTTTTAATATCATATAATTTACATTTGATTACCAATACACAAACTGATGACGATGGATTTGTAATTGTTGGATGAAAGATGAAAGTGACGAGATTGGTCGTGTTGCATTTTTAAAAGATGTAGATGATGTGTTTGCAGATGAAAATTTTGGTGATAAGGAAGTGTTTGAATAAATGTCTGAATATACTTGATATAATATAATATTGGGATTATGTATTTGGAGGCGACTTAACTATTAAATCTTTTATTTTTAGGTCACCCATTTGTCAAAACTAACTTAGAGGCTACCCATTCATAGGTTTGTTTTCGTTTATGCCAATTTTGGATAATTTTATCTCGAAAATCTTTGAAACAACGAAAATAAAGTTTAATTTAACATATTAAAATAACACAAATGAGTATTGAAATGTAAAGTATCCGTTTTAGCCATTATTTAAGTGCAACTTTACTTAGTTGAAAGTGAATTAAGATAATCTAACTATTGTTTTACGCTTAAAGTTTTAATTTTATTGTTTTGGTATGTTAAAGTTAGGTTTACTTTTGAAATCGTACAAATTTCCGTCTAGAATTTGAACGAGATTGGTATAAAGGAAAAAAAACACATAATTGGGTGGCCCGTAAGTTAGTTTAAAAAAAATACATAACCTAAAAGTAAAATGTTTAATAGTTGGACGACACCTATAGATACATAATCTCTTTAATATTTGATAAAATATGTAACTGAAAAGACAATTATAAAATAATAGAAAAAGTGAGTTAAATGACCAAATTTGTTACGGGTCAAAATAACAGAGAGACGATCTAAAAAAAAGAAAGTTTAAAAAATAAATCCGTTGTATTTGACAAATCACATCAACCATTTAAGTAATTAACTTTTTATTATATGAAGATGAAATTAATTTAGTCATATTATTTAACGAGGAAAGTTATTTTACATACGAAACTTTTCTTGCATACCAAGGGACTCATCTCCACCATACATTTAAAAAGAAATCAATGGATGAGGTTAAAAGATTTTATTATTTCACATATTTTTTATAATTTAAATATCTTTTAAACCGTTAATCGTTAAGTGAAAATATTTACACCGTCGCGAAGAGCATTTAATTATCTTTCTATAGACGGGCACTTTGATATACTTTTGAAAAAAGAAAAAAATTTCATTTTTTTTAAGTTTTTTCGTCTTTTTTACGTTACTTGAAATTTGCATGAAAAAAATCATATATGATTAAACACTAATTTGATTATCACATGTGATATTAGTGTTAAATCATATATGATATGTGATATCACATGTCATGTGATATTACACTAATATCACATATGATATAACACTAATATCATATATGATATAACACTAATTTGTGATATTCAAATTAGTGTTTTATAACATATGATTTTTTAATGCAGTTTTCAGTAATGTAAAAAAACAAAAAAACTTAAAAAAAAACGTGAAAAATACAAAGAAAAAAAATTTTGTCGAAAGTATATCAAAGTGTCTATTTATAGAAAGATAATTAAATGCTCGTCGCAATGATATTTTTTTTTCCGCTTAACGATTAACGGTTTAAAAGTTATTCATATTTAAAAAAAGATGATGAAAGTGAGTTTTTTAAAATGTTGTGATTAATCTCATCCATTAGATCGAATAAAATTGGATGGTGGAGATTGATCCCTTGGTATGTAAATAATCTTTTGTCCTCAAATGATCTTAAATCATTATTTAACTTGTCAAACTGTAAATAAAATGATAAAATAAACCTGAGTGTTTCATTTTAGACCAAATCCGATACTTTTCAAAAAGTTAAATCGACAATGAAATACCTCATACTTTTTTTTGGAAAAAATGATTCTCAATTCTCATGAGAAAAAGCGAAATGGATCACAAACACCTTTATACTTGAATTAGTTATAATACATGTGCACGCACAAGGTTTTGACAATTTTTTTTTATCAATACTAAATATTATATCTTTAAAGGTAATTATATATAATTATATACTTATGCACGAGTTTTTCATTATTCATTATATCCATTAAAATTTTGTATAATTAAATTTTGTAAAAAAGATTTTGTTAGATAACTCAAGATTCAACTATATTTAGCTGATATAGATGTTGATGTTCCTATTTAAATTTCACTATCGATATTATGATGTACACAAGATGCGAGTTTAGTTGCACATACTAAATGTTAATGAAGTTAAAATATACTCCTTAAAGTTTTTTAAAAATGTTTTCTACATATCATTATATAAATAAATAAAAGTTACATTGAGTGAGTTGTTAAAAATACAATCACGTTTTTTTTTTTTTTTTCATATTACAATAGCTGTACTTACAATTTAATAATTATATTCTCGTTTCAATAATTTAAATTGCCGTTTAATATTCAAATTCGTGTCCACATTTGTCATACTTTTAATATGAAATAAATGAGTCATTAGTAAACATATATAGTAAAAAAAATGACATGTATAATCTTATGTATATTTATATGTTGGAGTTTTAAAACAACATATATATTGTATTTTTAAGTTATAAAGTATAGGGGGTATAAAATATAAGGGAGTATTTGTTTAATTTCCAAAGTTTTTAAAAAACATAAAAACTTATAATATTACACTTAACTCTATACAATTTTTAAAAATTTAACCACTAAAGTTTTATTAATTACCCCATCTTTTTTAAAGTTTTTGTTTTCACAAATTTAACACCTATATTTTTATGTGTTTTTCTTCTCAACCAAAATTCTACACCAAATAAACTAAAGGTTAACCAAAATCAATTTAATTTTGACTTTTATTAACCAATTACGTCGTCCGATTTCGCTTACGTGGCAAAACCAACCTCTCCTAGGTCTAATTTTTTTTTTCAATGAGAAGAGTTTTGCAAAAACTTTTATTATATAAAAGATTAATCGAATGAATTAGTTTTTTAAAGAATAATAAAAGATACTCCAATTAGATAATTTAATAAGAAACTGTTTTACTAAAAAAAAAGCGTTGAAAAAGGAATAATCAGCAATTCGACAAAAAGCAGCACGAATCGCACCTCTCCACTAGTCCCCTAAAACTCACGCAGCCCCTCACTCTCTCTCTCAAAAAACCAATGACAACAAACGGCGTGAAGATGGCAATAACATCACAAGCATACTTAGACGGATCATCAGTGAAACAAACAAAATCATTAATAACAGAGCTATGTCGTTTGTTTTACAACTTAGGCTGGGTTGGTGGTACCGGTGGAAGTATTACTGCTAAAGTGCACGATGACTCTGTTCCTAAGTCTGATCAGCTTATTATCATGTCTCCTTCTGGTATTCTAACTAACTAACTAACTAACTGCTTATTTCATTTTTGTCATTATTATATTTATGTGATTGTTTGGATAAAACTGCTGTGTTTTATACCTAGATAAGGGGGTGTTTGTTTTGACCTTGTTTTTGGCGTTATGTGTTTGGCAAAATATAGTGAGCGGTACCGGTAAGCTGTAGCAAGTAGGCAGAGTAGCTGTATTTTTTTTTTATAAATGGTTGGTAACATAGCTGTAGTCGTAATTATAATGTGTAAAACAGCTCCTAAATGCTACTTCATGGAGCATTGGAAAAGGAGCATTTCGAAAAATTAGATAAAGCTACTTGCTGCATGCCAAACGAGCATTAAAAATCACAACGCTCACCTCTTCCCGCTCACCGCTCCTAAACGCTCTGCGCCATTTGACTCGGCTTATGTTTCATAGGTTCATTTTTTCAAGCCTTTTTTAAAACTTTTTTTTTTTGGTAACCGTGATTTCCGACCTTTTGGCCGACTAATCCACGGGGTTTGAACCCACCGTCACACAAACTCAAACCAAGTACATCCCTCCCTTTTCAGGAGGTTGGCGTGGCCACTTAAAGTTGTTTGCACCTAGCAGAAGTTGAACTTGAGACCTCACACATTTTAGAGTGATAGTCACAAGCCCTTTTACCACTAGGCCACCCTTAAGTGGTTGCCTTTTTTAAAACTTATGGGGTGTTTGTTTAGCTTATTAAATATAATAAGCTTATATAAGCCCATAAGTTTCAAAATAGGTCCGAAAAGAATGGGCTTATGAAACATAAGCCGAAATCATATAAGATCATAAGCCCAAAACTAAGTTCAAACAAACTTCTCCCATGTTATAAAATAATAAGTTCATAAGCTGGAAATAAGCCCGAAAAAATAGGCTTATGAAATATAAGCAGAGTTACATAAGCTCATAAGCCCAAATATAAGCTTAAGCAACACCTCCTTGTACAAGCAGATTGGTTACTTCAAAGTGCTTATTAATTTGAAAATAAACTAATTGTCTTTAGTGCTTATTTCATTGTAAATAACTCTTGGATTGGTATAAGAGGCGTAGTTGCTATAGACTTTAAAGTAGTGTTTATGTAATCACTCGTAGGAAATAGAAATGTTATGTAGCTGATTATTTGGTTATGTTTATGAAATATTCAATGGTTTTAGGATTTGCTTATCTAAGGGCCTAATTTGCTTATTTTTGAGCTGATTAACAGTTTTGAGTGTCTAGAAAAAAACTGGCTTATTTAATATAAATGAGCAGGTGGGTACCTTCTTATTTTTAAGCATATAAGCACATTAAAGTGTTATATGTTGTGAAAATAAACTGCTTTTTTTAACTGCTTATTTCATTGTGAAATAAGCGAGTTGTTGTCAAAGTGCTCAAAACATTTTAATCCGCTTAATAAAATAAGAAATTTGGAACTTAAATTACCAAAACCAGAATAACCTCTTATTCCTTCTAGGTTAAGCAAAGATATATTATTCAGTAGAGTTTTGGAGATTGCTTATATGCTTTTAAAACAATGGAGTAAGTGGATAAGCACTAATGGAGTGCTTGGGATGACTTATTTTAGACTGCTTATACGCTTAGAACATATCAGGTTGGTAGTGCTTTATTACTTAACAATAAGTGACTAAGGGACTAAGCAGTTTATTAAAATACTAAAAGCTACTTATATGCTTATAAAATCAACAGATAAGCACTTAAATATGCAATCTCAATCACCCTTTCAGATAAGCAATCCCAAATAGTGCCTGATTTCTAGGTTTTTTTTAAATACTTGAACTTTGTTCTGTTAAGCTTAAAAAAGGATGAATATTTGGGGGTCCTTTGTAATAGGTGTGCAGAAGGAAAGAATGGTGGAAGAAGATATGTATGTGTTATCGTCAACTGGAGATATTTTGTTTACACCATCACCGAAACCTTATCCTCATAAACCTCCAAAGTGTTCAGACTGTGCCTCTCTTTTCATGAAGGTATAATTTGTGGATAATTTTTTCCAAATTTCATTTTGATTATAATAAGCAAAGATAATAAACGCTTTTATGTTCCAGGCTTATAATATGCGTAATGCTGGTGCAGTCATTCATAGTCATGGAATGGAATCCTGTATTGTGACAATGCTTGATCCTTTGGCAAAAGAGTTTAGGGTAACTCATAAGATAACAGACTTTATTATTTTCATATATATAATGATACTAATGTTGATTATGGTGTCATGACTGGTGTTGGGATGTTCTTTATGTTGTTTTTTATTTGAAAATTGTCAGATCACTCATATGGAGATGATTAAAGGGATTCAAGGGCATGGCTATTATGATGAGCTTGTGGTTCCCATCATAGAAAACACTGCTCATGAGAGAGAGTTGACTGAATATCTTGCTGCAGCTGTATGTTCCTTTTGCCAATCTTGTCCGCAGATTTTTGAGACGTCACGTTTACCATTTATGTTAATTGCATAAACTATTTTTTATTTAGTATTTTTTTTTTTGGGTATTAAGTTTGTTTGCTTATTTGGGCTTTAGCTTATTATAGTCATATACCTCTTAGGTTAGGTGGTAGGTACTTTTCCTTATATGGCACATGTATTGATTTTAAAATAGTTACATGCAGACTGGAAATTATAATTCTTTTGAAAACAAGCACTGGTAAGAAAGTAATGGTTAGTTAACTAGGAGTCGAATAATCTTCCTCTATTGAAAACAAGACTATTATGGGTTGGAATGTTGGCTGGAGCCATGATGTGTAGTTAAAGATAAGAAAATATGAACGGCAGTGATGATATTCTGCTTACAACAATTAACTAAACAAAAGAGACATGGATACCATACAGTATTATGATACAAGTTCATGTCTAACTGCGAGTTAAGATATCATCATATGTGAAAAATGATATTAGAAAAGAGACTGAAACCACAATATTTCAAAGAAATGATTGTGCCCACAGATAGTTTAGTACTTTAGTGCAAGTGTTTGCTATTAAACACGTGACACAAACACCCTTGAATGATGACAGTGCAGGAATTATTTCTGTGATAATAGGCAAGTTTAGCTTTTAGTTTTTCTATAAGAATGCTGCATAAGAGTGGGAAAAAAAAATATTGGTAATATCTAGCCCCATCAAATTTTCGATATGTTCTTTCTGCCATCTGGTCTGCAATTTATAACTTCCACAAGTTGAGTTTGTTATTGAATTTGAGGGCATCATAAAATTTGTGAATGGTCGTATTGGTGTACCATAATTACTGTTACGTGTTTGTAAAACGAGAAATCAGTACATCACCTACTTACTGGTCAATGGTCCCATTGATGCTGTTTCCAGCGTCAAGTATATCAAACAAGAACTCAATAAACACCTACTTGTCTTGGCAATAAAAAAACCTAGTTCATACATTGCCTTTTCTAATCATGATACCACTGATTTTGCATATTTGCTAGCTTGACATTTAAGGCTTTTCTATTCATGTCAATTACAATCACGTTGAAAGGTCTTTACACTACTTGAGGTCCATTATCACATGCACTGTGAAATGAAAGGCTAGTTAAACTAAACATTTAGCGTTATGCCATATATGAGGTTGGAATTACTACTGTTTTTGTTATATTTAGAAGAAATAGAGGTGAAGTTATGGATTACATGTTAGTTTCATAAATTGTCTCACACGTGAATGATGAATCATTTTGTTAAACATATAGTGCTTGAAGGAACTCCGAGAAACTATGCTAGTCACTCTTTAGAATGTAGAAAGCTCTAGAATTGATTTTTATGTGCATTACTCAAAGATTGATGTAACTTTCTTCCAATAATTAACAGATTGAAGCATACCCAAAAACAACTGCTGTGCTGGTACGTAATCATGGTATCTATGTATGGGGCGATACCTGGATTAGTGCCAAAACTCAGGTCTGTACTACTGTCTACTTAGTTCTGTATTTTATTTGATTTATTAGTGCATCTGTAAGAGGCTTGATGTGGCAATATGCGTCTCTCAAATCAACAATCTTTCAGGCTGAATGCTACCACTATCTCTTTGAAGCTGCAATCAAACTTCACCAATTGGGCCTTGATTGGTCAACTCCAGGTCATGGTCCCATACAAAGATCCAAACCACTTTTAGGTGGTCAAACTACAAGCACATCTCAAAAGGCATTGGCTCTTACAGACTCATATTAGCTACATAAACTGAATTAACTATAACGGCTCCCTGATTATTATTCAAAGTTTTGTTGCAGCGTTGTATTGTTCTGGATATTGAAGGGACAACTACTCCTATATCGTTTGTCACCGATGTTCTTTTCCCGTATGCCCGTAAAAATGTTCAAAGGCATTTGGAAGCAACATACGATACTGATGCTACTCAAGATGATATTAAGTTGTTGCGCTCTCAAGTAAGTTTTATTGTTAAAGGTAGAAAGACGGGGTCGGTAGGGAGTGCTTCAAATGGCTACTTTTGGTGTAGGTATTGATCGTCAGATCAGATTTGGGTTTTGCTCAGAGTTCAAACTTCGTCTTTAAAATGCTAGAATTACCCTGAACGTCCTTATAGTTGGTATTTTGTTACACTTCCGGTCGAAAGGCTAATTGAAGTGACAAAGAATCCTTCATTTTCTTCTCTGGGAATTTCCTCGTAAATCTGAATTTAGACTTTAACCAAAATAAGAATGAAGAACTTCAAAAACACACATTTAATTATGGGGCATTTACATCTATATCCTTGCAAAACTTCAAAATTACATCAATATCCTTACAAATTTTATAATTACATCAATATCCTTCCAAAGTTTTAAATTTTACATGTATATCCAAAAACACATTTTCATCATATTAAATAAATTAAATATTGGAAGCTTTTATATGAACAGTTTTATTACCTTTTTACCCTTCTTTTTATTTAAAAAAAACACATAGTATTGAAGGTTTTTGTTGCAGATGTGATCCAATCTAAAAACGCAGCCAACATTTGGAAATGATGAAAAGTTAGTAAACCTGTTATGGTGCCCTCTGAATCCTTATTTTGAGCAATACGCAAGTAAATTAAAAAACTAAAATGGTGAAAACCCATATTATGCAATCGAGTGGGACTGCTTGTGTTTGATTATAAAATTCAAATGTTAAAGAAAGACTAAAAGAAGAGATAAAATCAAACCATAGCTTGAAAATAGATTCGTTCTAGTAATAGCAGTAGAAAATTTCAACTAATAATCTAGCTAATTGAAAAAGGGTAATGAGATAAGGTAATTTAACGTGTATAATAATATTATAAAAAAAGTATTTATTATTAAATTTATTAAAATATGAAGAAAATGTGTTTTTGGATAATTTTGTGTATTTTTAGTTTTTAGAAGGATATTGAAGTAATTATGAAATTTGAAAGGCTATTGATGTAATTTGACAGAAATTTGAAAGGCTATTGATGTAATTGTCAAATTTTACAAGGATATTGATGTAAATCTCCCTAATTATAAAAATATCAAAAGGAAATTCAGAGATGAAGAAGACGAGAGTACTTTCATCATCACACTTGTCACTTAGATCAGCTGCGTAACAAAATACCAAGTATAATGTTAGCATGTCTATAACTTGAGATCTGAGCAAAGCACATGTACAATTCTTATAACTTACCCATTTTCAGTTACAGTGTTATACGGAGTATTATTTTTTGGTAATCCAAATTTTTGAATAAAATGATCAAGAGGTTTTGTGTATTAGAACATTCTTATGCACAACTTCCTGTCCATCCATATGGCAAATTTCCTTTTAAGCCAACTTTTTGATCTACACCTTTGACCCGTCAGATATTAAAAAGAACCTGAATCACTGAATCAACCATAAGTAAATGGATCAAAATTTGTATTCTCTGTTTTGAAGCTGATTGTAGATGGACTGGTTCAATTTTTTTTTATAAGGTACAAGATGATTTACAAAACGGAGTTGCGGATGCCGTTCCTATCCCACCTGATGAGGCGGGAAAAGACAAGGTGATAGCTGCTTTGGTCGCTAATGTTGAAGGAATGATAAAATCTGACAGGAAAATCACTTCGTTAAAACAGTTACAAGTAAGCAAAATCAACATCCCGAACATGATTTTACACTAGGTTTATAAAAACGTTGCTGAATATCATCCTTCTAGGGTCACATATGGCAAACTGGATTTGAGAAAAATGAACTGAAAGGTGTGGTTTTCGATGATGTCCCTAGCGCTCTTGAAAAGTGGCATGCTTCTGGTATAAAGGTGAGTCCCTAGTTTAGTATGTGTGCATTTGGTTTTCGACTTTATGGTAATACGTTATGAAACTAATATAAAGCATATACTGTTTTTAAAACTAACGGCCATGTTTGATCAGGTGTATATATATTCAAGTGGTAGCAGATTAGCACAGAGGCTGTTATTTGGATATACCAATTATGGAGACTTGAGAAACTACTTGTGCGGATTTTTTGACACCACAGTGGGGTAATTCAGCACACGATCTACTTGTAAATGTTTCTGAACATTTGATTTTTGTGTTTATGAACGAACCCTAATCCTTATTTTATAATATTTGTTTCAGGAACAAGAAAGAAACAAAGAGTTATGTTGAAATTTCGGAATCACTTGGAGTTCATAAGCCATCTGAAGTCCTGTTTGTTACGGATATCTATCAAGAAGCTGTGGCTGCAAAGGCAGCGGGTACAAATACACACCTTTCAACAAAAAAATAAATAAAAAAATACACACTCATGCTTGAAGTCACTAACATAAAGATGATCTAAAACTCTGTTAGGATGCACTGTTGGGTTTTACTATGTTTATTATCTTTTACAAAACCTTGGTTATTGTACAACCCAGCAATGCATTGGAGGGTAGCAATTCAAGTCAGGTTCGGGTTGGCGTCACTTGACCTGAGTACATTCTATTTAGTTAATTGTCTCGAAAAACCCAACCCTAACCCGGACGCGCTTTAATGGATTGTAAGCGTAAGTCAGATAACAGGTTGTATTCGGGTAAAATTGGTTAACTTTTAATTATAAACAAGAACCCAACCCAAACGACCCGGTTACTATATGGGTAGGCAGGTTGACCCATTTACGTCACATACCCGTAGAGACACAACCCTATCATGTTTATATTTGTGTCCCGTTTGTGTTGTAACGGGAATTGGCACCCTTACAGTAGACCACCAAAGTTTCGTGACACCATGCTTTCAACTAAGATTGTCAATAATTATCTACTATTTTTGTGTCAGGCTTGGAGGTGACGATCTCTGTTCGGCCAGGAAATGGGCCACTTCCCGAAAATCACGGTTTCAAGACAATCAAGTCTTTTTCGGAGATATGAGGTCGATCTTCGGAACTAAATCTGCTTGATATTTGTAGTGGCAACCTATCTATTTGTCCTGTTATGATACAGACACAAATAAAATAAGCGTGTAAACTAGGGCAATGTATATCTTTTACCGTATTAAATACAAGTTGTTACTTACGGTTATAACTTGATGATCGTGGATTGAGTTTCTCTCATGTTGATTTCGACAGATGGTCGGGTGTTTTTTGTGAAAAAATAAAAAAATAAAAAATGGCATTTTGTTTTAACAAAAGTGGGATTTTTCTTATGTGTTTGATTCTTTTTTACAAGTCAACATGACATGTAATGTTGGAAGTACATGAGTTACCTTGTCGAACATAAACTGAAAGTGCTTTCATCAACAGTTGAGGAAAAATGTGGGGTAAAAATGTAAAATGAAAATAATAAAATTATATTGTGGACCCACGGCCCATATTGGACCAGTAAAGCATTTACTTTTTACAAAGTCCTTAACGTGAATCCGATGCATCTCTCCACTCTATCTCCTTTTGCTTTTGCCAAATTTTCTTATCAAGTATTTTCATAAAGTAAACTACTCATTAGTGAAAAAATGGATGAGTTTTTCCCTATATAAGTTACCGAGAGAGGTCAAACTCGGATGTATGTGACTTAACCGATGTGTATCAAGTGAAGTTTGAACCTGACTACGAAGGTACCTTGACGGTGGTTTAAATAACTAATTAGTTCTTTTTAACAGATTGTTGTTACATCAGAGTGTTTGGGAATCAGGATCAGAATCTTCACTGTTGCTTGCAAAGCTGGAAACACCTTTAAAGTTTCTTTACACTTCAAAATAACATGAACCTAAACTTTTTTTTTTTGTCAAAAATGAAAAGATAAGAACATTTAGTTTCTCGGCTCAGTATTATATTCGCAACATACACAAACACGTTTTAGAATATATAAAATTATTGCAGATAGTGATTTTCAAATTGTTAAATGTATTTATAATGCATTTAGGATAACATATGATATGGAAAACTTGCAAGATTTAACTAGGATAAACTTAAGAGAATTACTAGTACAGTAAATTATAACTATCACTTTTAAATGTGAAAGCATATTTTGGAGCAAAAGGAGAATAATAATTGGTCAAAGACTTGGTCCAAAAAAAAAAAAAAAAAAAAAGATCATGCTTGGTTGAGAAAGTCTAGATATCAGTAGTGACAACTAATGGTCCAGTGAATGAGGTTGGTTGAGATTGTTTGGTGATTCTTGTTGGTATACATTATAATGAGGTTTAAGACAAAGTCGAATAACAAAAGTATGACTCATTCAACCAAGAACTGTGCGCATGGACCATTGATAAAAGTTAGCCAAAGGAAGCAAATACTAAGGCATATGCCTTAAGTCCTAAACGAGTAAACGACAACTTAAACGATGACAAAGGATCTAAGGAATGCGAGCCTCGTTTTACCCAATATGTGCATCATGACAAATATGGAGCATTGATTCGAAAGTTGAAATTCGTTAATCTGAAAGTGATCCATTTGCATATGTAAAATGTATTGAACATTTGAACCTGATACTCATAGAAGCTTAAAAAATCATTACAGAAAGGCTTCCCTTTTTTTTTTTTCTAATATGAACATAAGCTGTAAGGTCAACGAAATAAACCCGTGAAATGACATAAAAGAACATCCTTGGGGTCGTTGTTACATTAAATGCAAATACAGTTAGATAGATCAAACCATAGACATCAATAGATGCGAGATTCATATTTGAACTTCCTTTTAGAGGATACAAGTTACCTAACTTTTTCAGAACATTAAACTCTCAACGATTTAAAATTCACTACATTCACACAGTGTTAGTCCTATCCACTTCGTACGTGTGTTCGGGTAAATTTTTATAGAGCCATGCTAGACCCACATAAAGTATTCACTCATTGTCGTGTTAACGGGTGATTGGTGTAATCATAGAAAGGAGAGGGAAACTGCCACGAAATACACCAATCACCTGCTAACACGTCAGCGAGTATATTTTTTTGTAGATTCTTTAGGTTAGTCTAGCATAGCTCATTTTCATGTAACTCATTGACTGGTCAACTGAACATATTTGGTGAGAGAGTTATACTATTGGGGCAATGCCCAATGGTCGTGTTTGGGTAAGCTTATAAAAGCAATCTTATTAGCCTATTACGTTTTGTTACAACGAAGTAATAAGCACCTTTAACGGGTTTTTTTTCTTCTCTCCGTAATGAATTATATTACCAAAACAAAAAATAAACAGAATCATACTTATGCTTATTCATTTGTTTAAACTGTACTGTGATTAGCTTATATGAAAAGGCTTTTGCTTATATAAAATCATGTTTATGTTTAATCCGCTTGTTTAAACTGTACTGAGATTAGCTTATATAAAAGGGCTTATGCTCATTTGACATATGCTTATAAACAAATCCGAAAAATATCTTCCTCATTTTGTTTCATTTTGGTATAATACGGTCTTGTTAGGGGTACCCCTATAGGAATCTGGCGCCCCTCACTCACATTTATTCACTTTGTTGATCGGAAAAGATAGTTTTTTTACTGTTTAAAGGGGGGTACGGATAACCTAGGCCGGTACAATATGTCAATATAGGCCAGGCTATAGTGAGGCTTAAGACAAAGTCCAACTACAAATGTGGCAGTCATTAGAAGTTAGAGCATGCACAACAATAACACTGTAACATCAATAACACCGTCCACGTCAGCGCCACATCAGCTTTAACATTTCACCTTAACATCCCCAAAAAACACCCACAACAATAACATCCCAATAACATCAATAACATTTCACCTTAACATCCCAAAAAAACACCCACAACTCTCCTTTAACGCGCGTTATGTCCTCAACGCCTCCCCCGTTTTCCCTTGTTAACGCCGTTACCACAATAGGTATAACGGGCTCAACGCCGTTATTGGCTTCTTAACGCCGTTATGGCATTGGCTTTGCACATGCTCTTAGAAAAGGTAAGGTGGGCACGAAATTAAAACGAAAGAAAGCAAGATGCCTAAATGATAAGCAAAGTAATGACAAAGGATATGATGAGCAATTCGACTTCGAGCCACCTTCATTCAACATATATAACGACAAGTCAACATTCATTCAAAATTCGAAGTCCAAGTGACAATCATCATAAGTTTCAATTCACACGAGATATTTAATATATTGGAGATCACGTACAAAAGATGCTTAGCGATGGTTCCAAAACAACACTATAGTGAAAGAAACAAAACGATAAAAACTAAATAAAAAGTTATAATAGAAGGATCGTTACTACTACAGTACAATGATTTTCTTTAGACTATCTTTATCAACAACCCAATCCAAGCACATCTTTTATTAAAATATTATTTTCTCTTCCCCCCACCTACACAAAATACATACAACCAATCTATACCATTTATCAACAACCCAACCTAACATATACTATTATTTCTTTTTATTTAATTTAATTACTTAAAGCATACATTTATGAGTTGCCGTGTGGCAAGTTGTGGGTTGTGACAATATGTTGCTCAATGAACAGGATGGCAATCTAAGGCTAGCCCCAATAAGGACGAATCCCAATCGTTCGAGCTCTTCTGGCGATCGATATCCTCTCGATCGAGCTGCTGTGGACCAAGTCGATCGCCGCTTTTTTTAGCCAATTCAATCGTGAGGCCGATCGACAAAAACAAAGTTTACGTTACATATCAAAAAAAAAAAAAAAAACATGTTACCGTTTGAGCTTAAAAAAAAATACAACTAAAACTACCCTATAAATACACAACATATTAACACACTAAACTCACAAATCTCATTTCACACATTCTCTATATTCTTTTACACACTATGAGTTTTAATTCTTACGAGCTATTCATTGTCGATTAGTCATCTGGATGATGAAAACGCAAAGTCGTACACGAAGTTTATGATGTTTACGGAAGAGTCAGGGAGGCTATTCAAGCTCAGAAAAACTCTCACGAACCAAGTTAGTAGGGATCGTGGTACTCATAACCGCTTTTAGTTGATGCTTACTTGATGAGACCCCAAGATACTGGCGATACAAAGATTCCATGATCGTTTCAGAGGAGGTACTATTCACACGAATTTCCCGAGATATAACCGATCATTCACCTTATTTCCAACAAACTCCTAATTGTACAAGCGTTATGCTTGGTATTTCTCCATTGATAAAGTGTACTTCATCAATCCAGGTCAATGGCAAACGGGTCAATGCGATGCTCTAGACGAATACGTTAAATGGGTCGCAACAATTCGTGAGTGTCTTCAAAAATTTTGTGAGGTGATAATGGAGTTATATGCGAGTATTTGCGAAGTCGGTTAGTGACATTCACAAACTCTATGCTCATCACTACCAAAGTCATGGGTTTCCTGGGATGATAGGAAGCATCGATTTCACAGATTGGCCGTGGGAGAATTGCCCACATGCTTTAAAAGCTCAATTTTGTAGGGGTGATCACGAGCAAAGTCCTTTCATTTTATTGGAAGCGATCGCGTCCCAAGATTTATGGATTTGGCATGCGTCTTTGGTATCGCCGGATGAATAACGACGTAAATGTTTTACGTGCATCCTTTTCAATGATCTCAAACGGAGGCTTGGGATGTGGAATTGCTAATGGTGCCTTTTATAAACGCGGATATTATCTTGGCCGATGGGATATATCCGGAATGGTCGGTTATTATGAAGTCCATTAAAATCCGGGAAGAATGATCCAAAATAATATTGTATAAGACGATGCACGACAAGCAGAAAAGATGTTGAACGTGCTTTTGGTGTACTAAAGAAAAGTGGCTAATGATTAAATATCCGCTAGGGTTTGACAAAGCGTCTATCGCATATAATGTACACATGTATCATATTACATAATATGATAATTGTGGAATGACTAACAGTGATATCTCCAGTATTCTTTCCAGCAGAAGCGGCTTGAGCTTCTTATGATCCCATAAGAACGCATGTGTGAATCGTGGAAATTACCAGGAGATATGCAAAGTAACAACTCATCTTAGCCTCAAAGCCGATTTGGTGGAAGACATTTGACATCGTCAAAATTAAAACTAGTTTAGTCGTTGTATCGTCGTAATGTTTTAATTTTATTTGAATTATTATGTAACGTTTTAATTATTAATGAAAATTTATTTTGTGTTAAAAATGTTTATAAAAAAATAAAATAAAATAAAAAAAGAGCTTGGTAGCTTATGCTTCAACTAATCGCTCTAAAGTCAGGTCATTTGAGAAAAGCGACGTGACAAGTGAAAAATGATTGGATTAATCTACGGGGCAGCCTAATAAAAGGAAGGTTGTATCATTTTATTAAAAAAATATTATTTTTGTATGTATAAAGTGAAGATTGAGTTGGCAATCTAATAAATAAACATAGTCTTAAAGCTAAAACCGGAAACTCTCAAGAAAACAACCTCTTGATCATACTTCTTTCGTAAAGGTAACTTTCTATATATACATCTTATTAACAAAAAAGTAAGTAACGAACATACTACATTTGGTAGATAAGATCAAATTTTAGTAAAAGCCAGTTATAAATTTTATTCTAAAATATTTGTTAATATTACACGAAATAACTAGTCTTACCAATGTTGACGTTTCAAATGCATCAAACATCATCTTGTCTTATTTATTAATTTATTTAATTTAATAGTAAATATTTTAGTTAGTCTTCAAAACAAAAGTTACTACTAATATAGAATACAGTTTAATGCAAACAAATTAACGCTCAACTTATGCATTAATGACATAAAAAAAATAATTGAATGATAATATATTGAGAAATGAAGTGAATTAAAAGCAAAGGAATCAAAAAAGTCACCAATTGGGTTCAACTATTTTCATAAAGATTTTCAAAATTTCAACAATCATTAAATAAGTAATAAGAATAATAACACCAATCCATTAATTACTAAAAATCAAGAAAATAATAATTAAGTAACAATAATTCTCTTATTTTAATTTCGATTTCAATATAGAGATCCAAATTGTACAATTAAAGCGAAAGATCTCTAACCTTCGAAAAATCTCAACTAATTTCTAAACATACAAACATTTGCCGGAGGTCTTTAGGCACTTTTCCAAGTGTTAACCGTTAGACTGTGACTGTTTTACATCTTACCTCCGATATAACTCGTTTTAGTGAGATTAAATATTGTTGTTGAAATTTGAAACAAACAAATTAAATAATCTAACTCAGCGATGATCTCGGGGACGTCAACGGGAAAAGTGGCAACAAGCGTGGCTCAGCAGAGCCACGTGATGTTGCCACTGCTCTGGGTGACGGATGTAAATAAAACCCTTTTTCCTTAATAACCCTTTCTTCTTCTTTTTTATCAAATGGATCTTCAACTAATGGTGTAACTGGACTTAACACCAAGGATGGAAAATCAAGTATACTTGGTGACAAAAGCTCTTGAACCCTTGGTGATGATGAACTTGACCCGAATCTTGGACCCATTGGGTTTATCATCAACCCGTTTTTTAAGTTCAAACTGTTCCTGCGTTCATATAGCTTGAAGCTTTGTTTTTTCACAGGTGGGATTGATACCTTTGAAGGGTTGGACCCATTTGACCCGTTTGACCCATTTGATGATGAATCTTGTTGGGATGAACCAGTTAGCATTTGGACAACTTGCTTGAATGAAGAAGTGTCAGCTTGAACAAAGGTGGTAGGGTATGGATTTGGGTCGGATCTTTGGATGGGTCGTGGTGTTAATGGTGGTGTTTGAATGGTGGTGCTGCAGTTGGATGATGGTGAGTTGGCTGGAGATTGGTGGTGGTTTTCTTGGGGTTCCATTTTTATGTGTGTGTGTGTTTTTAGTGTGTGAGAAAAGTGAAAACAAGAGAATTTTTATTGTACTTGAGTTTAACGTTGTGTGTGTGTCAACCTCAGGGTTAAATATACATATGACCTACATGATGTTTTGTGTTTTCTACAGTTTTGGTACTTCATCTTTCAAGTGTTTAAGAGTTAAGTGATGCAAACAAAAAATGAATTTTATTGTATGGTAAAGTTGATACACACCTAATTGTTTTAGAGAGACTAATTGAATTTGATTCTCAAATGTGCAATAACTTGGAATGTGCAAATGAAAACTCCTGAGCACATAAAATGAAACAAAGTAATACGCAATGTGTTTTGTTTTTCAGTATGACGGTGAAATTAGTATAATGGATGGATGAAGAAATTAGTAGATTGGTGTATGAAGTTAAGTTTTAGGGCCGAGCAATCCCGACCGAAGATCGACCGACGCCCGACTCCGACCGACACAAACCGATCTTAACTCGGGTCGGGACTCGGTTTGGGTTTTCAGCCTTGTCGGGACTCGGGTCGGGTCGGGAGTCGGGATTACCCCAAGATAACACAAAGAAAACCATACAAACCGGTTTGTTTCGGGATTACCCGAACTAGAATCGGGTCGGGATTCGGTTAGGATTTTCTGCCTTGTCGGTTTCGGGATGGGTCGGGATCGGGCCGGTTTCGACCCGATGCTTAGCCCTAATAAGTTTTCCATTTAATTAGGATAGAACGCTTAATCAGATTCACATATAGATGAGTGATGACTTAAATGTACACAAATATTAGCAACATGAAGAGTTAAAATGCAGAGAAACAATAGATATACGCAATTGGGTTGATCAAAGACAAACATTCACGACCGTACTAGTAAGTCTCTCTTATTGATTGTCATGTTAGAACATACAATGATAAATGGAACCCGTTCATAGCACTTAACAATATGCTAAATTTCTATATAAATCAAATCATAATTTTAAATTTTGCCGTTTCAAAATAGTTATTCTTAAAACGTTTTTTTTTTCTTTTCTTTTTTTTAGCGAGTATTTTGCTTTAGAGCAACAACTTTCACAGCTCTACGAGGTTCGTATTAACTAAATTACATAAATTTAACTGGGGGTAAGTATGTCAGTTGTAGCAAAACCAATGCTTAATATCTACCGTACGTGCATAAGCTAATTACCACCCGTTCAATTATTTATAATTGAATGCGATATATACTTAACATTATCATCAGTACTAAGTAGATTCCATCCGATAAAAAATGAGCTTGATCACTCAATGTACCCGTAAAGCAAGGGCATATGCATACCATGTATTATATAGTTATAGCAAGAGAATATTTAAATGGACTAAAGTAGAAAGTATTTAAAGAATGGTAAGTGATGTAGCAACTTTACCAAAGTAGATAGATGTGAAGAACAAGTGACTTTTGGTGGTATTGTTTTGTGGGGCTAAGATGAGAAATAAAGAATATTGTTAATGGACAAGTTGGGAAAGTATTGACTTGTGAACTCTTCTGATGAGGATAGTGTATGTGCTTCCGTGAGGAAAAAAGTTTTAGGCCGAATAATAATGCTTGAAATGAAAAGAATAGGGCTACTCATTTACTAAAGTTTAGAACATGCTAACTTAGACTAATGATAAAAGATAGCAAGTTTGATGCGTCTTCGATCGTCTTTACTGGCAACGTATGACCCATGCTACCTTACTACAATCACCCTCCATTTACGCGTCTTCGAGCAATTAAGGGAGAAGACGACCGAGTCTTGAAAGTGTGTTTGTGTGGCATCTTTGTGTTTAACTGAGATATGTTTTATTGGTGAAGTTTGTGAAGAGAGAAAGTAACGTGCCGCTGAGGTGGTGATGGTGAAGTTGGTTGTGGAGACTCCTTATTACCACTAGCCTTATAACTCCGAAAGTCATCATATTATTGAAACGTAGCTTAGGTTTATATATAAGAGAGCTAAGTACAATTTGCACCCAATAACTATTATTGAGTTGCAACTTCAGCACATACCCAATAACACCACAACAACTAATACACCATCTTTAGCTATAACTGTTACAGACACATATGGATCTCATAAGACATCACCAAAAACACCTTAGTCATTCACCCTAAAAAAAAAAGAGAAAATAGCGGTCGCTAATTACTCGACGAGGAGACGAATCACGAGCGAATGGCACCATCACAGATGTAGAAAGACCATTTCACCTTTCCCTCTAAGTAATTTAGATATTAATTAACACACAAATTCAAATAAAATTTTTTATTTGGTATATGAAACATCTTTTTTACTACCTTGGCATTATATTTTAGGTATACCGGATTATATGACACCTTATTGCACAAATGTTGTTTTCAAAAAATTAGTTTTGCAATCTTAAAAATACTAGCGACGGATCTTGTTACTCGTATGCCTTCCACTTATATGTAAATTCAAATTCAAAATGATTTAAGTTAAGAGATGGTTTCGTAAAATAAATACTAGTAATAATCTATACTACTTATAAAGCATTTAGCACTCTTTCTCCTAAATTTTTTTAAGATGTCATTAATGTGTTTTTTAAGCATTACAATTTTTAATGTATAATGTACACAATACATAGCTTTTACTAGTTTATCTTCCACAACATTTTAATGTTTCATTTATTGTTTCTTTATGAATTAGTTTAGTCTTAATGCAAAAATGCACATATAAATGAATATGATTTTAAAATGCATGCAAAACTACAAAGTTCCAAAACTATTATTATATCGTAAGAGTGTTTCGAGAACCAATCTAAATAAATTTTGAATTATTTTAAATAAAATTAACAACAAAAGTAAAAAACGGTTTTTTGTAAAAGTCGGGATAATTTTTTTAAGACCAATGATGCAAATGTGCAAAGTGTTAAGTGCTAATTCAATGATTAATATATTAGTATATTAATTATTATACTTTTCATGGATAACTCTAAATGATTACTTAAACATGTAAGTTTTCTTTACATTATAAGCATTATTTTATTTATATCTTCTATCTATGTGGGACAAGTGTTATAAACAATATTAATGATTCAAACATTTTCATAAATATATACTCCGTACTTTACAAGATGTATACATTATAAGCACTCTTTTATTTATATCTTTTTATCTATATGGGACAAGTGTAATAAACAATATTAATGATACAAACATGTTCAAAAATATATTTTATTTACTTATTACGAGGTGTTGATTATTACGTATATATTTCGTAAAAAAATGTTTCTACTTACTTGTGACTACGGACAACTATCAACTAATTTGACTATAACCCCATAACATTATTGACTACCGCAACACAAAATCAGGCCACTTTCAATTGTTTTTATATGAATTAGTTTGATATTATCCATCACTTTTTTTTAAAGTTACTCAAACTCATTATGTTTTTGCTATTGGTAAAGTTATTGTAAGAGAACATAAAATTGAAATCATTTTTTGCCGAAAATTTTATTACTTGATACCCGCCGTCGCAACGCGCGGGTACCCTACTATAATATTCTAAATATTTGTAATATGAGATCTAAAACTTTTGGCATCCGCAAATTTATCGTCATATAAAACGTTTCAGATTATAAAACGTGATTCATTGAAATTTTTTATTTCAGGATACCCGCCGCCGCATCGCGCAGGTACCCTGTTAGTAATAAATAAATAAATAAATAAATAATAATAAAGTGATGTTTTATAAATAAAAAATAAATAAATAATAATAATAATAATAATAATAATAATAATAATAATTTGAGAAAAGTTTTCTTATTCATGAGTATCTCGTCGAATCTTGTCTTTAATATCATTGAGGTTATATTGGCCAGTCAAAAAACAATTTACGTTCAAATTAATAATGTTACAAGTGTTGCATAAAGACTTATTGACAATTAAATTCACAATACTGACGTTGCAGAGACTGGAAATATAAAATGATAGCAACTGTAACCTGTTTTCAAAATTTTTAGAATTCTAGGTAAAGTTTGGTAAGAACTTGATTACAGTATTTAGGATATTAGACCGGTTATAATAGCACAGATACACTGTGTCATGGCTTGAGCCATGGATTTCAGCACTAACCTTTGGTGCCACATATCATACCGCAACTCGTGCTAAACTATCCCGGCTGGTATATATCAGCCCAAGCAAAAGACAATTCTTTTATTTATTTATTTTTTTATTTATTTATTTTATTTTATTTTTTTTTTTTATGGCACAACTTTACTCTACGACACAACTTTTTTGCTAAGGACGAGAGTTTTGGTGTCATAGCCAAAAGTTGTGTCATTAAAAAAGTACTGAAATGTCACCATTTTTTCTCATGGCTCAGACAATACCTAACGCTCTAATGATGACTCTCACGTGATCCTCATCCCCACTGCAATATAAGCTTTCTCTTTTTAGGATAAATTTATGACTAATTTAATGCACAAAAAGACCAAAAACACCACCAAAAATGTATTCAAAAAACAATAAATAAACAAACCCTACACACACAAACAACCCAAACAATTCGATCGCATGCGATCGATTCATCCATTTTGTCTATCTGGGACTAGTCTCAACAGGGTGGTGTAATGGTTGAGAGTTGAGACTACCTCTGGGACTATTCCTTTTGGGAGGGTCGACAGATTGAAAGACACCCATTACATACATCTTTAGATTGAGTGTAGTAGTGACCATCAGGAGACTCACATCCCCATTGCCACCTTAGTGTTCTCTCTTCTGGATTAGTTCATGACCAATTTGGTGTAAAACAGAGACAAACATCTCCAATTTTTCTTTTTCATTTTCTTAACAATAAAATTAAAATTTCATTAATAACTAAAAACATTACTTTATCAATTAATTAATTATTTATTAAATAAAAAAATGTCATTTGAAAAAGTACTTGACTCTCTTCTTCTTCATATATACCTGCAAGTGCAATTATATGCTTTTGTCTTTTTTATAAATTGAATAACAGTAAAAAAGAAAAGAAGGAGTGTGCATTTGAATCGATCGAATTCCTGGTCATCATCTCCATTTCTTCGCTGAAGGACGCGTCCCTCTTGGGTCGCCGTAATAGCGGTGACGTGTCGGTACACCCGAGCGACCAACAGTCGACCGGCTTACCACACCCGGCCTTCAAACCGTCGTTTAGAATAGATAACATTAATCTTTCCATATAATCAATTTTCAAACAAAATTGATGAAATAAACAGTAACTTAAGGGTAACTCTTGTTGTGTGAGAAGCTCCCCAACTAAATGGTTGTGGGTTCGAGTCCTGCATATGACATGTGAGATAGTTTGTGGTTTTTCAAGTCCTGCTTAGAACATGTGAGATAGTTTGTGGTTGTATATTATAAGATAGTTGCCGTTCAAAAAAAGGTCTTTTAATAGGTAATGGATCACTATAATTCAATTCTACTCACTTTCATTGTAACACCCCAACCCGACAAGGGTCCGAATGTCACATTATGGAGTCATATCAGAACACACTACTAAAAATGCAAGCGGAAGTCTTATTAAATAAAATATCAAGCCATAAACGAATGACTTACAAAGGAAAAAAAATACATAATCCAACATGTCTAAAAGATACAAAATATCAAAACAAATGTTCTTTCAAATGAGCCCAAAATAATAAGGGAAATTAGGGTCGGTTCACTCAAAAGCCCCTACTCTCAGCCCATCAAAGCCCAGCATCCCACTTGGTACCTGTCGCATGGAAAAGAAATGTGGCTGAGCTTAAAAAGCCCAGTGAACAGATATAACAAAACAGAAGCTAATCATAATCAAAAATACAAAACGAAACAAAGGAGACTGATAACAAAGTCGTAACGAATGAGCACAATGCGTCTATGAGTCAATGAGGAACCTACAGAACACAATATTAACAGATATCCATAAGGAATAGAAATCAAAGACCAAAGTAAAGCAAGCAGCGAATCATTTAACAAATATAAGCTCATATCAATAACCAAACCTACAAGTATCGAAACATAATCATATAGGAGTTGATGAAAAGTATCATAATCAAACAAGCAACCAAACAATGTATAAGCATATCAGTCAGCAGATCAACTAAACATGAATACGGCAAACAAACAAAACAGATAATCAGATATACCTAAGCTAAACAGAATTCTATAATCAGGCGAAATCAACTGAATAGAATGTAAGCATGGGAATCACACAAGTCAGAAAATCAACAATTAATAAACACAATGACTATCATAACAAGCTGAGACACAAATAAAGTATAAGCATATCAGTCACAAGTATAGGCAAAAAATACTGAGCGAACATCATAACTAAATGAAGTAGCTGAACAAGAATACATCATGGCAAACTAAACAAATCAACTAGACTGATAACATAAGTTGTGCCATATTCCTTTATCAACCAGTAACATGAACAAAAGTGTAAACATGGCGGATCGACAAGTCAGGTAAACATTAATTACTATGCTAAACCGATAACATAAGTATCAGAAAATATCAGACAGAAGTACAAACATGGAAATCACAAATAGCAGGTAGATTACTAAATGATAGTCATAGCCCTCGACATAACTGAATGAAGTATAACACAATAAACGGTTAAATCAAATGATTACATACTAGTATGGAAACCAGACGAATCAAATATCACATAATAGCATGGTAAGCGAATAATCATATATTAGCATGGTAACAGATGAATCAGGTAACCACACACTAACATAGTAGACAGAGAAATTATGTAATCATTATCAGCATGGTAAACAGATGGACCAAATAATCATATAATAGCATATTCAACACTTGAATCCAATAATCATATAATAGCTCGGTAAACGGGTGAAGTGGTAATCTGAAGTATAAGCTTGACAACCAACCGAAATAGATTGAAAGCATAGTAAATCAAATGAACTGAAGACTGAGTATAATAACCAAATGAACTGAAGCATGAGTCCGATAATCAAACGAATCACATAAGAATACTGAGTGAATAAGTAGTCAACCGAATAACTGACTAGGCATAGTAAACGAATGAATTAAAATATCAGATAGTCACATAATAACCAAAATCAGAATGTTGCCACAAGCACCTAATACTAAAGGAGATACTCCAATAGCCAAATCTAACAAATCACATACCATAACCTATATCTGCCAAATCATATCAAATCCGTCAAATCATAAGTGCACAAGGAGGGGAGATGTAACACCCCCAAAATGGCTCAGCGGAAGCACACAAGTATTGGGGTGCTACTAAATTGATATCACAACATAAGTATAGAACAATTGGTTTTTCATAAATAAACTTTTATTCATTCTTAAAAACAATGTTTACATTATTGATTAGTGCGAAAAATGGCCCATTATAAAAATGTGGTCCCAATACATAAATCAGAGTCATCTATGACCATGCCATGCCTTTGCCTTGCGCCTCCAAAGATAAGCTATCACCTCAAAACCTGAAGATACATGCTAAAAAGTGTCAACACGAGGTTGGTGAGTTCATAGGTTTATTTAAAAGGCACTTCAGTATACCATTTATCATTTGGTTTTTGATGATCATTACGTCTTGCATAATGTCATAAAATTTATGATTACATTTCATAAAAGAATTTCATTAGTGGACCATAAGCAGGGTATATACACATTACAACGAATATAATGCCATATATTATAAATTTATTACGCCATCGCTAAGTTCATGCAACCGAAGCTACGACAGTTTCTGTATGCAAATGTAGTCATACAAATAAGGAGCCCATGACGAGTGTTTATCCCAATACACTCGGTTCCGACATGCTATATGTTTCGCTTTGACCCATGCGGGGTCAACCACGACAGGGGAGTCACCCTTAATAGATCTATTTATAACATTCGCGCTTCCCAGCAGGAATTGACGGTTCATGAAAAGGGCAATGTGGGATCTAAGGACTTAGGCTAAGCTACGTAATATTCTAAGTCAAGCATTATGGTATGGTCCATAAAACATCAATGTGTGATGTAACTTTAAACATATCAATCATAAAGCATAGTATGCATGGAAATGCACAATTTCAATAATTAAAATCTTTTAAGTAAAATGAGCACGTATCTTCCCCCAAAACAAGTATAAACAGTTTAAAGTAGGGGCTATGAAACTCACCTTGGCAATTAGTAGTCCAAAGGGAATTAAATCGAGGGATGATAGTGCATAGCTCCGACACGCAACCTAATTAATACGGCAATTTAGTCTTTATGTTTAAGACTCGATAAAGTTTAACTAACTTTATAAGTTTTTAAATGTTGTTGTTGTTGTTGCTTATGTGGCATCATTTATTTTAGAACAATTTACAAAGATTTGGGTGGATTCCGGCTTAGGAAGGATGACATGGAAGGAATCTCAAGGAAGGAATTTCGACTTTGGTTTAATGATGACCAAATGATAATACTTGGAAGGGTACACGCAGAAAAGATATCAAGGAGGAACAAGACATCGGTTTGATGATAATCGAATGATGGTGTATAAAAAATAGTACGTATAATGTGAGACGTCTTTGCGAATGAAAGAAATATATATATTAAGTGTATGTATATATATTTTCATGTTACCAATATTAATTAAATTTTTTTTAAACATTAACTTAATTCCAATATAATTGGTATTTGGAAAATACAATGTAAGTTTTGATATAATCATTCTAAAAAAATTAGGTTACAATAGGTATATCTTTTGAAAATTGGACATAACCCGGGTGTATAACCTTATTTGTTCATGGTTACTGATGTCAAAAGTTTCATAATAATTCCCACCAAGTTTTAATATTCGTTTTAATATTCGTAAGTATGTATTTGCAAGTTTTTAATTTTAAAAGGGTAAAAACTTTCTAATTAAGTTGTGAGTAGTAAAAGTAAATTCATTTGAATTACTTAATTTCTAAACTTTGTTTATTTTTAAAAATTCACTTTATGTCTCATTTTAATATTTTGTTTAACGATACATTGTATGCCGCATTGAGTTTGGATGTGGCGAGTCGAGGTAGAACGGAAATGAAAATTTGATCGAGACAATGAAATGTACCTGTTACTGCTGTCGCAAACAAATGCCCTGGTGGGCTCGACGTAGACCAAAGAGACCATCATGTCAAATGGGCTTCGGCCCATCCTATTAACAAGCTGGTTGGGATTTTGTGTAGGAACAAACCGAACGCACCCTTAATGATCTCAGATGGGCTCGCGGCCCAAAGGTAACACACATCCTCACATACCTGGGCTTGAGGCCCAATATTAAAAGTAAAGGTTCAAGCTAAATTCTGAAATGAAGTTTTTGTATAGCTTGTTGTGGAAACAGTTTTGACACAAGGTGATCAAACATCAATAACTCAAAACATATCAAGAATCCTATTGGTCTACTGAGCATGCATTCGATACTCGTACTAGTCTTTCACGACCACTACATGGTCTAGTGCTAGACAGAGTGACCAACAGCCTTCGTGGTGTTTCTTTGTAACTCGAAGCAAAAAAAAATGCAAACACTTGTGAGGGGGAGGGGGTTAACGAAATCAACATGACATCATAATAAGCAACACAACATTAAAAGGGTATAGAGACTCGACATGCTCGTGGTTATGGGGCTGTTTCGGATTGGACAAAGGCAAGGAAGCAAACACTCTACGAGTGAGATTTCCATCATAGTCGAGGCAACCAAATAATCAAAACAAACACCTCGGGTGAGGCTTTAATCTCAGTCGGGACAACCAACATGTAACCACCGAAATGAGCAAGAACATAAGGCGATTATGCCACAAATACGCGAGATAGAATTCCAAAGAAATAAGCAGAAAATAAGCTGAGTGGTCATCATTTAGCAAGGAATTAAGCCACGATAAATAAGCCAAATATGACTACTATTAAACCGACGAATAAACTGAAAAAGGTCCCGAATAAATCAAATTTTAACAAGCCAATACCAAAGTTTTTAATGTGAGTTTTTGTGACAACCCGTACTTTCAGGTCATTTCTCGACACAATGCATGCCTTACAATTTCAACAATTATAGTAAACTTGGTTTACTTGTTTCAAATCAGCGTAACCTTGAAGGTTTAAAGGCGAATTCATGATCATAACATCACGTACATTTCATATGGACTATGATTAGTCTACATTTCATTGACATCATTTGCACCTCATTAATTCATTCACGACATTTCATTTCACATTCAACGCGTAATTTTTATATTTAATAATCGTTATCGCGTGAGTTATTATTTTAATATTTATCCCGTTACTTTCAAAAATGATCCCGATGTATTTTTAAACTTACATTTAGTTTATAAAAACTATATTTTTAGTTTTCCTAGTGTTTCAAATTTATTTGGTATATTAATCGTTAAAGTTTAATTATTATCGCTTTTCTTAAAAATTATCACGTAATTATTTTATCACTCAATTTTCACAGGAATGTATTTTTACGATTTTATTATCTCAATACATTCTATTTTGACCTATTAAAACTTACTTACCAAAAATTACCATTTATCCTACAAGTTACAAATTCTACAAATTAAACACAAGTTTATACAAGTTGTAAAAAAATATATCTTGGAGAGACAACCCTCCCCTAAAAACCGGCCATAAGGGAGGGTGGTCAATAAATGTGGCATGGTTTATGTTTCTAATAATTCATTCAAGCTACAAAAGTCTTGCACCTCAAATTATTATCATTCATTTCTCATTCTTCAAAGTGTTAGTAAATTTTATTTTCTCTCTTCTTGTTGGCTTCTCAAAACCGGCCACTCATCAAGAGCAAAGGGGATCAAAGATTTTTTTTTTGCAAGATCAAGTGTATTTACAATCTAGTATATACTCTATATAAGGTTTTGAAATAAAAACCAAGAGTATTTAAGATAATCCTTGTTACTTTCACCTCATCATCTTCACTAGTAAGCTTGTTTCTTTCATTTTCATGTTTCCTTATCATTTCATATTCATCTTTTCATTTTTGAAGCAAGTATGCATGATATGTGATTTATACCATTTTATTTCATGATTTTAGAGTTATTTATATACTATGGTCATCCTATAAATATCCCCTTGGTATTGGTTGGTCTTGATGATGTCTAGGAACCCATGACACCCTAAGAAGGTGTATGGTAGGATTAGATTAGCTTTGGAGTTGATTTGAAGGGATTAGAATAGGTTTTGTCCGAGAAAAACTATTTTGATAACTATATATTTATGTTCTGTCCTTGTTTCATTTTTCTGGAAAATCCGACAGTTGGTACGAAACTTTGGCCTTGATATTTAGAAAATATACTTTAAGCGAATCCGTGGCGGCTTGAGCGGATAAAGCGGACTTATAACGAAGAAGTTATGGATTTTTAAAAGTTTGGACGAAATATATTATTTTCAGAAATTTCAGCAACATGTTTTATCTTTGCGGGTCAAAAGCGAGTCTTAAGCTTCACAAATTATTTCGACTTGTCAAAAATATATTAGTTTACTTCACGAAGCTAAGGGGCATAAAGCGTGAAAGCGGTTTGAAAGACAAAGATATGCATTTTTCATAAACTTGCGTAACTATTATTTTGAAAATCCATATTATTTTTCACGATACAAGTATTTTAGTAGCATGCTTTATCCTTTTGGGCATTTTTAACAAGGTTGTGAAACTTTTGGAACGAAATGTCTTCTAGTAAAATCAAGTTCACCATATTTTTCAAAACAACAACTTTGTAAGCGGAGTTATAGTAAATTATTCTGAGGATGTTCAAACTTGGCGAAACTCATTTTACACACACAATTAGCCAAAATCACTATCTTTAAATATATCTTTATGATCTAGACCTTTTGGACAAAAACTCTGACTGAAATTCTAGATATCGATACAAACTTTCCAAACCGTCGAGTTAGTTCTCTAACGATCGGCGTACACCGTTCACGACTAGTTTTCAAAGCCATTTTTGTTAATTTCATGAATATTCCGGCGACATTGTTTTGCGACGAAAAGTGGTAATTTCTCTAAAAATCATTATAAAACCATTGTAGGATGACATTTTGGCGTAAAAACATGTAAAGTGATTTTTGATTGGTCAAGGCGTCAAAAGAGTATTTTTCGACGATGTGTAATATTTTCAAACTATTAAATGGTATAAATAACATATCAAATGCATGCATAACATTACATTGCAACTCATGACATATCATATCATTGATAATAGGTCGGTTAGCATCACATTAAACCTCGGTGTACTCACTTTTGCCATTATTCCATTTTACCAAGTGAGTTTTCATAGCCCCGTTTTACATGCTTTCGATTATTTCAAACCCAGGGAATACATTGCACTACATTTTTTAATGCGATACCAAGTATGTTAAATTCATTTACATTGCTTAAGTTACTGCATTTGCCAATTTGAAAGTCCCCATTACTTGAACATGAACCGTTAATCTTTGAAGCGAGGATGAGTGGATAGATCTATCGAGGGTGATGCCTCCATCCGGGTTGGTGAATCCCAACCAGAAAGCGGATGCATTTCATTTGATATCATTACGGAGTTGTCGGCAAACACTCTGCGGGGGCATACATTATGAGCAGTCTAGTTTGGGGTCATGGGCTTGAAATTGTAACATTATTTTTTTACGTGACTTGATTGTCATGCATGGTCTATACTTGTGTAGTCGTATAAAACATTTACATAAACCTATGATTTCTCACCAACATTATTGTTGACCGTTTTTAGCAATGTATTTTGGTGTGAGGCATTATCATCATGACATGGTTTAGGGACCTACATTTTGAGTCGTGGCGTCGACTTACATTATGTACATTATGGCACTTTATTTCAAAACATCGTTTGGATTTGTATTATATTTGTATTTCCGCAAACTTGATAACCTTTTGGGACCGATGTTGTACTCTGAACATTTTTATGAAATATCCAACGATGTGTTTTAAAAACGACACTTTAGGTCGTTCAATATAACTGTGATGTGGTGCTATGACGGTCAATCCCCGGGAATTCCATTCATTTGCAAAAGCAGTAAATTTGGGGTGTGGCATTGGTACGAGCTCTGATTATAGAGAACTAGGTAGCATCATTGACCCTAGACTATAGCTACATTATCATAGCATCTCATCATTTCATCATAGTGCATATTCATTTTTATCATGCGGATTCACTTACACTTTATTCGAGATTATTTACTTTTATTTCACATCGGTTGTCCGCAGACATGTCTTGATTCACATCCCATCACCATATCGCCGGACTCTAGCTCGGATGATGTCGATAACCCCATCATGGATGATGTTTCATCACATTCCGAGATCGTTATCTTCCATTGGATCTACTCGACCTTTCCACCTATATTGACGACCACGGGAGGCCGAACCCTTTGAGGAGGCGAGGTTGCACCAACTCTCCGTTAGCCCGGCTCACGAACCATCACCCTTTACCCAGCACCACATCATCACCATCTTCATCATATTTTCTTAGAGATCCTTTGCCTCTGACGGACTTGCCGCAGCGTGCTCGTTTGATATCCCTACACCGGCATCTTGAGCCCGAGCCACCCGTTGAGTTGAGTTAGGAGAGTTCTAGGGCCTGTTGCTCGGCGACCTTCTCTGAGACATTAGGAGCGTGTATTGCTCGGCGATCAGTTGATAGTTTGTGGCGGTTGGAGGAGCTGTCGGTAGATAGGATTGAGCCCATTCTTGAGGAGGTGAGGGTTTAGTGTTAAGCGGGGTTCGATTGATTTGTCACATCGGGTATTGAAATGGCGAGTTAGAGGGCGGGGAGAGTATTCTTGCTTTCGAGTTGAGTTGATGAGTTGAGGAGTTTGGTGGATAGTTTGTCTACTCAGGTTCGCGATCTTGAGGATAGAAGTGAGCACCATGAGGTGCCTTATGTAGACTTTTGTCATGTATAGTTTTGACCATTATTATCCTAGTCACAAGGTGTGTGGCGTAGTTTAAAGAACTTGTTGTATTTTGGTTGTTGTACAAACAAATGTATCAAGTATTGACTCTACTATGTAGGAATGGTTGTTATTATCTATGATATCGGTCCATGTAGGCGAAATTTTCATGTATATTATCCACGTGTGTTGTGATTATATTTGTGATATCGTTATTGTTCGTTGTGATTCCATTTACTTTATGCATGATTGTGGTTGTGGATATATTTGTATGATGGTTGTTTCTACTTACGAGTTCTCATGATTGTTTCATCTTGTGATTTTGAAGAGTTATAAACCTAAAGCTACATGGGAGATGACCCAATGACTATTCAAAAGTTGGTGAATGATAGCATTGCTAATGCTCTAAGAGTGAAAGGAAACTTGGTGGTGCTGGACAGCCTGGCTAGCTGCTGGCTAAGCTAGGCTATCTGCTACTGGTAATGCCGGAGGATCAGGGGTTAAGAAATGTTCGTACAAAGATTTCAAGAGTGGTGAACCCACTAAGTTTAGAGGTAGAGAGCTCGACCATGGTGCGATGGTTTGAAAAGTTGGAATCGGTGTTTTTCTTTGTATCCGGATGATAGTAAGGTTAAATTTACTTTCTGACATTACTCGATGGAGCGTTGTCATGGTGGAATTCATACACTCAACCGATTGGGATGGAGAATGCTTTTAAGCTTACGTGGGAGGAATTTAAGGGATTGGTGACTAAGAAGTTTTGTCCTCGAACGGAAGTGAAAAAGTTGGAGACGGAGTTCTATGAACTAGTAACCATTGGGTATGATATCGACACATACATTCGGAGATTTCAGGAATTAGCCGCGTTATGCCCGTCGATGGTATCGGATAATGAAAAGTTGCTAGAAGCTTTTATGGGGACTTCGAGAGTTATTCAAGGAGATGTGACTTCGTTTGATCCACAAACAATTGAGGAAGCTATTCGAGTGACTCAGAAGTTGATGGCACAGGTAGTGAAGAGAGTAAGTACACCACCACCAATCGAAACAACAACCCCAACAGTTTCAACAATAACAGAGCCAACTACAACAACAATAGCAACAACAAGCGCAAGTGGGACAACAACAGGGGTAGGAATGCTACTCAACAACCACCCAAGAGGCAAGAGGTTGCTAAGGTTTATGTCGCGGGTCAAAAAGAAGGAAAAGGATATTGGGGTTTTGCGAGAAATGTAATAAGTGTTTGAGTCACCACAATCAGGGTCGATGTCTGATCCGTGTGAGAATAGCAAGAAAGTTGGTCACCGTACTAGGGATTGCAAGTGGCCACAAGTTACATGTTTTGGTTGCGGGAAACGGACACTACAAGAAGGATTGTAAGAAGGAAAAGAATCAAGCAAATCGAATCAAGGAGGTTTGGCACGAAGGGGTTCACGTCATTGGAAGCGGAGAAGAAGATAGGGAGGACCGAATGTCATGCAGTGCGTTCCTTCTCAATAATCGTTCGCTTCAGTTTTATTTGATTGGTCTTAGATAAAGTTTTGTGTCCAATGCATTTGCACCTTTGCTCAACATTAAGCCAACCATCTTAGATACATCATACATTGTCGAATTAGCTAATGGTAGCATAGTTAACACAAACACCATTGTCCGCGGTTGCACATTCAATTTTCTTAATCATCCCTTCAACATAGACCTCATGCCGTAGAGCTTGGTAGTTTTGACGTCGTCATCGGCATGGACTGGTTATCTAAGCATCGTGCAAAGATCATTTGTGATGAGAAAGTTGTTCATCTTCCATATAGCGGCGACTTTGATTATTAGTGGGGAGCGAAGTGGAACTAGAATTAGTATCATATCGAGTATCAAAACGGAGAAGTACATTAAGAAAGGTTGTCTTGCTTTCTTAGCCCATGTAACAGAGAAAAAGTCGGAGCGACTTGAAGATGTACCTATTGTCGTGAATTTTACGAGTTTTCAGAGGATTTCTGGGACTTCCACCACGTCAAGTAGAATTTCATATTGACTTAGTGCGGGAGCTGCACCGATTAGCGAGCACCGTACCGTCTAGCACCATCCGAAATGCAAGAGTTGTCTAATCAATTGCAAGAACTTCTAGACAAAGGATTCATTAGGCGAGTTCCTGCCTTGGGAACCGGTCTTGTTTGTGAAAAAGAAGGATGGATCCTTCCGAATGTGCATAGATTATCGAGAGTTGAACAAGTTAACGGTGAAGAATCGTTACCCACTCCCGAAATTGATGACTTGTTCGATCGGTTGCAAGGTTCTAGTATTTATTCCAAGATTGATCTCGATCGGGTTATCATCAACCGAGTTCGGAAGAGGATATTCAAACAGCGTTTAGAACCGTTACGGTCATTACGAGTTTCAAGTGATGCGTTTGGATTGACTAATAATGCATATTCATGGATCTCATGAATAGAGTTTGTAAGCCGTATTTAGACAAGTTTGTGATAGTGTTCATCGACGACATATTGATCTACTCCAAGAGCAAAGAGCATTTAAGGACGATTTTAAGGCTACTCAAGAATGAGAAGTTGTATGCCAAATTTTGAAAGTGTGATTTTTGGAATCGCAAAGTGCAATTTCTTGGTCATGTCATTGATAGTCAAGGACTACAAGTTGATCCATAAAGATTGAAGCCGTTAAAGATTGGGCTACTCCAACAAATCCTACGGAAATCCGACAATTTCTAGGACTAGCCGGGTATTACCGAAGGTTCATGAAGGTTTTGAAGATAGCAAGACCTTTGACCAAGTTGACACAGAAAAACAAGAAGTACGAATGGGGAAAGAAACAAGAAGTTGCTTTTAGGTTGTTGAAGCAAAAGCTTTCGGTCGTAATTTTGCACTACGAAGGCATTGAGAACTTTGTTGTATATTCGCGGCCATAAAGGACTTGGGGCATTTTAATGCAAAGCGAGGTGATAGCGTATGCATGCTTCGACAACTTAAGGTTCATGAGAAGAACTACACAACTCATGATCTCGAGTTAGGAGCTGTAGTTTTTGCACTCAAGATTTGGAGACACTACCTCTACGGTACAAAGTGCCGCGGTTTCTGCGACCACAAGAGTTTGCAATATATTCTTGATCAAAAGAGCTTAATATGAGGCAAGCGTCGTTGGTTGGAATTACTCGGCGACTATGATTGTGAAATCAAGATATCCCGGGAAAAGCCAATGTTGTGGCGATGCTCTTAGTGAGTCGGAAGAGGCCTAAACCTTTAAGAGTTGGATCATTGGGAATGGCGATTTCTCCTCTACCATCGAAAATCCACGAAGCACAAGTCGAGGCACTTAAGGAGGAAAATCGACCAAGTGAAAAGCTTTATGGTATGCCCGAAAGCGCAAATGGTTTTGTAAAGAAGCGGATGGAGTCTTATGTTTCAAAGATAGAATGTGGGTTCCATTGTATGGCGGAATACGAGAATTGATTATGCATGAGTAAGTCAAAATTCTATTCATCGGGATCGGATAAGATGTATCAAGATCTTAAGAAGCTTTATTGGTGGCGAACATGAAAGGAAATTGCCACGTCGTTAGCAAATGCCTGCTCTAAGGTAAAGTCGAATATCGAGAAGCCTTAGGGTTTACTTCAACAACGAAATTCCTCAATGGAAATGGGAGCGCATTACTATGGACTTTGTTCACGAAACTTCCTAAGACATGGGGAGGTTCGATGCTATTTGGGTAATTGTTGATCGCCTTACCAAATCGGCCCATTTCATACCAATTAGAGAGACTTATTCCATGGAGCAACTCACTAGACTTTATGTCAAGGAAATAGTCTCGAGACACGGAGCACCAATTTCTATCATTTCCGACAGAGATAGTCGATTCACTTCAAACTTTGGGAATTCATTGCAAGATTCATTTGGAACGATTAGAGATGAGCACACATATCACCCACAACCGGCGGTCAAAGTGAAAGGACCATTCAAACTTTAGAAGATATCTTTGAGGGCATGTGTAATTGACTTTGGAAATGGTTGGGCTAACCATTTGCCATTGATAGAATTCTCGTACAACAATAGTTATCACACCAGTATAAAGATGGCACCATTTGAAGCACTCTATGGTCGTAAGTGCCGATCACCTGTTGTTGGGCGAGGTAGGAGGCGCACAACTTCTTGGTCGAGTAGTGCGGGAAACCACGGAAAAGATTGTTCAAATTCGTGATAGACTTCAGGCGCAAGGAGTAAACGAGAAGTTATGCGGATGTGAGACGCAAGGATTTGGAATTTCAAGTAGGTGACAAAGTTATGTTGAAAGTATCGCCTTGGAAGGTAGTGCGATTTGGAAAGGGAAGTTAAACAGATACATTGGACCATTCAAGATTTTGAGCAAAGTTGGTCCGGTAGCTTATCGACTTGATCTTCCACCAGAACTTAGTCATGTGCACAACACGTTTCACGTTTCAAACTTGAAGAAGTGTCTTTGGACGAATCGCTTCGTTATTCCATTGGGCAGTTATTTCGGCGACAAACTCAATTTTGTGGAAGAACACAGCGTAGAAATCATGGACGCGAGGTCAAGCGGTTAAACGAGTCGTATTCCTATTGTGAAGGTTCGTTGGAATTCTCGCGAGGTCACGAGTTTACTTGGTAGCGGGAAGACCGGATCGACACAAGTATCCTCATCTTTTCACCGACACGTTAGACCTAACAACGATTGAATTAGGGGATGAATTCCTTTTTGAATGGGCTGAATGTGACAACCCGTACTTTAGGTCATTTCGACACAATGCATGCCTTACAATTTCAACATTTATAGTAAACTTGGTTTACTTGTTTCAAATTAGCGTAACCTTGAAGGTTTAGCGGCGAATTCATGATCATAACATCACGTACATTTCATATGGACTATGATTAGTCTACATTTCATTGACATCATTTGCATCTCAATTCATTCCGACATTTCATTTCACATTCAACGCGTAATTTTTATATTTAATAATCGTTATCGCGTGAGTTATTATTTTAACATTTATCCCGTTACTTTCAAAAATGATCCCGATGTATTTTTAAACTTACATTTAGTTTATAAAAACTATATTTTTAGTTTTCCTAGTGTTTCAAATTTATTTGGTATATTAATCGTTAAAGTTTAATTATTACGTCGTTTTCTTAAAAATTATATACGGTAATTATTTTATCACTCAATTTCACAAGGAATGTATTTTTTAATTTTTATTATCTCAATACATTCTATTTTGACCTATTAAAAACTTACTTGCACCAAAAATTACCATTTATCCTACAAGTTACAAATTCTACAAATTAAACACAAGTTTATACAAGTTGTAAAAAAATATCTTGGAGAAACAACCCTCCCAAACCGGCCATAAGGAGAGGGTGGTCAATAAATATGGCATGGTTTATGTTTCTAATAATTCATTCAAATACAAAGTCTTGCACTCAAATTATTATCATTCATTTCTCATTCTTCAAAGTGTTAGTAAATTTTATTTTCTCTCTTCTTGTTGGCTATAACCGGCCACTCATCAAGAGCAAAGGGGATCAAAGATTTTTTTTTTGCAAGATCAAGTGTATTTACAATCTAGTATATACTCTTTATAAGGTTTTGAAATAAAAACCAAGAGTGTTTAGGCTAATCCTTGTTACTTTCACCTCATCATCTTCACTAGTAAGCTTGTTTCTTTCATTTTCATGTTTCCTTATCATTTCATATTCATCTTTTCATTTTTGAAGCAAGTATGCATGATATGTGATTTATACCATTTTATTTCATGATTTTAGAGTTATTTATATACTATGGTCATCCTATAAATATCCCCTTGGTATTGGTTGGTCTTGATGATGTCTAGGAACCCATGACACCCTAAGAAGGTGTATGGTAGGATTAGATTAGTTTTGGAGTTGATTTGAAGGGATTAGAATAGGTTTTGTCAGAGAAAAACTATTTTCGATAACTATATATTTATGTTCTGTCCTTGTTTCATTTTTCTGGAAAATCCGACAGTTGGTACGAAACTTTGGCCTTGATATTTAGAAAATATACTTTAAAGCGAATCCGTGGCAGCTTGAGCGAATAAAAGCGGACTTATACGAAGAAGTTATGGATTTTTAAGTTTGACTGACGAAATATATTATTTTTAGAAATTTCAGCAACATGTTTTTATCTTGTGCGGGTCAAAAACGAGCCTTAAGCTTCACAAATTATTTCGACTTCTCAAAAATATATTAGTTTACTTCGATCTGAAGCTAAGGGCGTATAAGCGTAAGCAGTTTGAAGCGACAAAGATATGCATTTTTTCATAAACTTGCCGTAACTATTATTTTAGAAAATCCATATTATTTTTTACGATACAAGTATTTTAGTAAGCGTCCAGTTTGAGGCTGTTTTTAACAAGGTTGTGAAACTTTTGGAGCGAAATGTCTTCTAGTAAAATCAAGTTCATCGGCCATATTTTTCAAAACAACAAGCTGTTTGTAAAGCGGAGTTATAGTAAATTATTCGGGATGTTCAAACTTGGCGAAACTCATTTCTCGACAATTAGCAAAATCACTATCTTTAACCCTTAATATCTTTATGATCTTTTGGACAAAACTCCGACTGAAAATTCTAGATATCGATACAAACTTTCCAAAACCGTCGAGTTCGTTCTCTAACGATCGCATTACCGCATTCGACTAGTTTTCCAAAGCCATTTTTGTTAAATTCATGAATATTCCGACGACATTGTTTTGCGACGAAAAGTGGTAATTTCTCTAAAAATCATTATAAAACCATTGTAGGATGACATTTTGGCGTAAAAACATGTAAAGTGATTTTGATTGGTCAAGGCGTCAAAAGAGTATTTTTCGATGATGTGTAATATTTTCAAAACTCGTAAATGGTATAAATAACATACGGAATGCATGCATAACATTACATTGCAACTCATGACATATCATATCATTGATAATAGGTCGGTTAGCATCACATTAAACCTCGGTGTACTCACTTTTGCCATTATTCCAGATTACCAAGTGAGTTTTCATAGCCCCGTTTTACATGCTTTCAATTTATTTCAAACCCACGGGGGAGAATACATTGCACTACATTTTTTTGTACGATACCAAGTATGTTAAATTCATTACATTGCTTAAGTTACCGCATTTGCCAATTTGAAAGTCCCCATTACGTGAACATGAACCGTTAATCTTTGAAGCGAGGATGAGTGGATAGATCTATCGAGTGGCATGCCTCCATCCGGGTTGGTGAATCCCAACCGAAAGCGGATGCATTTCATTTGATATCATTACGGGTTGTCGGCAAACACTCTGCGAGGGGCATACATTATGAGCAGTCTAGTTTGAGGTCATGGGCTTAGAACAATTGTAACATTATTTTTACGTGACTTGATTGTCATGCATGGTCTATACTTGTGTAGTCGTATAAAACATTTACATAAACCTATGATTTCTCACCAACATTATTGTTGACCGTTTTTAGCAATGTATTTTCGAATGGCGAGGCATTATCATCATAACATGGTTTAGGGACCTACATTTTGAGTCGCAGCGTCGACTTACATTATGTACATTATGACACTTTATTTCAAAACATCGTTTGGATTTGTATTATATTTGTATTTCCTTAAACTTGATAATCTTTTGGGACCGATGTTGTACTCGAACATTTTTATGAAATATCCAACGATGTGTTTTAAGCGACACTTTAGGTCGTTCAATATAGCTGTGATGTGGTGCTATGACGGTCAATCCCCGGGAATTCTATTCCATTTGCAAAGCAGGTAAATTGGGGTGTGACAGTTTTCTTTAGATTTTTCCACACTTTAACAACAACAACAATTAAGAACCAAATTTAATTACCAAGATCAATATCACCACTTTCGATTGGCGAAAAATAAAATGAATAATTAATACTTTCAACTTTAAAAGATTATTCAAAGGTTCTTACAAATTGATGGTGGGGGAAATCGGATGAAGAAGGACTCGAACAACAGATCATTCGAACATCCCAATACTTCCTTTATTTCAGTCGATAACAAAACACAAATGGAATACGAACCATATTGAGCAAATACTTGATTACACGGCTAATTTCAACCTTAATTGACAAACCCCCAATCTAATTTGAGAAAACCCTAATTGCTAAGAACCCTAATTGAAATGGTGTTTGTGTGAAACTTGAATAAGACACGTGATTCTTGTTCCTATTTATGGATACATGAAAGTAATGTCTTGGCTCTCTTTCTTGACCTCAAGTCACGGTTGATAGCTTCTCTTGGCACACATCTCTTTCCCACGGTACGCATCTCGTGATGTCAGAGGAGTAGGGAGAACGAATTTGGCATGTAGGAGTGATGGCTTTTAGAAGTTGACTTTAGTTTTACCTCTTTTGTTTTATTATACGAAACAGTACAATCGGTACCCCGTGTTTTGTCGAATCCTCGAGTAAACGAACCTTCCCGGTACCCGAAAAATATAAAGATTATATTTCTCAAAACGTTTTAAGGAGCGTAATAATATAGTATTATTATTACATGAGATTTAGATTATAACTGATTGCCGTTACTAATTTGGTGTCGGTATGCGTCATGGTGCCGTGACTTTCTAAATTCATAAGATAACCTCTTGTTTTCTTTTGTAAATTATCCTTGAATAATAAAATATGTATATTTCACTTATCTCATTATTTATTTTTGTTGTACACTGCTACTGTGCGGTATGAGGAATAACTTCTCAAAACAATACTTCGCTTATGTATGCTTAAATTTTAACTTGGACAATAATAAATTTCACATTTATTATAAAGATACTCAGTGGACAAGTATCGTGCGTTCGGTGTCTTATTTTTAAAGAAACGAGATGACCTCTCATTTTTAAATCTAAATATTGACATTTGTCAGAAAACAACCAATTTGAATTTTCTAACGTGATAAATATTATTATAATAATTCGAAATTTTACGGGTTGTTATAGTCTACCCATACAGGGAGATCCGTCGGATCTCGGTTTATGTTACGATAGGTGTTAGGGAGCGAGGTGATGGTATTTGGAACAAGTTTTGAATATTCCTAGGTTGTTCAGGGTTTCCTCTTTGGGTATGGGTACCTAGGTGTTATGTCGTGACATCCTCTATCTGAGGAGCCATGATTTTTTGGGGTAGGTTCATGGGGTGAAAGTTCTAATTCTTGATGTTATGAGGTTTCACTATTTTGTTAGTGTGGGCACCTCTAAGTTCTCAAGGTATCACCAAAACGTACCCATTTATGGTGTTTCATGATTCTAAAGTATATGGGTTGATTCTTAAGGGATGAAGAAACATTTGTTTTCGAATTTCTCTTTCGACTAAATGTTTATACAAGTTTGACTAAGACCATATTTCAAAATTGATAGTTGCGTAAAAATGACACATTTTTCAAAGATTGTAAAACTGGTTCTTGATTATGGCATGTATAAGAAAATTTTTGCGAAACTTTTATTGTTTCAACATTTTGTCTCATTTTAAATGTGGGATTTAGAAAATATTATTATTGGATTTTAAAGGGGAATCCTCCAATTTGGAAACTATATTGTAGCAAAGATGTGTAGCAGGATATAATATTTACCCATAGCTACGAGTAAGGTTTAGCTGTCTAAGTGAGGTAGGGTTGGAGGTTTAATGGTTGGTGAACCTCATTGTTTTCTATGGTTTTAGGCAGAGTTATGGGATACATCCCTAGGTTAGGCTTAGTTACCAAGGGAAACATTGGTTATTTCTTTTTATGAGGTATTACCTTAAAATACTTTTAGAAGTAAGTAACTAATAGAGTGGTTCTAGAATACTTTTCAAAGTATTAAGAAACACTTTATCCTTGTGAGGTAGTAGTGAAATTGTAGTTTACTTTATGGTGAAATGGTAGGGTGGTAATTTGGTTTGTAGAATAATTCATGGAGTGGTTCATAAGGTATTTTGATTATAATGGTCCGTGGGATGATCGGAAACGGTTTGTATAGCAACTCTTCTTATTTCGTTTGTAGGAGGGTAACAAGGTAGGCACTGTTATTCTTAAGAGGTGGGTGGAGCGTCTAGGTACCAAATTTTCAAGGTAAAATTTTCAAGTCTTGTGGGATTATAGGTCATTTATCGTGCCTTTTTAGATTTTGCCAAAAGGTTTATTGTTTTTTTATTGCATATTTGTAACACCCCCAATTTCGTGATACGCAACGGAATTCAAACTGGGTGTTACTTCATGTATGCAATGAGTCATAAAAATAAGCGATCTCTAAAGTGGTTTAAAAATTTATCATTCAAATTATTCAAATATATCAGAGTTTACAAAATAGGTTCCAGTTGGTTCCATTGTTTACAAAATACATCAATATAAAGTCTTTGATGTTTGTGAATGATAAAATATTTATAGCCTTTTTGATCTAGTCCTTCTTCTTGCCCGACTTCCGACATATGGACCGAAATAAATGCTTAAAACTGTCAACACAAAGGTTGAGTGAAATTCATAGATTTTGTTTGATGGTTGAACACATTATGTTGGTAGTGTGAGTTAATTAGACTCACACCAATGGTTTAAAACAACAGTTATTATTATTGAATTACGGTACTTCAAGTATATGATACTTGAGCCGGCTTTTGTTTGTCTACGGTACCTCCAAGTGCGTGATACATGAGCCCACTTTTGTTTGATCTGTTGCCTTAATACTTGATACTTGAGCCAGCTTTTGTTTGATCTGGTACGCCCAATCATTGATACTTAAGCCCGCTTTTGTTTATTCTGGTACGCCTCATGTATATGATACTTGAGCCGCTTTTGTTTGATCTCGGCTGCCTCAGTATATGATACTTGAGCGCTTTTGTTTGATATGGCTGCCTCAATACATGATACGAATCGCTTTTGTTTGTTACATTTTGCCTGGTATATGATACTTGAGCCCGCTTTTGTTTGATACGGTACGCCTCAGAGTATATGATACTTGAGCCGCTTTTGTTGTCTGGCTGCCTCAAGTATGTGATACTTTTAGCCGCTTTGTTTTGATACAATTATGTATGCACATAATTATATAAATCACGATTCACGTATATGTGATACTATTACTTAGCATAAATAAACATTCAGTTCAGATAAACATATAGTTTCAAAGCAATGTGTTCAGTTTAAAAATAGCATGTGTCCCCCCCAAGGGTTTGCAAAACAATTAAGTAATAGAAAGTGGGGCTATGAACTCACCAAGAGTAAATGATATCAAATGTATAATGGGAATGATGGAAATGCCGTGATAACTTCTACGAGCAACCTAGAATAGGATGTTGCGGCTTAGGTTTGAAATAATGATGTGAAAGAAATAACAAGCTATATCTCTGCTCTCTATGTTGATCATGATGTAGTACATGGTATTTGTGTATGTCGTTTTATAGAAATGGTCTAGTTGTGAAAACGTGTTTAGTTTATATATATCATTACTACCGTTGGGCCATCACAATTCATATGTCATGTAGTAAACGTTCGAGGAGCTAGGACACTTTAATTCATAAATCAAGGCACTGTCGATCCGTTTTACCCAAATGAAACCACTCACATGAAGCTCCCTAGTATTGTAGCACTTAGTAGATAAAACATATGTTTTGTTTATATATCATAAGTGTCATATGGTTTGTAAACACAAGTTACAAGGTTGTTTGGTTATGATTAAGAAATCATAATGGTTATCACAAGTATCGTCATTTCATAAATATGATCATTTGATAATGTAAGTATATAAAGTTATGTCGTTTGGTTTATGTTGGTGTCGATTTGCCAAGGTTAACACCCAGTTAAGCTTTCTTGGGTAAATAAGCCTTGAGGCTTTAGCCATGGCCTTCTTGTGGCTTTGTCTTGACTACCATGGTCTTGAAACTTCGGCCTTGACCTTAGCCGTGGCGTGGTCTTGGCTTATGGCCATTAGGCCTCATGGTTTGCTTTAGTTGTGACAAAAGTATATTGTTGAGACTATATATAGAGGCGTTTAGGTTTTGAAATATAATGGCTTTGTTTAAGCATTTTCGGTCCGAGAGCTTCTTTAGGTACTAAAGGAAAAGCAGTCGTTCGGACAACTTTCGGTGTTTTAACTTTTTGATGATTGGACGAAGTGCCACTTTTAAAGCGGACAAGCTGCAACATCTTGTGTTAGGCGGTTTACATTTGGTTCCTAACTTCTTTTAGTATCTTTTGATTTCGTTTGTCGTTTGGTGATTCAAGTTGCTATGTTTACCTTTTTATCTTGTCTAGCATAGTATGTAAGTTAGAAATTCCATATGTGACTGGTTTTAATGGTTAGAATATGACTAGTTTACTAGTTTGTTACTTTTACGACAATATGTGAATTAAAATATGTGATTGAGTATATGTGCATCATGAATCAACATAGTAACTATATATATAGCATGATTTTATGTGCTATTTAATAAAGATGAGATTATGCTGGTGATTAGTTGCTTACAACTTTTGGCTTTCAATTAAGAAAGGAGTAACTAGTAAGGATCGGACTTTGATTGAACATTTAGGACATTGGATTGAGCTAGCTTTCTACACCTTGGCACCCTTGCAATCTTGAAGAGTTGGTGATGAAGTACTAAGTGACTTGAGTGGATCTAAACTCAGGAAGATCACTTAAACTTGCTAGAGATTTGATGTAGTAACTTGATCTTTGAAACTTCTTTGCATAAACTTGGAGTTTATAGATCAAATTATGGAAGATATGAATGTTTTTATGATATGACGACCAAATCAGTATATGAGGGTTTTTTTGGATGTATTTCACTTGCTATTTATAGGAGGAAAGGTTTGGTTAACCATATATTGGGTTAAATGTTAACCATGGTGATGACGCTTTACGAAGCGCGTTCGGGGTCAAAAGAACTTCCTTTTCGTCGAGCAAGTTTTATAACACCCTAGGCTGATGAACCTAATCATTTGTAGTGTAGTATTCGGGTAAGCCACAGGTATTGATATCGTTCTCTAGGGGAATAGGAATGCTAGTTGAGAATTACTACGCTAAGGTTGGGGTTGAGGAATATTATTTTTGTGCTTTTTATGTTTTTAGGAAATGGAAGATGCAGAATCTCGGGGTTTGGATTTGGGGGGTGGTATTTCTACCGATTACTCTACTTTTATCTAATTATCTAATCTAACTAGTGGGTAGTCTATGTCTAATTATTGTGTGCTCGTATGATGGTTTAAAATGTGTTTACTTAGGTTGTACTCCTAGTATCTCCTATTGATGGTTGAATTGTCACGTCCTTATTCTTAATCGCGTTGTGTGTCAAGATTAGTAGGGTATGCGTTTATCCCTAACTCTTTGAAACTACCAAAGGTTCTTGCCTACAAAATATCTAGGATTTATAAACTAAACTCTAAGGTACTCTTCGGATATTTTATCCTACAATGACTCAAGGTTACTATAAGCTAAGGTTCACAAAGATTAATCAAGCATTAACTACACAACGAATGATCTATCGCAATACTAAATCATTAACAATTAAGATAAGAGACAACCAATCAATATTCAATAATTAAGTTTCATATTCCCTAAGCAAACACACAAGTAAATTAGCCGGACATGGAAAACATGCAAGCATACACACAAATAATTGAAGACATAATTGAATTAATGAAGTAAAACACCTATCTTGATGTAAGATAGGGTATGGAACCCTAAAATACTGTACAAGACAGCGTTGGTTCGGTTTAGGTTTTTACTCCACAAAACTACTCACTGAAAACTGAAAAATTCGGTTTCTATATATAATGTGACAATCGGCGTCACCTTATAGGTTGTGGCATGCGTCGATTAAGCCCGTAATGGGGTTTTAGTCTTGTACGTTAGTCTTGCTGGCTTGGCGTCTGCTTATGCTTGTGGCGTGCGTGCCCTTTAGTACCGGCATTCGTGCGGATCAAATCTAGAAGCCGTCACGAGTTGCGGCAGCCTACTCTTTAAAACGATGCGTAAACTTGATAATTAGCAATTTGGCTCTTGGCGTGTGACAAAAGTTTTCGGCGGCGCCCACCATTACGTAGTGGCGCGTCCTTCTGTCTGTGGCGTCCCGCCCGGTTCAACGGCGAGTGTCTCCGATTCTTGACTTTGGCCATTTTCTTCATTATATTCGGTGCCTTTTAGTCCGAATAAGTGTCATTCCAGCAATTTACCTTCAAGAGACCTAAAAAGTGAAAAGGCGAGATTAGGTAGTACGGATACAAAGTGATCAATTAAGGGCTTAAATGATCCCTCAAAAATGTACCTTTTAAATCCTTATCAAATATCCTACACTTGGTATTTACTTGTCCTCAAGCAAATGTGCTTTAACCAATTAATTTATAAATTAGGGGTCATGAAGCATTGATTTAAAACGGTCCACAACACATATAAGCCCATAAAGTCTTAACAAACACGGAAATTACATGCTAACCTTCACATGGGGTGTTTGGATACTCACATCTCTGGGTGTATATGAAATATATCAAAGTGGAAATGGAAGATACACACTCATTAACCGGTCCTAGTACATAGATTACCATAGGCTTGAGACTAGATCAAACCTCATCGCTTTTGCGTAAGCACATGGAAAGACTATCCAAGAGGTCTTTTAAAGGGGTTGTAATGTTGGGCTTACGGTGGGGAAACAAAGGGTTTGTGGTGGGATGGCGATTTAGTGGTGGCAAGTCAAAAATCTTTGTTCAAGCATTGAGGAAGGTAAGTTGCTAAGCAAGGACTAGGCACTCTAAACTCTGAATGGCAGAAATAAACATACATATAGAATTTAAAGATAGATGTAGAATGGTAGCATTTTTTTTTTTTTTCACCTCTATTTTTTTTTTCTTTTCTCTTTTCTATATATATATATATATAAATATATATATATATATATATATATATATATATATATTCATACACTTTTACTCTACCATCCTCTAGGATAACATCAAAATAATAGGGATTTATAGGCACATCCCTACACTTGAGTTTTTATTACTCTAACACTAATTTGACCCGAATTGAAAAGATCAAAACACTTGGAGTACATTATTATACAAATAAAGAAAAAATTTGTTTAGCGTTTACTTCCGTCATTTCATAAACTTTAACTTTCCCATGAGTCCCAATCGTCCAAAGCGTGTACAAAAGGATATGACTTCGACTTAGCAGCAACTTATGCAAGAAACAAGATAATTGAACTAAGGGTTTAGTGTGATAACAATAATGCACTAAAAGTGAGTGCATACAAGGTAGGCTAAAGGCGATTTGGGTGTACATTTGGGGGTGGGGTGTAAACAATGCTCTTCATTGACATTCCGGAAAACCAAAAAATCGAGAGCATGAAAAGGATAGAGCAGATGGGTTAACTAGAAGGTATCGGTGTACTAAAAGTGAAATACAACATAGGGGTGTGGGGGAGTACTCAGAGGTGGAAGAGTAATTATATTCTAGGTATCAAACAAGGGTTATCCTAATGTCTCTTATCATTTAGTTATTCTAACTACCAAGTGTAGTCTTACTAGCGATCTCGGGATGCATCATGAAACAAGTTGTAGAATCTAATATACTAGGTTCACACTCTAAGCATTAAAGATGAATGCTTTATTTCCTACTAATCTAAGGGCGATCCTCACATTTTGGGTGAAATTTAGGTGGTAAAGGGTTTTTGTGCTAGTCATGCAACTTCAATCCATGAGGGCGCTTTTGTTAAGACTAATGGCCCACTCCTATATATCATGAAAAATTAAAAATTTGGTACCAAAATTACCTAACGACATTTTCTCATTTTATTACAAATGCAATTGGGATAACAAATAATCAGGATAAGCATAGTTTCAAAGTTCCGTTTTATTTTTCTCCACACTTAAACCGAACATTGTCCCCAATGTTCCTCAAAAGTATCAAAGTTATGATAATGGAAGGTAATTAAAAATGAAGAATTAATACTCCCTGATTAGCTTTCGGTGGGATCCGTGTGTGAAGTAGTGGTTAAATCTTTCTTCAAGAATGTTATGCGTGAAAGCTCCTTCCAATCTTTTGTATAATCTTAATGACAAATTAAACCTGCACACTGAAGAAAGCAAGCGAAACCTTAGCGTAAAATCGTGGTAACAATATACATACAAGACTCTACTAAACTAGGATATAATGCTTGTGCAATGGATGTTTCTGATTTTACGGAAAATTAAGACCTAGAAAATTCCAAAATTTGTAAGTACACGAGAAAAGCGAGAAAAAATGTCGATTGTTTACGCTCCTTCTGGCCTGCGTCGGTTATCTGACAGAAATAGGTGCGATTTTTCGGAAAAATTACGGAAAATTTATATCTTTAGAATCTGGAAAAATTCCGCAAAACCATCCATTATGACTTCGATACAGAATTTGACTGAACAAACACACATGTATATCTTTTTAATTGATTGAAATTCTCATGTTTTCGTTTCTTTTGAAAGCGTATGTAATCCTCTACACTTATCCTTATGTAAAATACCTTTATATGTAATTTAGGAGGTTAAAGACAAAATAAAGCATTTTTACAAATTAAACATGAGAGTAAACAATCAATAAAATATATACGACACAAACAAGCAAACAATTAAGCATGGGTTGCCTCCCCGAGCTTTCTTTATTTATGAGTCTTGTAGCTAGACTCGAAGTCGAGTGCTCCTACGTTTTCCTTCTCTTGAGGCCCATTCTATGGCTTAACTCTATTCTCATCACGAATGTATTCGGGCCCAACTCTTAGACAAGTATAGCGAGTCTTGTCCTCTGATCAACTTCAAAAGCCGAGATATTTGTCTACATCTAAATCATCAATACCCTCAAACTTCTTATTTTTGTAGGGCATTATATACTTAACACATTAGGTCCCATTTTGAAATTGACTATCCCTTTCTCTTGATCATAAACCATCATAGATTCCTCAATAAATGGGTCTCCCCAGTATCACATCTCCTAAAACTCCATCAATAATGCCATAACATTTTCTAGAATCATGAAATCCCACCTATATGTGGAAGCTACCTCTCGAAGACATGGAATCCTTAACCCTTCCAACATAGTTACTCACATTCCTAGGGTAAAGTTCCTCATAGGTCCTAACTTTTCACTCATGATCCAATTGTAGTAAAGCCTAGACATTATGTTCATAGGTTCCTTATAATCTATGTAAGTGTGATCCCTATATAAGTACCCAATCATGAACGGTATCTTGATATTTTTAGGTTCACCACTTTTTATGCATGGGTTAAAAGGTGGTCGTGGAAAGTTAACTACATTATAGTGATAAGCGGTTTCCTTTCCATTAGGGTATGGTCGAAAATACTCCTAAGTTCCTCCTCCTCCTTACTTCCATCCATAATCTCCAAAACCTTATAATCTCCATCCACAATTTCATCTTCCGAATCACTTGAGGTTGAATCACTATTTAAGGTACTAGTGGATTCCTCAAGGGCTTTCTCAAGTTTCAATTATCCTATTTAGTTTCTTAAGTTCTCTGATTTCACTAACAATACGAGCTCGGAGTTGGTTGGCAAAAGTGGATCAAGTGGTGGGTATTTGTTTAATGGGGAATTGTTGTTTGGGGGGTTATCACCTTCTATGATGGAAAGTGATGGGGTTTACGAACAAAGGTCACGAAGAAGGGGGATAGACTACGAGAAAGCTACAATTGGGAAAATTTTACTTGATAGGAATCAAGCAAGGAAACCTAAGTGAAGTGAACTCCTAACTAGCTATTCTATTCCCCGTGGCGTAAAAACTTGATGACAGCTTTACGAGCGCGTTGAGGTCAAATTCCTTTTCGTCGAGCAAGTTTTATAACACCCAGGCGTGAACCTAATGCATTTGTAGTGTAGTATTAGGGTAAGCCTCGGGTGATATGATTCTCTCCTAGGGAATAGGAATGCTAGTAGGGAATTACTACGCTAAGGTTGGGGTTGAGGAAGATTATTTTTGTGTTTTTATGTTTTTTTAGGAAATGGAAAGGTACGAATCTCGGGGTTTGGATTTGGGGGTGGTATTTCTCCGTACTCTACTTTTATCTAATTATCTAATCTAACTAGTGGGTAGTCTATGTCTATTATTGTGTGCTCAGTATGATGGTTTAAAAATGTGTTTACTTAGGTTGTATTACTCATTAATATCTCCTATTGATGGTTGAATTATCCGTCCTTATTTTTAATCGTTGTGTGTCTAAAGTCGGTAGGGTATCGTTTATCCTAACTCTTTGAAATTTCCAAAGGTTCTTGCCTACAAAATCTCTAGGATTTATAAACTAAACTCTAAGGTACTCTTCGGATATTTTAGCCTACAATGACTCTAGGTTACTATAAGCTACGAATGATCTATCGCAATACTAGATTAATTAAGCATTTACTACACAACGAATGATCTATCGCAATACTAGATCATTAACAATTAAGATAAGAGACAACCAATCAATATTCAATAATTAAGTTTCATATTCCCTAAGCAAACACACAAGTAAATTAGCCGGACATGGAAAACTTGCAAGCATACACACAAATAATTGAAGACATAATTGAATTAATGAAGTAAAACACTTATCTTGATGTAAGATAGGGTATGCAACCACAAATACTATACAAGACAGCCTTGGTTCGGTTTTAGGTTTTACTCTACAAAACTAATCAGCTGAAAACTGAAAAATTAGGTTTCTATATATAATGTTACGATGCGACGGCGTCACCTTATAGGTTGTGGCCCGTCGGTTACTTAGACATTAGGGTTTCGTCTTGTACGTTAGTCTTCGACAGCGTCACCTTATGCTTGTGGCCATCCCCAGTCTCACGGCGTCGTCGGATCAAATCTAGGCCGTCACGGTTAGGCGCTACTCTTTTAAAACCGATGCCGTACTTGATAATTAGCAATTTGGCTCTTGAGCGTCACAAAAGTTGTCAGGCAGCATTAAGCCATATATTGTGGCGATGCGTCCTCTTCTCTGTGACGGAGTCCGCCCCTTCAGCTGACACGAGTGTCACGATTCTTGACTTTGGCCATTTTCTTCATATATTCGGCCTTTTTAGTCCGAATAAGTGTCATTCCAGCAATTTTCCTTCAAGAGACCTAAAAATTGAAAAGGAATGAAATTAGGTAGTAACGGATACAAAAGTGATCAATTAAGGGCTTAAATGACCCCTCAAAATGGTACCTTTTAAATCCTTATCACATGGTTAAGTTAGGACACATGTAATGATCTAAATGAAGCATGGTTAGGATTATGCCACCAAAATGATGACTCCCCCCCTAAAGTCGGCCATATGAAGATAAGATGACTTAGGTGGATAGTCTTGGTATTATCTTGAGTTTAGAGCATGATTTGGTTCCGATTATGCAGTAAGTTGTTAAGCCATAACGATAAAAACCTAGGGTACGTAAATACAAAAGTAGAATAATGAACTCATCATTATACTCATCTAAAATATAAAATGGTGATAAGTCTTATTGGATTACAAAAACATTGCCTAAAGAAATTTGGAAACAGGAAGCGTAAAATGCAATTTATCGAGAAAAGAGCGAGATTCGGGAAATGACCGTGAATTTATTTAAAGTGGACTAAATTTAGTCTATAAGTGATATGAGATGTCAAAATGTGGTTTTCGTTATACGTGGGATAACTTAACGAGTTATACATGAAGTCTAAAAGTTACGCGATTTAAGCAAAAATGTAGAACATACAAGGTTAATTTCTTTATGGTTAAAGGAGGAAGGAAATATGTTTGACTTTTCCAAAAAATGTAAAAGTGTCAAAATATCTTAGAAAACAGTCGCGAGAATTGTTAAGTGGGTATAAGTAGAATTGTTTAAAAGCGTAAGTTTAGTCTCGTCGGCTTTCGGGTTTTATTTGGTAACATTTAAATGAAATCTTAAAAATTCTCATATTGATTATGAATGATCTAAAAATTAATCGATGTGAGAAAAATATGAGTTGATTTTTAGTTATGCGGCGGGATGTTTAAATGGTGCTCGACCAAATGAAACTTTAAGACGATGTTTTCTTAATAACTTTTGCGAAAATGATCTAACGATTGTCAAACTCTCAGGTTATTACTAAAATAAATTAACTTACGAGAATGTGAAATAAAAATTTTACGTGATGAATAGTGAAAGTGAATAGTAAAACTGAATAGTAATTTCTCGAGATGAATAGTAAAATTTGAGAATGGATAGAAATCCTGAAAATGCGAATTGTTACAGTCTCTGTTAGGAATTGGAAATTCCATATTAAAGTGTCGGTCACCCCAATTATGGTCTAGCATATTTTAGCTCGTAGACTTGTAGTTATTTACGTTATTTAGTAGTTAATTAGTTAGCTTGTAGCGTAGAATAGTTTAGTGTAACACCGTGGAGGAAGGACGGGTCTTTACCCACTGTATACCTGATCTACAGGCCGTCAGGAAGTCGTGTATTCTGTAACTATAAATACCCCTTCCATCCATGGAAGGGGTGGAGCTTTTCATTTAATCTAACCTTGCATTTTGTGAAGCAAGTCTCTAGCAAGAAACTCCCTCTCATGCTTTCTCTCTCTAACTATGGCAAACATGTATTTTCATCATCCAAGACCACCCGAATCGTCAACACAATAAATATTACGATCCTACAAATGGTACCAGAGCCAGGTTGTGTTGTTTTTGATGATTCTTATGGTCTTTATGTGGTTGTCTTGGTTTTGTTTTTGCTTGGTTCGTATGGGTTTTGGGTTTGATGTTTGATACTGGTTTGTATGATGGTTTAAGTTGGTTATTGGTGTTCATTTGTCATATTCAGCTGTTTTGTGTCGTCATGTTTGGTTTGTTTTTGATGGTTACCCAATCTCATGTTTCAAAAATTAATGGTTCTTGCAAATGGTTTTATCGGTTTTAACGGTTTCTTAGCATGTCTTGTTTATGGTCTCTGCTATTTGGTGTTATGTTCTTCATAGAGACTTGTCAAAAGCGTCGATTCATTGTATGGTCAAATAGTCAAAGGCGAGTTGGTCTAAATGTGTCTAGCGACTTGTGTTAAAATGCTATTGAGCTTTTTGTCTAAATGTCTAAAATGGTTCTACATAGCGACTTGTCATGAAAAAAAGTGGCGGTTTGACTTTTGAGTCAAACTGGTAGCGAGTTGTTAAAGTTATATGGGTGGCGAGTTGATTTTTGAGTCAACTCAGGTCATGTAGCGACTTGTTTACTAAAATGAGGTAGCGACTTGTCATTTTTTAATGACAAACGAGTTGGTTTTATAAGTTTAGCGACTTGGTTTCATGATACTTTCAAATCACAAAGTCATGGCTGTTTTTAACAAAATGGTAGCGACTTGTGCTCATGATAGCGACTTGTGACAGAAATGAAGAAGAAGTAATGAATCAAAAGACCTCGACCTCAAGACCAAACCAAATACCATCTAAACTCAAAGCTGTAACATCAAATACTCAACACAACCAATCATATCTACTTATGACTCGACAACACAGCCATGTACGTGCATACCAACAACTACATCGACACCTAATTAAACCTATTCATGGAATCGAGAGGAAATTTGTGAAAGAATCTCAGAACTAGTTCAAGTCTTATTGTGACAAGATTTGTCTTTTATTGAACCTACATCATCACTGATTCAAGACTCACGACTGAAACTTAATACAAGCACAATCTCAGATTTTTTCAAGGTTTGGTTAAGATCAAGATCTCAACTCAGGTCCAAAAACCCCTCGAAATCCATCATCATTAATCATGTCTCAAAACTTAATGAATAAATCGAACAAAATGAAAGAAATAAACCAATCAGTTTAGTTTCTTCTCTTCGATCGTTCATACAAATCTAACTAAACGAAAGGATTAATTAATTTACAAGATCTCAGTTAAGTTCAACCATGTAATGTTTTAAGGATTCTGTTTTGTTGAACTTATGTCCTCATTGATCTCTTTCGAAGATTTCACTTCTTTCACTATTCGAATATTAAGAAAGAACGAAAAACCAATTGGTTTTCAATCCATCTCTCATTCGGTTAACATAAAACCAAAAACAGAAATATTAAAAGGATGATAGTAAAACCTACCTTGAATCCGAATCAATGTTACATGCCATCCCTGTGGCTATGTCATATCAGGTCAAAACTTTATGCCATCTCTATGGCGCATACAAGGTTATCATTAGCAATCAGATTGAAGGTGTCCTGGTCTAAGTATCCGATTGGTGTGGTTGAAAACTTGAAATTATTTTCGTTTGTGAGGAAATTTGATTCGGATTAATGATTTTGAAGCAGATTTGTATGATAAACTTTTGATGGGGGCGAATGAATTTTGAGGAAAGAAATATTAGGGTTTGTGAGATAATGGAAGAGTGGGAGGCGGATGATTATTGTATTAGGGTTGGTATTATGTGAGAATTGGGTATTAAATACCCATATGATTAGGGTTGTGGGGTGTAAATGAATCACGTTGGTTTCTTTTTGTTTGGGCCGAGTGTGTCCTTTGATTATGGGCTGAATCACATTGGTGACTATTATCCGGGTATGCATTAGTTTTCATGGGCCAATCATATTAATGCTTGTCGTGGGTCTCATGTTGAGTTCTGTCGAGAGATTGGCCATGAATCTTGCACTTTCCGAAAATGTGACATCTCAAATAGTATGATGACATAAGACTTAACATTTCTCTATAATAAGTGGTACTTTGGTCTAAAATGTTTAACGGAGGATATTCATTCACAATTTGAATCAACACTTGTTCTATAATGAAATCGAGGGTCTTATACGGTATTGGTGAGTTGGTATTAAAGTGACGGTTCACGGATATATTGATCCGAATTTTGCTAAAGTCTGGCTAAATAGTTGATTATCAATGCATCCTTATACGCTGTGTTATATCTGGCATATTCATTGGTTAATATTGAGTGGTACAACCGTACACGCTCCTGGCCATAGTGTGATGAGATCTAAGGATTACTGTTGGATATTTTGTGTCTAAATTTGGACCAGATGTGGTGCTAAGAAGTTGAGCTAGTAGATTAGATGTTGAGATTTTGTTGAGTCATGCGGATTGATACTGTGGTTTATACATTTTCACGAAGATTATTCTTTCACGGCTTGAATTGATGTTTGAACAGGGTTGACTACGGGGTTGTTTATACGGTATTTCTTATTTTGGAATTGAAGTAAGGTTTTCTGGGGGCGTTTACTTATTTCGTCTTCTTTCTTTCTACCCTTCCGCGAAGATGACTTGTTTGGGCATTTATAGTGTGTGATAAAGACTTGGCTATTTAGTTACTTTTGTGATTCTTTCTCGCTTAACCCACAACGTAACTATCACTTTGGTGTCTCACTTAGTTGAGAATGTCAAGAGGTTTTGTACATTGGGTACACCGTTTCTTTTTCACAAGGATTAGTACAAGTTTAAGTAACAAATCTGGGGAGTTTTACTTCATGATCAAGTTTGGCATATCGGGTTTAATTCACCATGTTGTCACTGCAATAGCCGACAGATTATGTGGAAGATGTGCTTATCAAACTGTTTAATGGTTGATGTTAATGTTGATGTTGGATAATGAACCATTGATGAACCGCTGCATGTTCCCCTAAAACAAATATTCACTGAAACCAATGTGGTCATAACACATTCAAGCTGACATTGTCTACGGTTTTGTCTTGATTTTGTAAAATCAGCGAAATAATTTATTTCTCGGTTTAAATCATAGATTTGTAAAATCCCGTGACAATGGAAACATCCAGTAATTGTAAATGCATTTCGGATCTATCTCTCGGTTTATTCTTGGTTTTGTAAAATCCCGCGAAAGAAACTATTTCTCGGTTTAAACCATAGAATTGTAAAATCCTGTGAAAATGGAACCATCCTGGAGAACGGAAAGTGTATTTTGAGGTATTATCTAATGCTGGTGCTATAGTTTCTACTTCGAAGAAGGGATAAAAGGGTATACTTCATGAATTGGATGTGTGTTTGGATATTCGTCATGACAGATTGGGTATTACAAAGTTTTACGGGGTTATGCTCATTTAACCATGGTCGGGATGAAAACCATTATCATAGTTCACTTAAAACGTCAAAGGAGGCTAGATTTGAGTTTTTAACCAGAAGATGTGACAACGGAGTTAATTCACTATTATTTATTTGAGGTTGAAGTGAATTATCATGGGCGAGTGTACTTAGTATCTGAAGGTATCGGGGATGGTTGGATGAAGATTCTTCAAGATCCTTGTTCGACTTATTATCAAAATGAAGACTTGGAAATCTAGTTATTGTTGGGTGTCTTTTACCTTTTTTTTTTACCACTTATTAGGGGGGTGGAATCTTATCACCTCAAAATAACTATCACTTAAAAGGAGTTACGTTGTAGGTTTCCGTGTAGCATTCAATTGTGGATTTTCAAGAGGTGATGTCGTCTTATATACTTTATGGTTGGTTGGATGAAGAGTATAGAGTACTTAGAGATTCAATGGAGGATGAAGTCTCGGCACAGCTCTTTGTTACATATGTACAAGTTTAAGTCAATTGGGTTAGTTTACTTGAGGTCAAATTCATCATATTGGATTTTCTCCATGTTGTCATGACAAAAAGCCTCTTGAATGATAATGGGGTGATTACATGTTTTCAAAGAGATTGAAAAGAGAATAATGACGTATGAACCTGGGTTCATGCCTCGTACTCTAAAGAAAAGAAAGGTGTGCGTGTCGGTCGCTTTATCTTCTAAAAAAGAGAAATCTTCTCTATTATGACCATTCTCATCAACATGCTTCATACTTTTCCATGCGCTAATTCATCAAGTGAACCGAACTATCGATGATTGTTTTCTTATTCCACTTGCTCAACTATAATGACGATGGCGACATCATGTGCTAATTTTCTTGAGGGAAGTGTGAATTGAATA
>OU343223.1:272288196-272372419 GCA_910596185.1 Chrysanthemum makinoi
GATTCGGATCGCGAATTACACCCCGCCAAAGCCCAATCAGATCACCGGTCTAAACAACCACATCAAATCAAGCCATACATCCAAGTGCGTAACATATAAAGCAAATCAAATCGTTAACATTCGTTCCAATGTAACTAAACGTAAATAATAAACATGTGGGAGACAAGATAAAAATCGCTTTACTCACCAAGTCAAGAAGCCACCCGCCTTAAGGTAATCTTCAACACACATGCCAAGGCTACCCAAAAACCCCTATAAACAACAACGCACCGAACCCCAAGGAAACGTTATAAAGTAATGGTTTTTAAGCTTAATCAGTAACCTTCTCCTTGTTGCATTTCGGGTGTCGTAAAAGTTCCAAAAAATGATTTATTGAATAACCATTCATATATATATGTTAATGGATTTCAACAACAGAAGATACCTCTACAAACGGTTCAATTCTGGGTGAATACAAGTTACTAACTCGACGCTGCTTTTGCGGTTTCCTGAAGTTTCCTGAAACATACTTGAAAAATAAGCACAAACGAAAAATATTCATTTCCGTTAGAATTTAATAAGGTGCTTTACATCGGAACCGGCAGCCGGGATAATAGCCTCGTTAATGACACATTGCGATCTTGTAAAGACGCTAGCGAGTAGCTGATGTTTTTGATAGGCGCTGGCGAATTGACATAATCAGCCATCTTCTTATAATGTTTTACAATGCTATTTTTTTACTGAGGTTGTCGTTCAATTTTACTCTCTTTTGTTCGACTGTTATGAGAGAAAAGTTCTTCCAATGGAGGTTTGTCATTAGGACCTACCACATTTGCAAATGACAATTTGTTGGACTTAATCTGAGATTTAAGGGATTCAGGTCTTTCTTTGTTGGTGTTTCTTCGGGTAACAATACATCATTGTTACTGGATCGAAGGCCAACAAACGAGTTTTCCTCAACCACATTAACTTCTTGCTCATCAAAATCCATTAAATCTAAAGACGGAACAAACAATGTTTTATCGACGCTTTTGTTGAAATTATCTTCGGAGGAAACACGTACCAACATAGGTGTGTGTCTTTTTGGCCAACCACATTTACATTACATGGTTGTTGTCTTTGAACTGCGATTTGAAAATATAATATGTTAAAAACAGCACATTGAAATTCTTTTATTTATCGACGTTGTTTTACTGATAATGTAGATACCTCAAGAGCTTTGTTGGTTGGTGTTCCTTCTTCTGTCTGTACACCAACAATATTGTTAACGGGTTCAGGTTCCCAGCATAATTTCTGAACCACATCTTGCTGTTCATTAAAACAATCAATTGATCTACGAATTATCAACCGAAACTTTATCGTCGTTTATGTAAGACTCCACCAATCGCTACTCACAACTGTTCTCGATGAATTTTTAATTATATATACATAAGTATGGACTATATGTTATACTTTGATGTGTAAACCTCTAAGTGAAAGATAACATACAATACTGGATCAATGTTTTTTTCATCGTTTGGTGCAATGTTGAAGTTGAGTAGTTATGATCACCTCCATATTCCATAGAAAGGACATTTTGGGTCATGGCACAAGCTTGTACAAGAATCCCAAGGTTACATGGTTGCGTATCTTTAAGCCCATCATCATTGTCAATGGCCGTTGCATCGTCCACAGCAATGACCTTATCCCCGTTAGGGCCTAGACCATGACACGACGTGGCCTGAACGACCAAGGTTTGATATATAAGTGTACACACAAAGGATTATTTGGGTTTGGTATAACATTGGATGTAACCTTAAAAGTAAATATAAACCTTCTCGATCATCGATTAACGTCAGAGTCATTTGATAAGCACAACTTTTATATTGATCGGAACGAAGGCCGCATCATTTTAAGACCCAAAGTTGTTGTACTGTTGAAACTCTGCTTTTGACATCGTAAACACATCAAGTACAACCGTGTTTAATCGAATGAATGCCATTTTCTATCATCAAAAGTTTTTGATCCAAATCCACTAACTCATGAATTACAGCCCCTGTTGAAAGAGTGGTCCCCGTTTGTGCACCATTTAAAGAAGGTTGTTGCTCAATGTTGAGTTGCAATGCGTTTTCAGGTAACCCCGTTTGTACACCATTTAAAGAAGGTTGTTGCTCAAATTGAAATCGTCCACGAATTGATTCGAATGCTCTGTAGTCTTCTCACAACCGTCTATGTCTGGAACAGACAAACCATCTATATATTGGGCACTGGAAATACACCACGGTTGCTTCATTTCAGCTTGTGTTGCAGAAAGTTCAACAATGGGAGTTGAGTCCTAAGAACAAAAAAGAGTTACAATTACTGATATTGTGACAAATTTAGGTACAAGTTTGTATAGTCTGCAGCATAAGAGTGTGTGATGCCTACCGGTCCAAAGAGATTACAACTGTCTCAAGGTTCGAAACTTTGAAAGTTCTGACCAAGCAAGACCACGTGGAACCACCTTGTTGTCTTTCACCCACCAAAGTGAGCTTTTAGGAAAACTCTCCAAAATCCAAATCAGTAAGACACACCTGTCATCGTAAAAATGTCTAGTTATGCAGCTTATTGTTTTGAATTTGTTTAAAGTTTTAACAAACTAAAGGTCATCTGTTTAGGATGAAACAATACCTTTATGATTACAATTACTAAAAAATCGTAAACTAAAAAGTGTTATAACATTGCTGTAATCTAAATTACGTAAACATTTATATTACGTGTATACACACCAAAAGACCTGCATTGCATAACAATAAAACAACATCATTATTTATAGCTACTTTTCGATTGAACAAGTAATAGCACAACAAAATAGAATCAAAAGATTTTAATAACATGTTTTCTAAAACAAAGATGTTATCAAACTAAGATATACATACATTAGTACAAACTACAGAGAATTCAAACCTTGAAAGCCCAAGCGAACCCGATAGATTATATGGCACCTAACTTTGGGTTTTTTTTCAATTTTAACAGATGATCTTTTTCTGTGAATATGAACAATATTGATAAAATTTTGATAAAATTTTATGCCACATATATTCACCCCATGGAAATACATTCCATGCTTCAAAATCATCAACCAAGGACAATAAGTGATTATGGATGCAATTCTTGTCTTCGTTTCCCATAAACACCGATCTTCAAAGCTACCAAATGACACACCCTAACAAAGACCTAATCAGAAAGCGATAACCACCTTTTTCCATCCTTTTTTCCATCATTAACAAGTTCCAAAAGATCAATGGCATGTACATTTGTTATACCATTACACTTTTTTTTTCAGGAAATACACGATCACAGAAAGCGCTAGATCGTTTATTCACTTTTGAAACTTTGCCAAATCGAAACCCTGTTATCAGAAAAAATTCTTTCCGGCCAAACCTTAACGAATGCTCCCCAATTTGGAATGTTAGTGGAGGGGAATCAGAGGATATGCTAGAAACATATACCTGGTGTTGCAAAGCATAATGCATCGAAGGCAGTCATTCTCGCACGACTTTTATATACAACCATGGACCAAATAATGTTTGCCTGAACAACCTTTCGCGGTTTTCGTTCTTTGACAAACAGAGTTTAATATCTTGCAGCAACTTCAATGTAGAACGAATTGCAATTTTACAATTGTACAACTTTAATTTTGTCATATGGAATTATACAGTAAAATTAATTAGGGTTTAGAGGGTTCTGTGAATAAGATGTGGTTTGTGAGTGTGTGCGCGTGATGTAGAAGAAGACGCTTAATTGTAGAAGTCATAAAAATTGTAAGCTGATGTTTGATTATATGTGCTGATGTTGTGTGTGAGTACATGTCTGAAGTTATTATTATTAGTTTTATAATACAACCAATGTAAAATGACCATATTATCCTCCTGTATAAATACAAGTTGCCCAATATTATATAGTTGCCCGAAAATACATTTTGGTTGCCCAAAAAACAATACCTTACAATACATCACAAATACTGTCAAAATATGTACTTGGCTTGTATGGACATGTGCCACCCCATGGTTGGCTACAAGAAAATCGTTGGGCAACTAGTCCATTTTCGGAACTCAAAAAAGCGTGGTCCAGAAAGTGATAAGGATCAGGGCGCGCGGTCTATTTGACTAATTTTCCCTTATTAAAATCAGTTGTTCTATGCTTATGTTGCGATATCAATTTAGTAGCACCCCAATACTTGTGTGCTTTCACTGAGCCATTTTTGGGGTGTTACAGATTGGTATCAGAGCCTTGGTTATAGAGAACTAGGCACAAATAAGTCCTAAACTAACCGCTTTTACGAAAAACTTTACCTATGACCAAACACATCCCAAACACATGCCAGCCTGCCTTGCTCACTACTTTTACTTAGCATAAATTATATATTATGCTCACTATTTACTTGTTGTTTATTTAACGCAACCCTGTGTCATACTCTGCTATATGCTAAACAATATTTACTTGACACATACTACTGGTTTTAAGTATTTATTATATACTTGCACATATATTCCGACTTTGTCACAAACTATGTCTTACCCCGCTCACTCATACTCATATATATATTCGATTGTGATAATCCTACTATAGATTGGCCTATAACCTCGGGGTTATGCCTTTCTTTACATGAACTATCGGTCATCTTCGAGTTTGAATACTCGTCTCACTCTATGTGAACTTATTAACTGACCTCGAGTTTGGTCACTCATCTTAATCTTTCCAAAACAACTCTTAAAATTATTGGAACATGATATTAGTATAACTGAGCTGAGAATTTCAAAATTCATTGTACCTTGGTGGAATATAGACTGATCACCTATATTCAACCAGGGACAGTGGGACATAGCCTGATCACGTATGTCCGACTCAGAGGTGAATTTTGCAATACTGAGAATAGTTACACTGAAATTATGTTTGAAGTAAATTCTTGTTAAAAACTTTGGGTGCTACAAACCTTTTGTGTGAATATACAAACTTTTCATATAACAACCCCCATATTATTGTATAATGCGTATCTGTCACAATCCTACCCCGTCACAATCTCCTCCACGCCACGCTTTATTGATGAATAGGGATTCATCACCAACCATTCGAGGAATGACTTTCCTTTGCTCACTAGGTAAACCTTTGAAGTAAATCAAACACTTTGTGTTGAAACAATAAACAATAAGCATTTTAATGGGATTGCTAAGGAACGAACTGGTTCATCATTTGCAAGAAGCTGAAGTGTTGAAATTATTTGAAATTGAGAAACAACTTTTGAATTCACATGTAAATCCCCAACATGGAACCAATTCCGAGTTGTCACTTAGAACTTTATTTAACAAATATTCATTATAAAAGCTGAAGTTCAACAACTTTCTCTATATTTATCAATTTCTTTTCCGAAATTTTAACAAGTCAAGATCCTTTATTTTTATATCGTCCAAACTGAGGACGATGACCGAACTCCATTATATGACCATCTACTAACAAGCATAACCTTAACAACTGGACTCTAACCTTATGCATCTAAAATTTATGGGATCATACATCCCCAATCACATCTTCTTCCCTAATGTTTTCACCATCATGGACCTTACTTTTAAATCACAATTGTGACAATAATAAAACTCGTAGCGACATTTGTTTTGAAAATATTTATTCTTACAAGCTAGAATTTTCTAGTCAAACTTTATCAAACCTTCCTACGCGAAGAAATATCAAACGTCGACTCCTTGCAAAACGGTCATATTTACATCACGTGTAAAAATCTATCATACTAAAATCTAATCCTTTCGAGGTCTCGAACATCTTACTCAACCATCTATCTCAGACGAAGAAATTTGCATTTCTTGACAATTTTAACCAGTACTACGAACAAAAACTCTATTAGCCCTGGGGAGCTAAGATTGAAACCGTACACTCTACTATGCTTACTTTAGACCTCACCGTACCGTCACACACCACCTAATCGGATAACTTGGACTAAATCGTGAGGACACGATTCCGTTAAGGAGGTGAGACTGTAACAACCGGTAAATTTCGTCTTGTATTAAATTAATATAATGTTCTAATGAAAGAATACTTATCCATTTCAACGTCTATATTTTTTTAATTTAACATTATCATTTTTCCTTATCACAACAGCCAACTAATGTGACGAACAAAAAAAAATGCTCACACGCATACCGACACCGACTAAGTAACGACAAAATTTTATAATCCAATCTCTAAGTAATAATGACACCGTATTATTACACTTTTTAAAACGTTTCCAAAACTATAATTTTTATATTTTACGTATGCCGGGAAAATACGTTTATACGGATACTCGACAGATTATACAATGAATAATAATAAATGCAAAAAAAAATCTATCTAACACTTCCTTCATTTACACGCCTCCTCCCATATCTCATCTTTGTTAGAACTGCTACTTCATCTTCTTTGTTGAAAGGTCACCATCTCCATCCTTGTATCTACTCTCCCACGCCAACATCAAATCCTCTCCCATATCTCCCCATCACTTATGTCATTCTTTGTTCCCTAGATATTTCTTTTAAAATTCTCTAACTAGTGCCTATATAAAGCACACCCTTGTCACTTATGATACATACTCTAAAACATATAAATTATCTTCCTTTTTGTCTGCTACTCAAGGCAGAACCACATCTCCTCTACAAACCACCACAAGAACTAAGACATGTTAGGAGTTAATTTCGGTTGGTGAATTTGGTTGTGTTCGGGTTCATTTCAGCCTCGCGACATCACCACAACCACCATACGCCACTACCACCATCGAGATACAAGGAGGAGATCAAGGTTTATTTGAGGTTGGTTTGGATTCTGTTTGTGTAACGCCACCATCTTCACTCCTCCACCATTTCTCCTCATCGTTCTATTTGGGTTGTACCGATGACGTATCATTGTGCCCGTACACTTTAATATCATTGTGCCTTGCTTGATGATACTATTGTGCTTACTACTCGATGCCAGTCGTGTTACTTTTAATTCTTGCATTTCTACATACTAAGGTGAGTTCATAGCCCCTTCTTTTACTTGTTTTATAACTGTTTTGGGGGAGAATACATGCTTGTTTTTAACTAAGCTCAGTGCTGGCTCATGCTTAAACCCATTACTTGCTCTTACTTGAAAACACCGATTTACTTGTTTGATTGCATATTGATTATCTTATGGATATAAATGTTTTATCATATATGCAAGGTTCATAGCCCTACTTTTGCTTTTAGTAACTGTAATACAAACTCCTTTGGGGAGACTACTTACTACCACAACTTTTATGATCACAATTGCTTGAAAACCTGCTTAGCTACAAACCGTTTAAATACGGTTCCATTTGTTTAGAACCAACCGCTAAATACGGTTCCATCTATTTAGCTACAAACCGCTTAAATACGGTTGCCCTATCGCTTTTGTATTGACGGCTAGGCAATCAAAAGCACTATGAGTGTATAACGACATAACATTCCGTATGTTTAACTCAAAATCTTGTGATCAACTATTTTATTACTAAACCTATGAACTCACCAACCTCGTGTTGACACTTTTTAGCATGTATCTTTAGGTTTGGAGGTGATAGCTTATCTTAAAGGCGCGGGCAAAGGCATGGCATGGTCATAGAAGATTCTGATTTATGTCTTGGGACCACATTTTTATAATGGGCCATTTTCCTCGCACAAATCAAAATGTAAACATTTTTTTAAGAATGAATAAAAGATTCTTTATGAAAATCACTGTTCTATTCTTATGTTGTGATATCAATTTAGTAGCACCCCAATACTTGTGTGCTTCCGCAAGGAGCCATTTTGAGGGTGTTACATATGTACCCTTGCCATCTCAAGGTCCTGACATAGCCAATTTAGTCATTGAGCTTATTGTAGGCCCATGGTTTGTGATTGTTGGACCTGAGTCCAGGGTTTGCAATCATTGGGCCTGAGTCCAGAGTGTGGGCCTAGTAGACCTGTTGTACATACTACACGTCATCAAGTCCCCCCAGTCTAGTATGTTCATCATGCGGCGATATTGTCGCATGCGGTGGATGTCACTAGACTTGAGTCAATAAGGGTTTCACCGCGGCGTTTTCCTTTCCGAAATGCTTTTTTTCTACCCTTAGGAACTCGCTATACCATCCAAATTCCCCTGGGCCTAGTAATGTGCGCGTAAGTGCATATTATCGCATGCGTGGATTTATTTCTGACATACCTCTTAATGGTCGATTTCTCTTCCGCACTCATTAAGCGTTTTCTTGACGCTCCTTTCCTTGGGAAGTGTTTTTTACAACGTGGACGGTTTATGGCTTTTCATGTTCTGGTTGATTTGACTCCGTGGGCCCTTGGTTTTCTACCATCTTTATCCACGTATCTGTGATTTTGATCGTTGGATCAGATTGCTTTTGGACGCGTGTCCTTTTTTAGGTTTTCCTTGGTTCATCTTCATTTCGTCCGTATAAATACCCCTTACTTTGGTTTAAGCCTATTTTTTCTTTTTTATCGCGCGTAACACCGCTTCTTGATCGGATCTTACCTCCGCCGTGAGCCCTACCTTCCAATTCCTCGAAGTTAGATTCTTGATTCCCTTTTTCTTTTCCATGGGTACTTTTCTTCTCGCCAAGTCTAAACTATCCCCTGAAGGCACTTGATCATTTTGTGTTGATTATTCGATTCAGCTTTGTTCATTCGGAATTGCCTGATCCTGATAAAAGTATTCGTAAAGCGCCGAATGGAAAAATTGGTGTTTATACCCGTTTCTTTAAGTTTGCTAATTTTCGCCTTTCCTTGTCCTCTTTTCTTGTTTCGATTCTTGACTACTATCGTATTCATATCTCGCAGCTTTCTGTCATCGGTGCTGCTAAGGTTCTCGTTTGAAATTCTTTGTTTTGCACTTGGTATTGAACCATCAGTTGGTTTGTTTATGTGTTTTTATATCTTGTCTCTCGAGTCATGGCTGGCTTTCTTTTAAAAACGTGTTGATAGATTTGGTGTTTGCTATACCAAGCCCCTTGATTGTCTTAAGAGTTGGAACGACCACTTTTTCTGGATTGACTCATTTGCTTGTCCCTCTATTCATCCTTTCTTTGTTGGTGGAAATCTTCCTAAGGATGCCACCCCTAGCGATCGAGTTTGATGTTGAACATGTTGCCTCCCTGTTACCAATGCTTCTTTTGTTAAGTTTCCGAACCTTTCTCCGTTTGGTTGGGTTGAGCCGTAATTATACTTTGGGCAATAACTTTTATCCCGTGTTTTATGATCAAGAGAATCGGGGTGGGATGCCGTATCTATGTTTTTCCTTCCACTACTTTATTCTTATTTTGCCCTTACTTTTGTTTCCTTTCCGTCTGTTTGCTGCAGCTATGGATTTGTTGTCGTTGTTGCTGAAAGAACCCTTTGGAGTTGCTTGTTGATACTGCCACGGAGGGAGGATGAAGTGCTAAAATCGAACGGTTGTCGCATCGCTTCTTGCCCCTCCTTCCTTTGGTGAAGCTGGTCGTGCAGCTAATTGTTCGGAAATTAGAGTTTCTCGATCGTCTAGTGATGTTTTCCTACGACCTGACTATTCAGCTTGTGATATTGGTTTTGGATGGGGTGGCTTCTGGTTATGGTAGGAAGAGGAGGAAAGTTGGCATCAGCCTTGTCCATCCCCCTAAGAAATCAAGGAGCGACCTTAACGATTCTGGTAGGGCATCTACTGGTGGTAAGTCTTCAGAGTCCATTAAGAAGTTGCTAGCTCAAAGTTCACAAACTCTTGAATATTGTTTAAATGCTTTGCCCACTCATTCTTCTTATTCTCCTTTATTATCAACTACTCCCCTTGGGGATCCACTGAATTTGGTTTTGGTTTGCTCCATCTTGATGGTTCTTCTTCCAGGTTTGTTGTTTATGCTTTTGTTTTTTCGTAATTCCTTTGTCTTTCCTCTCTCTTATTTACTTGTTCTTCACTTGTTTATTCACAGTTCTCCTGCGCCCGTTATGACGGATGCCGTCATTACTACTGTTCATTCTATTGAGAAGGGGAAGGGTCAAGTGGATGTTCCTTCCTCTCTTCCGTATAGCCCCTCTCCGGTTGGTGGTATTTATCCGGTTCTTGATGACCTTTCGGATCTTGATGTTTCAGTACGGGGACATTCGTACTGTTGATGATTCGGACTCTGGTTCTTCATCTGGTGTTTATATTCTGAAATGGAATGTTGCCAAAAGTTCGCTTCTTGATGATGTTGATGAGTGTCGTGTTTTGGTGGACGAGTTTGCTCCTCCTACCTTCTTTTCCGCTATCCGTGATATGGGGTATGAGCATCTCCTTGGTGATTTTAATGTTGCCGTGGCATGACAATTGTGCTTTAGTTCTGAAGTTCGTCAGCGTTTAGAATTTAATGCTATGGAGCGGAAACGCTTATTGTCTTTGTTGGCAAGTAAGGATAAGGAGATTTCGGCTCTGGATTCTGAGGTTGCTAATGCTATTTCTTCTGGGACGTCTTCGCTATGCCTTTAGCAACCTCTCACTGCAGAGCTTTGATTTGAAGAACCGAACTCGCGGCTTGAGGAAAACAAAATTCTCTTCGAGCCGAGGTGGCAACACTTCAATCGTCTCTCGTTGCTAAGGATTCTGAGTCATCGACTTTGAGAGTTGAGGTTGCTGTTCTTAAGTCTCAGAATTCCAATATTTCCCATGTCCGCTCTTTTTTATTTTATTTTTATTATATATATATTGTTCCTCTTGTTTGTTTTCCTGTCTTCGATTTTGTTTTGTTTGCAGATACGATTTTGAGGAGTCATGCTCGAGCCAGCCGGAGCTCCGTCCTTGCTACTTTGGAGGAGGAATTCAAAATTGAGGATGCTAAGATGCCGAATCTTATGCGGAAGGTTGATTCGCCGCGTCGACTTTGTATGCCCGCTAGTCATCTTGATGAGAGTTTTATCCTCGATTCCTTACGCTACATTATCAGCCGTTGGTTGTTAACGAACGGTATGAGACTCGCTGTGTTTAAGTGCTTAAAATCTCCAGAATATACTGCGGCATGGCAAAAGTTATTGAGTGTGCCGTTGACAAGGGTATGCAAGAAGGCCTAGCTGCGGGCATCATTCATGGTAAGGAGAAAAGAGGCTGGAGCTGGCTTGCTGCATATAATCCCTCCGGAGGAGGATCACTATGTTTCCGTTGTGAGGGCCCTTGAAAATGTGGAGTTTTCTTTTACTCTCTGTGCTTAAGTCCAACAAGAATGCTGGTATTGCGGAAGTTATGGACCTTCTCCATGTTGATGGGCCTTCTGCGAATGCTCCTATGATTGGGGTTACACCGGATTTTGAGCAACTCATCATTCCTGCTACGATAAGGTAGTGATCTATGTCTATTGGTAGCGCTCTTTGTCTTGCTCTTTGGAAGTTGCTCGAAGAGAGTTGATCGTTAGAAAACGCCTTGGTGCTTATCGGTTGTCTATGCGATGTTTACAACTCTTCCATTGATCCTTTGTCCTACGTAATGTGATGGGTGTGGAAACATCTTCAGTGAGTTAGCTTCTCGCTTTGCACTACTTCTTGCCGCGATGTGCCTCTCACCGTCAGCCAAGACTTCTAATATTTCCAGACCTCTTTCTCTTGAAGATTATGATGTAGGTGGGTCCAATACCTTTGTTGAGGTTGCAAATGATCCACCTTCCGAGTTAGCGAGGTTCCATCGTCAGATGAGCCTCAAGTGAGTGCTACTGCCTTAGTGCGGATTTAGTTTTTTCTTCTCTTTTCTGATATGCTTTGTAATCATCTAAGCAATGTCTGTCTTTGTTTCTTTTGTGATACTTCTGATAGTTGTACTCAGCTTCTCTCTCTCTCTCTCTCTCTCTCTCTCTCTCTCTCTCTCTCTCTCTCTCTCTCTCTCTCTCTCTCTCTCTCTCTCTCTCTCTCTCTCTCTCTCTCTCTCTCTCTCCGCATGCTTTTCCTTTGCTTTGTGTTTATGCTACAACTTTTTTCCTTATGTGAGTTCTTGATGCTTTTTGTGTATGTTATTTTCCACTTTTGTGTTGCTATTTTAACGCTATACGGATATGCACGTTTTGTAATAGTCTTTTGCGCACGTACTATTTTTATCTGTGCTGTGCTATTTTTTAACGTTATACGGATATGCACGTTTTGTAATAGTCTTTGGCGCTTTATACTCTTTTTATCATGCGGTGCTATTTTTTAACGTTATACGGATATGCACGTTTGTAATAGTCTTTGGATAATTTTTGGGCTATCCTCCAGATTGGGCTTGCAATACCTCTTATGCTTTAGTGATTATGCTGTTCACCAGTTATGTTATTTGTGATAACTCTATGCTATTCAGAAATAACATATTTGGGTCGTGCCCTTCTTGTGCTTGCGCGTCTTATGCACTTCAATAAAAATAAAAACATTTTAAAGAATAAAATAATAAAGGTAGCTCATCTTCAACATTCTTTTATTAACTGATCATATTTTTTAAATACATAAAAAAAAATTGGTAAATTCAAATACATTTTATACTTCCCTGCCACCGGTCTTACTCTTTTACTTCCGTGGTTACTTGAGCCGTGTTTCTTTTCATAATTTCACGATAACTAACATCGTTTTCTTGGAAGATTTCCTTATTTCGGAAGTTTGTTTTGATTGTCGTCCATATGTTGCTCTTTTGTTATTGCCTTTGTTGTTTTTCTACGGTTTTGCTTTGCGGTGTGGATAGCGTCTTTGTGAGTATCCATACTCTCTTCGTGGGCTAGAATCTTCTCCGTGTATGCTACTTTTTCCTCTGAGATCTCGTGTCACTCTCTTCTGACGATGATCCTTAAGGAGCTACCAGGCTTTTACCTTTCATCCTTCGGACAGTTCCGTGTTTTTGAAAGTGTAGCATGTGAGAGTAGCCAGATATATATCCCGCCCGTAAGCGGTCATTTTAGCTTACGTCGGTCGTCCGACTATCACTTGGGTCGGTAAACATGTGCTTGTCTAGGTCGTGGTACAACAACAATAGGATGAATGCGTAGTTTGCATCCTTTGTTGCTTGCCGTAGGTGGAAGCTTCCTAATAGCTAGGGATCGGGATATAGCCTTGCCCCTAGCCTTCTTATCCTTCCACGAGGACCCGTCCTTTTCCACACTCCACCCGCCCTTACCATTTCAGTTCCCTCATGGCTCCTTGACCCGGCTGTCTTCGTAGTTGACGTGTGAGCACCTGTTTGATCTTGTTTCCCAATGGCTGCTGGGAGTCTAATCGACAGTAGTGCTCCAGTCGCGGGTGCCACTGCCCTAATTGGCAAGGTACTTGGAAACGCCTAGGAGGAGGTTTGAATGACGGGGCGTTATGGTGTGTTGTGGTGGTGGGTGATTAGTCGTCATTTTAGAACGACTAAGTATTATTAGTAGTTGTAACATATAGGATTTCACAAACACATCAAACCATAATCATATGGGGCGTATACAAGGTTTAGAGAGAGAAAGTTCTAGAGAGAGAAAGGGAAGAGAGTTGGGAACTATGTGAAACAAAGAAAAATGGTATTGAAGCTCCAACCTTCTACCTTGGGAGGTAGAGGGTATTTATAGTTTTCATACAAGACTCGCCTCCTATGGGTCGGATCAGGCATACAATGGGTAAAGACCCGTCCGTCCTCCACGGTGTTACTTAACTAAATAATAACTAATATTAAATGACTACGACTATGAGCTTTCTAACGATTACATATACTTGAGGTGACCGACACTTTGACTGGATTTTATAAATCCTAACAATCTCCCCCTAAGGGAGGTCACCTCAAATTACACAGAATACAAACAGATATTACATTAAGATTGTTCTTGGATTCTTGTTTAAGTTCATTGCTCTAAAGCCAGTAGTCTTTGATTCTTCATGTTTTGCATGTTTGGATAATTCAAGTAGAGGTCTTTAACTGATCCACGTGATGATGAGTTTTGAGACAGCTTCTAGATCATCAGCTTGCATAAATCTCTGACTCTTCCTTTGTAGTGTTATTGTGACAATGGACCGACATGCTCACATTCTGGATCAAGATTTCTTATCATCAGAGTAGCGGAAGCTTTAGTTGATTCATGATATTTGTAGCAGCGTAGCAGAAGCATGGAGTGAAAATATCAGAGTTGTTGATGCACTTATCATGATTTCTTTAGAGATGAATGTGTTGTGTGAGCATGCGGCAATGGATTGAAATCACAATTCTGATCAGCTGCAAACGTCGGATGTACCTGCATACAACAGTTAGCAATAAAGCGCATGAAAGTGTCTTTGATCACTTTCGTTGAATGAGGTACACCGGCCCACCTCCCGTTGATCAGTACAAGTACTTATGTGATCGTGTAAAATTCCAAGAATTTCGACAGGTTTCACAAATGCTTCTAGCCGTTCTCAAACCGAACATCTCAAAGAAGACAACACGGAGTGAGTGAACCAAATAATTTAAGATTCACTGATTGATGAAAAGAGATTTGAAAAACAATCGAGTACTGCTCAATATAAATTGTTTTTGCAATACAACGAATGTTTTAATGAAAATCAATTATCAATCATAAAAACCTTTTATTTTAAAATATTAATACACAATCGATGTGTTAGAGAAAAGAATTTTGAGCACTACAACCGATTTTTCAAAGGTATCCGTCAATCCATAACCTGAACCAAGATTGATTCAAAAATTTGAATTGCTCCATTGTTTCTGTTTAGTTGTCACATGGTTGATCTATTGGATAGATCTCACATGCCACCTACCAAGAGCTTGTTTGATGTTGGCTCTAGAAGGCTTTCCATCTTCATTGTGAATATGTTATTATATCACTCAGATGTTCTGGCAATACCACAAGGATAATGCGTAGGACTCTTAAAATATGTTCTCTCTTTCCACATTGTGTGAAACAGAGAGTCTTCAATGATAGTGTCCTAATGAGATTTATTGATGATCTCGTGGCTCTAGACTAAATTGTGCACATTTGGTTCCTATGCCGGAGACTAGGGAGAGGGTCTCCTTCTTCAATATCAACAATCTCTAAGAGAAAGTCGATAGATTATGTAGGTTCCCCGTGAGAATGAAACAAGTCCTTTTAAGAGGAACTTGAGTAGCTAGGGAAGTTGTAGTGCAAAGGCCACTGGGTCCATGACGTCTTGTCTTCAATACCGGAGTTACCTTGGTAACCACCAATAGCATATGAATTTAACCATGTTTCTGCCCTAAGGTTGAAATAATGGAGGGCTATTACTTTTCACGCTTTTCACATTCATTTCTTTTTCATTCTTCAACCCCTTTAGTGCTTACCGAGACTTCTTCAACCCCTTCTAGCTCTATCTCAGTCCTCACTCTTCCCATTTCACACTTTTCTCCTTTTTTCATCATACCTAAGGACTCTACACTATCTAGTGGATTGTCCCTGGGTAGATCCCTCCGGCTCTGGCGGGATCGTGGGAACGAATAACTAACCTAACCATCCTTATAACTCCATACATAAAGTAAATTTGGTCAGACTTTTGGTATTGTTCTTCTTCCATTGGAACCAATTGAAAACCATTTGAAAATCAATCCACGTACTTGTGATACATGATCAAAACATTTTGTACCTGAATTGTTTTTGATATTTTTAGAAAAAGCTCCCCCTCAATATGTGCAACGTATGTTTGAAATCATTTTGGCACATGGAGGCAAGAGGAAGAATTCACTTCTTTGTTTAATATTTTCTAAAAATATCGACATCACCTTCCCGATCAAAATTAATGTTTAAAATACAGTTAAAGATATTTTTGGGAAAGGATGTGGTTTTCAAAAATTGCTCCCCTCAATATGTGCATCGAGATTCGAAAGTGTTTTGCACATATTAGGGAAAACCTGCACTAAGAAACAAATTAATCACGATTCAATCCTCATTGGTTTGATGTAGATGCTCCCCCTTAACATGTGCATGGAAAATTTGAAATAGTTTGGCACATGAAGGGAGGAGAGCTTGTTAAACACTTATAAAACCATTTATCGAATTATCAGTTTCAATCCAATTTAAATCACAAATTCTCCCCCGATCACACTTTTCAAATCCTTTGAGATTTGTGATCTTTATTGATTTAAATTAAATTTTGAAAACTTTTGAGGAGAATAGTAACTTGCTTTTGAAAAACATTTTAACTGATAAGGATCACATATGAGACTTTAAACTCCAATGATTATACATGCTTGAGTATCTTTTGAAAACGTGACATTAGCCTTGATCTGAACCAGTTGTATGACAAATAACCTTTTGATTTAATTGAAATCATTCTTCCCCTCAATCAACGACATAAGTTGTTGATTGAGAGATAGAGATTTTGACAAATGACAAGTCCTGATGATTTTCAAAAAATTGAGTCCGAGTTATTTTACAAAGCTATTTAGTTTTCATTAGATGACAAATATTTTTCAGAAGAATCATTAGAAGGAAAAATATTTGGAAAGAAACATTTGTCTTTTTGACGACAAACATTTGTTTTTAGAATCAGAGCATTAGATTTGAAAAAGTAAGATTAAGCATGGCTCTGTTCTTTCTTTTAAAACGGGTTACTGTCTGAAATGACAATAAACCATCATTTTTCTCCGTCTCATTTTTTTTAAAGCAATGTATGTACATTCGAAGAACATCTAAAAACCCATACAAAGTCCGTAGATGTTATCGAATTAAAAAAAAAACGTTACAAAATGACAATATTTTTGGAATTTTTTGAGATTTTCAAATTTTTTATGGTTTTTTTTAAATTTTATAATTTTCTATTTGCTTTTGTGGGTTTTGAAATTTTGTATTTTGTTTTTTTTTTTGAATAAATATATACAAGAGATAGATGAAGAAAAACATTTACTCCCCGTCTTCCTCTTGAAGATGTTTTAGTGTTTCCGGTTGTAGACTCTTTAGACCAAGTCGTGGAAGGATAAACTCAAAACGTTCTCTAGGAAGAGCTTTGGTGAAGATGTCTGCTAACTGGTATTCAGTCCTCACAAAATAGAGTTCTACCACTCCTTTTTCCACTTGTTCCCGAATGAAATGATGTCAAATGTCGATGTGCTTTGCTCTTGAATGTTGAACGTTGTTGCAAGAGAGAGCAATGGCACTTTTGTTATCATAATACAAAGGGATTTTGTTGAATTCAAAGCCATAGTCAGATAATTGGGATCTCATCCATAGGATTTGAGCACAACAAGATGACATGGCTATGTATTCAGCCTCTGTAGAGGATATAGAAGTACTCATTTGTTTCTTTGAAGACCATCTCACAAGTTTATCACCCAAAAACGAGCACCTCGCACGCATTTCCCGACGTGTATCTTGACATCCTCGCATGGTCAGATCCGTGATAGGCTGTTAGTGACATACCGGTGTCCTTCGGGTACCAAAGTCCCATGTTGATGGTTCCATGGAGATACCGAAAGATCCGCTTAACCGCTTCAAGGTGCTTTTGGTAGGCTTAGCCCGGTATCTAGCACACATGCATACAGTGTAACGAATATCAGCTCTATCGGCTGTGAGGTACATCGTGGATCCAATCATACTCGATATTTGTTTGATCTACCATGATCCCCTGAGTGGTCCTCATCCAGTTTAGTACGCTCCACCATGGGAGTGTCAACGGTGTCACAAGTGTCAAATCCAAATTTCTTTAAAATTTCATTTGAATATTTAGATTGATTTATAAAAATGCCTCCTGACTTTGTGAAATTTGTAATCCCAAGAAAAATGACATTTGTCCCATCATTGACATTTGAAATTTGGAGCCCATCTCTTTAGAAAAACGGTCACATTCATTGGGTCACGAGGCAAAAATAATATCATCAACATAAATTTGAACATGAGTTAAATGTTTGCCTGACTTTCGGTGAATGTGGATCAACCGCTCCTTTGTTGAATCCAGTAGAGAGAAGAAACTTTGATAGCGTATCATACCATGCCCTTGGAGCTTGCTTCAAACCGTAAAGAGCCTTCTTCAAGCGATAGACATGAGTAGGATGCTCTGGATACACAAAACCTTCAGGGTTGGTCGACGATACGACTTCTTTAAGATCTCCGTTAAGAAAAGCCGCCTTTACATCCATCTGATAAACTACCATGTTCTTACTTGCGCGATTAGCCAGAAGATTCGATTGCCTCGACACGCAAGCAACCTGGAGCAAATGATTCTTCAAAGTCAATATCCTCCTCTTGATGGTATCCTTTTGCAACCAATCGAGCCTTGTTCTTTAATACATCACCATGCTCATCAAGTTTTACTTTGAAGATCCACTTTTGAGCAATGATCATAGCACGTCAGAGCGGTACTAATTCCCATACATCTAGTCGATCAAACTCATGAATTTATTCTTGCATGGCATTGAACCAAATTGCCTTCATTCATTGCGGTTTTAACGTCTTTTGGTTCGATCTTTGATAGTACGGAGTTGAAGAAGCACCATAAGGCATCAGTTGCGAGTTGTTTATGAGTGATATCGGACGAGAGGTTTCCAATGATGTTGTCCAATGGATGATCATGTGTCCATTTTCTAAGGGGTTCATGTGGTTGTTGAGGAACCTAAAGTAGCGAGTCGTTTTCCCGATGAAGATGGTTCGATGATGGTTCAGAGCAAATATGTTCTCAAAGGAGCATCTTCGAGTAGCAAAGGGGTTATCTCCATCATAGGTGCCAGAAACAATTCCATGATGTATACTTGATGAATGAGGAATTGATGATGATACTGAGGATCAGCAGCAGCGCTTTTGACTCAATGACATAGAAACTGAAGGGTTATCTACGTTGACAGGATAGGAGCAACCTCTGTTGATGGATTTGACATATCATTAGCAATTGGCTCATAGTGTTCATCAAACATTGGATCAAACAATTTCTTCAAATCATCTTCTAAAGGTGATACATATGGAGTTGCCGTGAGGGATTTTGTACAAGAGTATAACCGATGGGACTACTTGATGAGGGTAGTGATGCGGGTCCGTGAATCGATTGTCCTCGAGCCATTTGACCCACCATCGAACGTAACGTGAATTATTTCCATGATATTTCGGGTTCTTTTGTTGTAGATTTGGTATCCTTTTCTGTTTGGTGCATATCCTATAAGTACTCCAATGTCCGCTTTAGCTTTCATTTTACCTAAATCTTGACCCTCATTAGTTGGATAACACAACGCACCAAACACACGAAAGAATGATAGATCAGGTTTTCAATTGTGGACAAGTTCATATGGAGTTTTTTCATGAGATGTGTGAATTAGGAATCGATTTTGAGTGTAGCATGCAGTGGCAATGGCTTCAGCCCAGAGAAACATTGGAACCTTTGAGTAAATCAAAATTGTTCTTGCGGCTTCCACAAGAGTTTGATTTCGCCTTTCAACTATACCGCTCGTTGAGGAGTTCGTGGAACACTTCTTTGATGACTGATTCCAACACTTTCATAAAACTCACTAAGGTGTTTATTAACAAACTCGCCCATTGTCGTTCAATGATTCTAACAATCTTGTTAAGTCGAACCCGCAACTGCGTTTGATAAGTTTATGATGACATCCGGAGTTTCATCCTTTGTCCTCAAGAACTTAACCAAGTAAATCGAGAGTAATCATCAACCACAACTAACACATATTTCTTCCCGTTAATAGTCCTGACTCTCATGGGTCCACATAAATCCATGTGAATAGTATGAAGAACTTCCATAACCGAAGTTTGTAGGTTTGGGTTTGTGGGCATACTTCTTGCTTTTTCCCAATTGGCATGCCGAACAAAGATGATCCTTTTCATACTTTAGTCTAGGTAAGCCTCTTACTAAGTCCTTTCCGAAAGATCATTTATGGTGCCGAAGTTCAAGTGATTGAGACGACGATGCCATAACCATGACTTTGTTTTACAAGCCTTTGACAACAAGCAAATTGGAGAAGACTTCATCATATCTTCGATAGAGATGGTGTATAGGTTTGAACCACGTGTTCCTCTTAAAAGTTCCACACCATCAAGTTCTCTAACGAAACAAGTATGTTTTCTAACTTCTAGATCAGAATCACGAATTGACCAACGTAAAATAAGTTATGACCAAGACCTTCAACATAATATACCCGGAGATTACACTATCACCAACAACATAATCTCCATAACCCATAATTGCACCAAAATGGTCATTCTCGAATCTAACAGTCCCGATGAATTTACTCACGAAGTTCATGAGCCGACGGTCTCCAAATATATGCTTGGAATGCACCTGAGTCCAGGTACCACGAACGATTTGAACGACCTGCAGCTTGAACACGCACAAGAATGGATAATCTGATAATTGGGATCCCCATGCAAGAATGGGTTCCATTTGGTTAGTAACAATGATTGGAACATCCACATCGGAAGTAGAAACAATGGAATCATTCGGGATTGATGCAGTGCTAGTGTATGCATTAGACCTATTCAAAGTATGTTCACTTCTTAAGGGAATAGTTCTACCAGTAGGCATCCATTTCCTAGTTGGCATTGATCTGGATAATTTAGGGCACAATATATTAAGACTAAATTTGTGGCCAGTAGGTATCCATTGATAACCTACATTACTAAATTTTCTTCCTATGGGTTTCCAATGTTTTCTAACCTTCTTTCGCCTTTGTTTTCTAGCCTTCTTAGCTTGATTTTTGACATTAACAATTTTAACTGGACATTTAACAGCATTAATCAAATCAGTCACACCACATTCATGAGTAGTAACAGAATTCAAGCAATCATCATTACATGTTTTGCCAAGTAGCGTATGAATTCGAATTAATACAAGACGCTTATAGCTAATACTATAATCAACACGATTCGTTTTATTCAACTTAAACTTAATGTTCCTAGGGTGGTCTTCTACTTTCTTCCATTGCACATTCTTAGCTTGCAAGGTCCTATCTTGCTTTGTATTGCATGGAGGCTTTGACCCGCTTGCTTTTGTGTCACCGATTACTCCCTGTAGAGGGAATTATAGGAACATTAGTTGGTTGGGCTACCGTTTGCATTCCTGAACTAGAAGTGCGGAGATCTCGAACTACTTGAAGGCACTTTAGAGTTCACTTTCTTAACACTGGGCATAGAATGGGTTGCATACTTAGCACTAGGCATAGAACAAGGCATCACAGCTTTATCTTTCTCACATAAGGATTTAGGACATGTTGCTCTTAAACATTCTAACAGCTCCTGAGATCGATTGGCCTGAATGCAAGCAAACCTAATTTCACTATCAAGTGGCTTATTTATGAAATCTTCTTCTACAATCTCACGGAGACATTCTAGACTATCCTTAAGATGAGCGAAATATTTATGAAACACAAGTTCTTTATTTCTAAGATGAGGAGAAATTTATTTAACAAGCAGTATATTTAGAGTCTGCAGATGACTTTGATGCAACATTCTCATTAAAGACAAGTGGCATTTTCCCTTTTACCTGACTCCTCAGATTCTCAATTTCCTTTTGTAAAGACGTTATTTTTCGTTGTTCTTGTCACGGGTGACTTTCATTGAATCATATAACTCTTTAAAGTGTCGTTTAACCTTTTCATTTTCTTCTAGAAAACTCTCATTCTCCTTTTGTAAAACATTAACCAAGTTTTGAAGATGAAAAGTTTGAGAACCCTGAGAATCTAAAGGAGGAGGCATTTGGGAGCCAGTCACATTGTTCTTTTCACCCTTTAATTGTGATATTTGGGCTTTCAACTTTCTGATCGTGTTACGTGTGAGCTTGAATCTGTTCGTCACATTTTTTCATTTCAAAAACTGCATCAAACTCTGGAACATTTGAGGATGTCTTGATGTTTGAGGTTTTCACATTTTCTTTGAGATGTTGATATTTTAGTTGCAAATCAAAATGTTCAACTTCTAGCTTAGAAATATGTTTTACCAAATTATCGTGATCATCCTGATCAATTTTCTCATTTAATTTTGAGTTTTTGTTTTCAAGCTCAATGACACGATCATGGGAAACTTTCAAAGCAATAGATAATTCATGAAATTGAGAAGCAGTAATAGAATGCTTAGTAACAATATAAAACACATCTTGAGCCACACAACTCAATACTAAGTTCTCATTTAAGATATGCAGATTCTTCCTTTCAATTTCATTATATTTGAGTTCCCGCTCATAATCATTGACCTCAACTATCATTGCATCAAATTCATTTTCCATTTCTTTAATATCTGAGTCTATCCCTTTTGAAGACTCTCAAATTGACCTTTTAATTGTTTAAAGAAAGGCATGACCTCCGTTAAATAGCATTCTTTAGTTTGCTCAAAACCCCTCTCCCCTTCAGTTATCCTAGTAGGTGTGATCCTTTTCTTACATGTCTTCTCAAAATCAACAAATAGTTGATAAACAACATACAAGCTGATTAAGGTCTTGCTCTTAGTGAGAATAGTTCTAGGAACTAAATGCATTGGTGTATTCGGAGGATACCACAGTTGCTGAGGCATTTTCCTAAGGGAGTGTTTGTTTTAACAAGTGCATTAGCTTTTTGCATATCTATGTCCTTTTTTCCAAAAACTTGTTCTCGGGGTTAATAGAGTTTGAGGCTTAAACTTGTTCAGGGAAATCCAATTTTCTTTAGTGTAATCATGAGGTTTGAACGTTGTGTTTTGCTTTTTACACTCAGGATCTTTTAGGTTCTTATTCATTTTCTCCCTAGTGACTTCATCTAATTTCTTATCTTCCTCGGTGCACTCGGGCAAGCAACTAGGTTTCGCCTAGGCTTAAGGATTTCATTACCATCATATATTACCTTCTGAGCTTCTCTAGCCACTTTACTATATTCAGGATTGGGTTCCTTTACGAGGGGAATGCTATGCTTATCGATGAAAACTCTATGCTTAGTGATCATGTGAGCAGTCTGAATGATATTCCCTTGTACGTACAACTTATTTTCAAGCTTGTTTTTCAAAGTTTTTAGATTGGAAAAGTCATTCAAAAGTTTTGATTCCTTAGCATTAAATTCTTGTTTAAGCACTTTAACATTATCTTGGAGTTCTTGTTTTTGCTTAACAGTTTTAGAAAGTTTTTCTTGTAAGGAGTTTAACTCTTGTTTTAACACTTCTTCTCTAAAATTACTTTTTCTAATAATTGTACGCATTTGGTCATCCATTTCCTGCTCATGGGTAGTTAACTCAAACTTAGCACGTTGTTCATAAATAGCAACTTGTTTCTTTATAGGCATTCGCCTGTCGAGATAACTTGAGAATCATCAAGGGGCACATGGAGTGTATTCATCAAAAACATAGTCATCATTGACTGCAGAAGATGCATCACTTGGTACAATTTCACTTTCACTTTGTATCACATATTGATCATATGGAACAATATTACTGTTACCCACATTATCAATATCTGATTCATTAGTTTCATGTGATTGTACTTTGGTATGCATCTCTTGCTCATCAACTTCATCGTATAGTTTTAATACCTCAGAGATGATTGATTCTTTGGAAGGACCAGCCTGCTGTGGTGATGAAACCTTTGGAGAGACCATTGGTGAAATGCTAGCCATGAAGATTGTTTGGGCAGTATCAGTCAAAAACTTGAAAGGCATTTTGATGATTGTGACCTATTTCCTGAATTGGCCGCTCATCCACATCAGCATCATAAGTTTTGGCATTTCCATCCGCAAGAAAACAACATATCTTCTTCATCCAAAACCGCCCATTGTCCCGAGCTTGCACCAAGAACATCTTGTCCCCAAGTACTCTGCATTTGAGGGCGTTTTGGAGATGTGTAGTTCCTTGCAATGTGTCCATCACCACCACAGTTGTAGCACTTGATTGGCTTTCCTTGTCCTTGATTGGTATTCCTTCCACGATTCTGATTAGCCACATACCCTCCACCTGCTCCAGATTACCATAACCTGCCCAATCATCCCTTGTTCATACCGCCTTCCTTGCACATTCTGCACCACTACCTTACCATCTCTAACAGTAGCTTGTTTGTGTGGATTGGATCGCTGCTCGAGGTTATTGTTGGTGTGTGGAGTGGAATTTCAGATTTTGACTAACCATGAGAGACAGTTGATTGATGAAGTTTTCCATGAGTGTGTTTGAGTCTGGAGGCTTATATGATGGATCGGAATGAGCTTGTAATTACCATTACCCGTGGGTATGACTTGAGAAGCTTTGGTGGTAATTTCAACATTGGTGTAAAAGGTGTTGAATCATTTGACGAACTTGCTTCTCCCTGTTTAGATTTGAACTGTTCAAGAATCATTCATTCAAACATAGCATGTTCTCATTCAAGCATGAATGCATACAATTGCTCATAGTTAGTGTTCCTCAAACCCTTAGTTAACTTGGACTTGAAGTGACAAATTTGTGCCATTCGGGATTCATGTTGTTCACAAACTTTGAATTTAGCTGAATATTTGGCATAGTCATTTTAATATTCCTCATGTCGTTCACAAGCTTTTGGAACCTCACGTAACTTATTCATGACACTTTCCCGATATCATCTTAAAGTGATCAAAGTCATCATACAGTTGTGATTCTCTGTCTTCTTTAGTTAATTCAGAACAAGAGAGAAGCATCTTGACATTGTCCCAAACCGCGGCTTCTTGTTGTGATTGATTAACTTGTAGATGTCTTTTGGAAGACCCCAAGTATAATGTTTGAAGCCGTGATATCAGCATCATATCTCTTTTTCTCCTTATCACTGAGCTCATCATACGTCTTTGGTCTGTCCAATCCTAAGATCACTGTACCATTTGCAGCAGTTTCAAGTATGTCTCTTGTAGTCTCAATCTGATAGGGTCCTTCATTAATTGATTTGAGAATGTTAACCCTATTTTCCTTTCCCAAACAGTACAGCCTAATTCGTTGAGCCCATGAGTCATAATCACCTGTCAAGCATAGATGGACGAGTATCCGATCCAGCTGCTTGAACGCCCTCACTACAAGAGAAACGATAGTAGGTATGTTGTTAGACATGATTCCAGATTCTACGAGATTTTACTATTCTTTGATTAAACCGAGAAATAGATTCTTTCACGGATTTTACAAAATCAAAAGAACAACCGTAAAACGTAGCACGAAGAAGTGACAAGTCTCAATAGACAAGTAGTAAACTTGACAAGTCGCACCCTAACCAACTCGCTTAAGGATCAACTCGCTTAGTAGGCAGGTCGGATAAATGGACAACTCGCTTAACTACCAAGTCACATAATGATACAACTCGCTTAATAGACAAGTCGCTTTGAAACCCAAGTCACTTAAAGAATCAACTCGCTTAATAGCCAAGTCGCATAAACCAACTCGCTTCCAAGACAACACGCTTAAGTGTCAACTCGCAGAGACAGACAACTCGCTTAATAGCCAAGTCGCATAAACCAACTCGCTTCCAATAACAGAGTAACTTGCTTCCAGTAACAAAGCAACTTGCTTCCTAGAAACGCAATACCGTGGCTCAACTCGCTTTGTACAATATTCAAAAACAACCACTTTATCAATCAAAAACAACCCAACCACGATGATTCAAGCCTTCCAATTCAAAACCTAAGCACATATGATGATCCTAAACACAAAAGTACAATCAAAATTCAAACTTTAACACTAGAAATTGACCAAATGAATCAAACTCTTCTGAACACATATAACCCCAAAAACCTTATGAAATCCACCAAAACAAAGAGCATGAAAGATGAGTGATCAAACCATGGCCCTTGATACCAATTGTAACATATAGGATTTCACAAACACATCAAACCATAATCATATGGGGCGTATACAAGGTTTAGAGAGAGAAAGTTCTAGAGAGAAAGGGAAGAGAGTTGGGAACTATGTGAAACAAAGAAAAATGGTATTGAAGCTCCAACCTCTACCTTGGGAGGTAGAGGGTATTTATAGTTTTCATACAAGACTCGCCCCTACGGAACGTGGATCGTGCATACAATGGGTAAAGACTCGTCCGTCCTCCACGGTGTTACTTAACTAAATACTAACTAATATTAAATGACTACGACTATGAGCTTTCTAACGATTACATATACTTGAGGTGACCGACACTTTAACGACTGGATTTTGTAAATCCTAACCGTAGTCATTTAAGAACATATTTTGGTGCTTTATATGTTCTCCTTCGTATTTTTCTTGTGATTGTGATAAAGGTTTGGGTTATGTATGTTTTCACTGCTGTCGTGTTGGCGATATTTTGCCATGGGAATGAGCTTCTTTAGACTTTTCTTTTTAGGAATGTTTGATTCTGGAGAACGAAGATTATTGCTTTGCTTTTCTTGTGTCTTCCTTTTTTACTTCACGTATTTATAGCGAAGATTTTACTGTTTTTCACGTGCTAGCGTTTGTCTTTTTCTACCAGTTGGTAGGTTATTGCATGTCTAGGTTCGTAGCCTGGGTGTCTATTCTTCTGCCTTATTTGACATGATATTCCTTGGGAAGGAACATGTATCTGTACTTGCAGATTTTCTCCTCTCTTGTTATCTGGATAAGGTTTATCCTTTTACCTCCGCCCTTGCCTATTTTGTTATTGAGTATTTCCCTTTCCATGACTTGTGTTAATTATGTCATGTCCGCAGCATGAAGTTCCTCAGCAGACTTTTTTGGTGTGTTACTTCTTCCGAAGCTAACTCTTTATAGGTTACGGTCTTTGTTCCTTTTATTCTCTAGGAACTGTTTCCGCATGGTTTTCCCCCGCATTCAGTAGTGTGTTTCCATCCTATCAGTACTTCTTTCCACATGACTTTCCGTGGTTCAATTGTTTTGAAGTGGCAGCGGCTTTTAACGCTTGCAATTTTTTCCTCAGTCCTTTTATTTGAGGTTTTACATGGTTGAGATCTTCATTCGCTTTGTCGTGATATCCCGATGCGTTGCTTCATTTGTGCTCCTACATTTTTTTTTCACTGAAGTTCCTTTCCCATTTTTTTCCTTGATGCGTGTGTGATTCCGCTTATTCTTACTATTCATCGCCTTCTACCGCCGCCCATTTTTTCTTCTCTCTTCTTCTTCAAATGCAAACACTCTTTCGTGGTATGTCTTGCTTTTCCGTGAAATTCACAGAACTTCCTTTCAGCTTCCTTCTCGATTGTCGTGGTTGGGAAAAGGTTTGTAGATCTTGATTTTCCTTGCACCGTTATTTCTTTGAAAGGTTTTCGTGGGCGGAAACCCGTTGCTGGCTTTCTTATTCTTGGCTTATTCTTAAACCTCTCTTTGAAACTTTGTCAAAGCTTGACTGATGCTCGTTCCATTGGTCTTTGTACCCACTTCCTTTTTCTTTCACGACTTCCCGAGGCTACTTCCCCTCTTAGAAAGGAAGTAGTTATGCTCATTACTTCGGCCATTGACTTCGGGACTCGGTCGTGTAGCCACTTAATCAGTTCTGGATCAGTAATCATATGCATGAATCCTGAGACTTTCATAATTTCTGGGGCTCCCTTTACGTTCCTTGTTTCTTCTTTGAATCTCCGCATCTAAGTCTTCCGTTAGCTCTCCATCTTTTTCTTGATGTGATGAATCTCCACGTGATCTTTGATACATTTCTTTGTCTTGTAGGAAGTTAGTTAAGAAAGCCTCCTTTAGCTTGTCGTAGCTATCTATTGATTCGGGTGGAAGGTCATCAAACCGCACTCTAGCGGATCCAAAGGAGCGGAGTTGAACATGTGACACCATGTTGGCATGGTCCATCGCTCCACCTTTGCAGCCGCTCGGAAGATCTTTAGATGATCCTCGTCTCCACTCCCATCATATGTTTTCACGCTGGTTGGCATCCGCGTTTTATGGGCATTTCAAGTAGCGGAAACATGGAGTGAACGGATCGGGCTCCCTTGCGACCCGTGGTCCGCCGTGTCACAGCCATAATCATTTGGCTTCCGCTTTTGACCTCGGACCCTCGGCATCCGCCTTCGCGGCGGTTCATCGTTTGAACAGCTTATTCGCTTCGGACCGAAGTTTTTCGGTTTCATGCCTTCCCAACCTTGATCCTATCGGCGATTGAGAACCCTTGCGTTGCTCCTCTCTTTTCTTCCTGCATCGTGGCGAACTTGTTGCTCGGTCTTTGGGACATACGGAAACACTTTCCTCCTTATCGCCGAAGTCTGTGGAACACACTTTCGGCAAGCCTTTTGAACACCTGCTTCCTTACGCCTTTTTCCTTTTGGGTGACATAGATCGGGTACGTCTTTGGCTGCCACCATCTTGCGCATTCCGTTATTTCACTGCCTCGAGCTGTTTCCGTAAGTCTCCACTTGGCTTTTCCGCTCTACGGTGATGTTGGGTTTCATGATACTCCTTCCGGATTTCTGTCGCCTTGGTTCTTTCTTCTCGTTTTTGAACTTTCTCCTTCATAATAGGCAAGATCTTGTCAAAATATTTATCACAATACCTCCGGAGGGCTGCGTCGGACGCATGTCCCTCAAGGTCCGTTGAGACCGTATGGTTTTCTTTCTACCGCATCTCGCAACGTAGACATGAAGCGCAGAGTTGATCTAGATCTAGTGCTCATGGTGAGTATTTTCTGGAACGCAGTTGTGTACTAGGTCCCACGGATGGCCCCAACTTGTTAGTACAATTTGTGCGACTGGTTATAATGGGTCTGGACGTAGCTTACCGGACTGGGCCAGCAAGCCTTTGATGGGCTGGTCTTGTACTAATTCAAGTAGTTTGAATGAGATCTCTGCACAAGAATGGTAAATCGTTAGTCTTATCGTGGGGACGAACCACACGATTAGACTCCGGCGTGAGAATAAGTACACATTCTTGAGAGAGAAAGTAAGAGCGTGTGTGTGTAATTATGAGAGAGAAAGTTCTTGTACTTTGTATGGTGATTAGAGCCCCTTTTATAGGAGAGGTTTGCCGTTGGGGCTTCCTGGATTATCGCATATAGTGGTTTGTCGCAGGAGCCGGACCCTTGGCGGACAAGGGTTCCGTGTTAATGCATCTCAAGGTCTGGGCCATAGCCAATTTAGTCATTGGGCTTACTGTAGGCCTAGGGTTTGTGATTGTTGGACCTGAGTCCAGAGTTTGCAATCATTGGGCCTGAGCCCAGAGTGTGCGTATAGTATATATTGGGCCTAGTAGACCTGTTGTACACACTATACGTCATCACTAACTTTTGCTATTGATTTAATAGGGAGTAAATTATGATTCTTTGTTGCTGATATAACTTGTATCTTGTAAGTATACTTTTGATATATTTTAACATCATGTCATCATCATCTACTTTTGAATATGTTAGTGATTTATTTATAAGTTTGTTGCATTTACTTAGTACTTGGTAAAAATAAATATTTATAAATATTTTTTTTTACTTTTTTAATACTAAACGCATCGCGTCTAAATTGTGCTCGCATTCACATCATGCATTAGGCATCGGCCTTTGGGACCTTGGGCATAAAGGGCACGTAGGCAGTGAATCGGGATGAAAGTGAAAGTCTTCAAAAAGTGGTGAAATACTCTCGAAACCAATTCACTAAGTTGGACAGAGGAGAGAAAAATTTCGTGTGCAGGGGTGATACCCGTAAATATACAAAGAAACGTCAAAAGCGAAGGCAACTCTATGGGTCCTTACCAACGTTGGGGGCAAATTTTTTATTCGGTTAATAAAAATACAAATTACAATACAAAAACAGGAAAATAATACAAAATTAAAAAAAATAATAATAAAGAAAAATAAATAAATACGATAATTTTTAATAATACATTAAATTATCAATAAACTAATTTTTTGATGTCGTTGCCAAATATGCTCCATAATATCTCGTTGAAGACTTGCGTGTACTCCTCTATAGCGTAATTTTTGTTTTTTCATTGGTGTATTTCGCACCTATCGATCCAAGTATGTTGTATATTTGGTTGCGTACTATTATACAAGTTGATGTGTGCTAAAACACACATCATTTTATATCTAAAAAGTATGCTAAATCGGACAAATAACCATTAAATATGTCAAATTATATTGCAAATATGTTGGATATGTGTTATTATGTCTTGCAGGTACAAGGGTTTGAAAACAAAGCAAAAACGGTGATTTTCAGATGAGTTTCAATGACATTTTCATGTTTTTCGAGGTTCGAACGAAGTCGCAAAAATTATCCGAGCACATAATTGGAAATATCATGAAATATCGAGTCAAGTGGGTATTTTATTTGGAGCATCGAGGATGAGAGGAAAAATTGAAATATTAAACGGAGCTCGAACGAATATTACTTTTAAAGATAATGGCTAAAATTGGATCAAGGAAAAGAGGGCTAAAAGAATTAAATGCAAAGACTTAACACAAAAGATCTCTTGGTCTAGTGGTTGGATGCATGTTTGTCAAGCAAAGGTCAAGGGTTCAACCCCCATTAGTGGCATTTTATTTTTGCTATTTATTATCTCAAGCTCGAGGCCCACTTTGCTGCCCTACGTGAGCCCACTGATCCAGTCCATCCGCAGCCCAATTCACTCTAGCCTAGCTTTAATTATGATGTCAAGAATAAAATTCTGCACTTGGAAAATTGATACAAAATGGAATATGTCCAATGAGCTCCACGTGCCAAAATAATATTTGAGAAAGTAGCAATTGTTTATCTGAGCAATATCTGTTTTGATGCCATGCGTGACATGCACGCTTTGAAATTAAATCCACAAGGGCGAGTGATCTTGCATTCTTTCTGCTGCATCCCACACTCGGTGTCCATCAATTGCTCCACCCAATCTTCATGCGCCATGTGTCACAAGCTTATAAGGTATACGAGGTGGGAAGAATCGAGAATGTTATTATGAGGCTATAAATACAAGGAGAATACCAATCATAGTGACATCAATTCAACACACATTATTCACACACAGTAGTCTTATTTATTTTTATAGTTTTAGGAGTAGTTTTAGATTTAGGAGTAGATATAGTTTTAATAGCTTATTTCATTTAGCTTATTTGAAGTGCTTATTTTGTAACCAACTCTTTTATTTATCAATGAATTTAATGCTTTTTATTTAGCTTATTCTTCATCTTCATCTCTTTCTTTTATTTTTCTTTTTTTTATCTTATCTAAAAAGTCATGAAAGCTTATTATTTTTGTACTTATTTTAGATCTAGCTTATTTATTAAGACTTTTCTACTTTGTTTTAAAAGCTTTATAACCTTAGATCTACTTCTTTATTTTACTTAAATACTTTATAAAAGCACAAAAAGATTTGATTTTTATTAGTTTTTCTTTTATAAAAAGTTTTCTATTAGCTTATTACTCTAGATCTATCATTTTTTGTTAAAAAGTTTTAATCTTTAAGCTTTTCCTTAGCTTATTTTCATTAAAGTTTAGTACTTTCTAAATCAATAAGCTTTTCCATAGCTTATTTGGTTCATATTTATTGCTTATTTGTCCTAACTCTTTTTAAAGTTTTGATCTTTTCATAGTTTCTCATCATTCCAACCTAAGGCGAGGAGCTTATGGGTTTTATAAGCTAGCTTATTTATAAAGTTTATAGCTTTTTAGTCTTAATAAGCTAAATAGTTAATAAAGTCACAAACTTTATTGATTATTTGGTTATATTAATGCTTAAAAAGAAGTAAACTTTACAATTTGTCAAGTTTATAAAATCGGGTGGTCTTTATTCATCTCATTAGATCGGGTTCTAATTTCTTGCCTTTCTCGTTTAGTTTTTTATATTTTAGTTAATAATATGCTTATGTTTGTTAAGATTATTATTGTTAGCTTGATAGTTATGCTTGTTGAGTAGATTTTTATATGCTTGTTAAGTGATGGTGATACGTGAATAAAGTGTGAAAACTTAGAAATTGTTGATTAATAATCTTCGGTTACTTGGATTGAAATTGGTTGTTTTAACGGGCAAAAGCCGTTAGGGTAATTAATTAAATCTAGTAATTTTACCTAGATAAAGAATTGTTTTCAAAATCAACCAACGTTGTGAGAAAATAGTTTTTTAAACGGGTATCGAATATTATTGATTAATAGTTTCCGGATTATTTTTAGATATATTTGGTTGATTGTTTTAACGGGCAAAAGCCGTTAGGGTAATTAATGAAATCTAGTAATTTTACCTAGATAAAGAATTGTTTTCAAAATAAACCAACGTTGTGAGAAAATAGTTTTTTAAACGGGTATCTAAGATTATTGATTAATAGTTTCCGGATTATTTTGGATATAATTAGTTGATCGCTTTAACGCAAAAGCCGCTTGGAATTATTGATTACTTAAATATAGTGATTATTACCAAGAGAAAAATGATTGTTTTCAATATAAGCCAACGTTGTGAGAAGATAATTTTATTTCGACGGGTATTAATTACAAGAGCTTAATAGATTGTTCACACTTATTTACCTTTTCACCTCACTTGACAAGCATAGCTTTTACTATCGTATTCTTAGCTTAATTTTATTTCGTCATTAGTTGTTATTTAATTTTAATTAGCATAATATAGTTTTTAAAATCTTTTCAAAAATCCAAAACCAAATATTCGATAAGCAAGCATCAAACAAAAGACATAAACGTAAATTTCAATTCATATCTCGCCGTGGAATACGACTCCGGGAGGTTGATTATTACTTGTCCTCAAGTAGTGATTGATTCTTAATCGGGAAATCAAAAATATTAAAACTGCCCTTCGCTACAATCCGAATCACAAGTCGTTGAAGTTATTTATCGCAAACTTTTGATCTTTCAAAATCATGTTATGCTATATGATGCAAGTATACATGATTTTTCGTATCTTGTTGACTTGGTATTGACGCACCGGTTGTTGTATAATACCCCAACGTCCATGGAGGACACTAAAAGCTCGTTCGATATCCTTTCAGGCACTTTCTTGTCGCCTTTTAAATTATACGACGCAAAAAATTCAAGCCTTATAGTTGGGTATTTTTTATCACCTCTCTCAAATTGCCCGTCCCATGAGTTTAGACAGTTTTTTTTCATTCCAATGCATACTAATGCTTTCAAGCTTTCCTGGAAGCCCATGAACCCTCTCATGTGTTGCATAAATATATTTTGAATGCCCTTAAAGTCGAATTTCCTTAAATACTCAGTCGTGTACAAATCAATTATGCACTTAGTAAAATTATCTAGACAATCGGGTGTACAATGTTCACCCATTTGTAGATAGATATTAATCAAGTGCATCGTGTGTTGTGCCGTATGACAATTGGCGTATGGTGAAAGTGCATTTCATAATAACACTAAAACTTATTACACTCGACAATCGGCCTCGGATTTCAAAGAAATTAAAATGGCAGGGAAGAGGATCGGAAATATAGGTTTCAATACCTTTGACTATTTATAAAAATAGTTTTCTGCTCATACGATATCGACGTCAAATAGTATTCGGATATTTTGGATCGCATCAAAATAGTCGTCCAACAAATGTTCTTCAACAACATCACATTCACGAAATCGGATTACTGTAAGGCATATGGCGGAAGTTTGAGCTTGTTGTTGTTGCAATGTTTGCATATACCAATATGCTTGTGTCCTGATGAAAATGTCGGTTTCATCATTGACATTGGAAAAGTTAATATTTTCATTGTTTGATTGAATCCATAATCTATAAAAATGTGTATTTTGATATAAAGTTGTGTGAAAATTGGTTAAATGGGGTATAATATATAAAGAGAGAGATTTTAAAAATAATAAAAATCAACCGTTAGCATAAACCAACGGCTAGTTTTTAAAAACAAACCAAACCTAACACACGTTGGTGGATCAACGCTGAACCAACACCGCCCAACGCCACCCACCCCTCAGGGTGGCAGTTAATACTGTGAATTGAGCAAGGTATGCACGATTTTTAGTAGATTTATTAACAAATTCGCTTTAGTTGTTGAATTATACGAGTCTATTTTTTTATTTTTATTTTTTGAGATCTTAGTTATGCATGCAGATTTAAATATGCAAAGTCTAAGTTGTTTGAGATTGAATTGGGTAGCCGGATTTGAGTATTTCAACAAAAAACTGTATGGTTTCGTGTTTAATCAAATAAGATAAGATAAAAAAAACTCATCTCATATCATGTAATAACGTATATGGATAACTTCTTAAGGTGCGTTTGGTTTGTAGACGGGTTTAGAATGAGATTTGGATTTGGCATTGATTTGAAAAAAATTGAGGTGAGAGAAAATATTTAATGAGTAGTGATTGACATGATTAATTCATGTGCCTAATTTGATGCCTAACAAGGTTCTTGGAACACATGACAAAATCAATGTTAAATAAGAGGAGTGAGAATAAATGGAATACGTGTGTCACTAAATGAATAGACTAGGCATGAAATTAGTCACATGAATTAGGCATCTCAATCATTTTTCATATTTAATTAAGTAAAATTGTATATAAGTTATAAATTAATAGTGAATTTAAAAATATTTAATAAGATAGAAAAAGAAATAATTTTTGAGATTGTGATACAATATGTGGCTGTGAGTAAGGCCAATGCTAATGGTGATCATAACTTTTGTGGTTACTTCTGCCACCTCAGCGCCATCTCAGCTTTCTCTCTCCAAGACTACACACCCCAACCATAGTTTGCTAATAGTAACCGCAGTGACAACCGTAACTTTTTTTAAATTAAAACTTCATTTATATTTAAAAAACCATTACAATAATTAAAAAAAAAAATCAACATGACACATTTATAAACCAACAATTCAACGCATAAAAACCTTAAGCTAACTTTCGGATAGCCATTACCAATTTACCGGCCTAAATCTTTGTCTTGTGTTGGATAAGCCCACATTAGCCCATTTAACCAATATATTCATATGTTGTCCAAATAACACTAACCCTAAAATTAGAATATAAGTACTACTTTTACCCTATTTTTTTTGGGGGAATTGCATATATACCCATTAAAACTTAAAAACTTGCATATAAAAACTTGCATATTTCCTCATAATACAAGTTTTAATTGCATGATATATAATGCATTTTAAGCATGTTTTGGGTATATATGCAAATATGCAAGTTTTAGTGGGTATATATGCAATTGACCCATTTTTTTTTTCATTCATTCCCTACCATACGCAGCCACCCAACTTCATCTTCCTTTTTCATTGCACTTCCTGTAAACAAATCTCGTCATTTTGTTTCTTTCATTTCATGCGAATAATGCATATCATACAATCGAATCACAACAACCCCGATTCGAAACACAACTTCATCTTCCTTTTCTTTTTCTTTTTCTTTTTGTTGTTTGAATGCTTTATGCATTTTTTCTTATCTCTTCAAATGATGAAAGAACAGGTATCTATTTATTTGTGTGTGTGTGTGTTTTTAGTATGTGTTTTTGTGTATAAAATGATGCAACGGTCAAACATTATTGGGAGAAGTGTCCATTTAATCGGTTGTCTGTCCAACCGAAACATTGAAATGGTTGGGGTGTGATTCGGTTGGGGTGGGTTGTGCTAGGGGAGGAACTCGGTTGGCTTGTTCGGTTAGTTGGGTGTGCAACGCACCATTAGCATTGGCCTAAAGAAAGAATTCAAATGTGTCAGTAAAGTACATGTCTATCAACAAAACCTGTCGAAATATGTTGGAATGAGTTTTTGAATCAAATCATTTCTTTTACTCCAATAGTATTAAACCAAACTGCAACTTTCAAGAATCATTTTATTCCTACGAGTCAAAACCTGCATACCAAACTGCATCTTAAGTTTTAATCACTACGGTAACTATTATTTATCAACAACTAGAAGTATGAAATATCAAAATAAGACTAAGTTGTCAGGACTAAGCACTACTTAAATATTACACTCACAATTTCATATCTAAATAACCTAAAAGAACAAAGTAATCGTAAGTGGATTACCCAGTTTTTAAAGAACAAGGAACAAATAAACTATCGAGTTAGTATGTGTAAGTTGTAAATTTTGTTAAGGGTGGTGATTTGCACATTCTTTTGATTGATTATGACACTTTAATTTAGAGTGTATTGACAGTTATATCTTTACATGATTTTTACTCATTTTTATCATGTAAAAATATAAATGTCAAGACACTATAAATTTGAGTGTCACAATCAATTTAAAGAGTGTGTAAATCACCTATATTTTGTTAATGGGGCCTTCACGAGGGGATATGGGTAAGTCTCAAAATATTACTCCCTCCGTCTCAAAATTATTGTCACCAGACAAGAAGCACATAGTTTAATAAAAGTGGGACCCCTATAAATTTCAACCACTCAAATAGAATATTCCTCCACTAAATTCTCTTTTTATTACCTAAAATAGAAGGTGGACAATTATTTTGAGACACCCAAAAAAGGAAATATGGACAATTATTTCGAGACGGAGGGAGTACAACACAACTAGGCCAGTGAAAAAACATAACCGATTTAACACTTTGACCTACATTTTACTATTTTAGTGCCCTTTTTGCTTGCTTCCTCATGTTGCCCCCAAACCTTGAGCAGCTATTCTTTTTTTTTTTTTACTTCAACAATGATAAGTTAGACTAAGGTATGCATTGAAGTTTTTTTTTCTGATTTTCATAGGATGTGTACTCATAAATTTTTAATGTATTTTGTGATTACTTATAAAAAAAAATCAGATTTTTTTTACACTATCAAGAGTTATACATAGGGTATGCATGTGCATACCCTATGTTAAACTAAATCCGCCCTTGCAATATGGTAACGCCAATAACGCAAGTGTCACATCGTCATAACAGTGTTTAGCTTAGCTGGCTATGCGTTACCACACCAAAGCGTCTTATTCAAACACTTTATGAACATCTTTTAAAGAAATATCTCCGATGTAAAAGCTCGAAGAATATTTCTTTTAAGCTAAAAAATCATTTCAAAGCTTTTTGCCATTAGACTAGATAATTTTTTAAATCAAAGACTTGATTATGCTAAGTCATTGAAAGAATGACTTTAAGAAAAAGCTTTGCAGATATTTCTCAGTCTCAATTTATTGGTTTATGTTTTTATTTAAAGTTATCTCAAAATAGTTGTTTACTTTGATATTTTAATGAATCGGAAAAAACTTAGTAAAATACAAATACTATTATTTGAAAATATACGGCATATTTTTGAAAAAATATACGGCATATTATTTGAAAGTGCACTTATTATTAATACGTGTAGCTTTTTTATTGGGGAAAAACAAAGAAAAAAAAAAAGCCTAAGGTTAAAAAAAAAAACAAAAATAGAGCTAAATTAGCAAGCCTCGTAAAAGCTTCCCCGTACATTTGAACATCTTTGTTGACCAAAAAAGACCCTTAACGGATAAATGAACAGCAAGGCTCCACTATACGTACACAAAGTGCAGGTGTATACTGCTCACTGGCTATATCCCTAAACCCCTATGTCTTGTTCTATTCACTGACCTCGTATGTCCAGACCCCCCACCCACTTTTTATATTCAAAATTACAATACAATCCTTTGCACCTCAATTCAAATCCATATCTAAACTAACCGTTAGCTCACTCTGCATATATTTGCCGCGTGGTCACCACCGTCTACTTTATAGTCTTTTAGTTTTAGCCCATATCTTCTTCTTGCAAACTTCAAACAACATTTTCTTCAATGGCATCACTTCACAAGTCTTTGAGTATTTTCATTACTTTCTTTTTGTTCAGCTCGTTTTGTAGTTCTTGTAATGCTTATAATTTCAATGTTGGTGGAAAAAACGGATGGACTGTACCCCCATCGGAAAGCTATAATCAATGGGCTGGCAGGTTGAGGTTTAATGTTAATGACACTCTACGTAAGTCCTTATGGCTTGGTTTTTATATTTTTTATATGGGTTTTTGTTTTTATCAAATGGGTTGCTACAAGTTTTAATCTTTGCCATTATTTATTTCTTTTTTTAAATCTTGATGTGCAGATTTTAATAATGGACTTCATGTCCTAATTTTGTGTATTTGATATGGTGTTATGTATTTATCCAATGGGTTGCTAAGAGGTTAAAAAATCTGAAGTACATATTTAATTAAAATGGTACTCCCTCCGTCCCATATTAAGTGTCCGCTTACATCATGCACAAAGTTTTAGAAAATTCCATTAACTACACTCTCCACCAATCAAATATCATTTTTACCCACTAAAGTCTCATCTCATTGGTTGAAATAGAATATGGACACTTAATTTGGGACATCCAAATATTCGATTATGGACACTTAATATGGGACAGAGGGAGTACTACGTATTATTTATGTCTCATGTGCTTTTGATATGGGTTTTAATTTGGTTAACCAAAAAAAAACCGTTAAATTTTTCATGTTTTATTTCATGAACAATGGACTTTATGTCTGGATTTTAATACTCTTGATATGGGTTTTTGTTTTTATGAAATGGGTTGTTAAAAAAGTTTGAATCTTGATGAAACATTGTGGTCTTTAATCTTTATGTGCTAATTTTTGTATATTCGATATGGGTTTTTGTTTTTATGAAATGGGTTGTTAAAATTTTTCCATCTTAATGTGCAGATTTCAAGTACAATGGTGGTTCAGATTCTGTAATGGTTGTTAACAATGGCGATTATGACAACTGCAACACAAACAACCCAATCACCACCCTCACAGGCGGCGACTCTTACTACAACTTAAACCATTCAGGGCCATTTTACTTCATTAGTGGTAACAAATCCAACTGTGATAAAGGTCAAAAGCTTATTGTGGTTGTTATATCACCTAAAAAGATAGCAACACCTCCGGCGGGTTCTTCACCGGCTCCGGCGATGTCTCCGGCTTCTTCACCGGAAGCTGGGATAGTAATGCCGGGTAGTCCAGTGGGCTCGCCCGGTGAAGGGGTTGCTTCTTCTCCAACTATGAATCCGGCCGATGCTAATGCTCCAGCGGCGCCTGGAGGGACGTCGCCGGCTGCAAGACTGCCTGTGTCTGTTATGTTAAGTGTGACACTTGTTATGATGTTAATTGGGTTAGGCAGGTTAAATTAGCGCTAATGTTGTTTACTTGTTACGAGTAGTTATTTTTAGTTAAGTTGTTTGTATTTGACAATCTTTTTCTTGTATGGCTTCACTACTTTAGTGGTTTGTGTTGGTAAATGATTGAGCATCTAACATATGATTGAACTTTCATTAATGATAGTTGATACCAATGTTTTCAAACCCGGGTCGACCCGGCCGGTTCAACCGGTCGGACAGCACCGCCACTTAAACGGTCAAAAACCCGGGTTTCTAAAACCGGTCAACCCGACCCGGTTTTGAGTGACCAGTCATAAAACCCTACCGGTTTGGTTTTTTCAAAATTTTTTATGAAAACCGGTTGACCGTTAGACTCGGCGGTCGAACCGGTTGACCGGTCGGAAAAATAAAATAATAAAAATGGAAACCGGTCGACCGACGGCCGAACCGGTGCTCGGTGACTCGACTCGGCCGATTAAAACCCGGTTTTAAAACATTAGTTGATACTTTAGGTTTGTTGCTTTATCAAAAGAGAAAAGTACAAAAATAAGCCAAAATCTTTTTTGAAGTCCCTTTTGTGGTCAAGTTTTAACCCAATGTCCAAAATGGTCATAACACTGATGCCAGCTCATTTCCACTGCCAAAATTAACACGTGTCTAAATGAAAGTACACTTTTTGTACTTTTTGTACTTTCATTTGGACACGTGGCGAATTTTGAGCCGCGAATTTGCTAAATCTATGCTGCGGCTGAATTTTGCTGGAGTCGGTGGTTAAGCATGACCATTTTGGACATTGAGTTAAAAAGTGACCACAAAGGAGACTTAAAAAAGATTTTTGACTTATTTTTGTACTTTTCTCTTATCAAAATGTGTGAACTTCAAGAAGAATGTTTTATATTGAAAATGAAATGATACGTGGAAAATTTCAAATATTTGACCATACACACCTAATGATAAGTCATATACTAGTAGAGAAAACTTCTTAAGTGAATCTTTTAAGAGCACTTGTCTTCATAACACTAGTTAAACTTTAACATTGTGTCACGTCAGCATCACATCAGCTTTAACATTTCACCTTAACTTACTCAAAAATACCCACAATCATAATATCTTAAGTTAAGGTTTAGTATTTGATATTTTCAAATTCAACCCTCAAACTAAAACAAACACTTCATTTATTAAAAAAGCATCACATTAAACATTAAAACACAAAGTACATTAAACATGAATTACATTAAACATTAAAACTACAACGAGATTGAGTAAAAATAAAACTACTAAAACTTAAGAATACGAATCATCTGAGTTCCAACCCTCTTCACTTGAAGAGGAATCAAACTCGCCATTAAAGAGCTTTGTCTCCATAATGTCAAAGTAGTTATCTCGAAGATATTGAGTTTCCCTTGCTTCTTGTTCACGACGAGCAGCTTCCCTCGCCTCGCTCTTCCATAATCTCTTTATAGTTTTCTTCGTCCTGTTCAAGTTGACGAAGGGAAGCCTCACTTAACCCAAATGGATTGTTTTCAAGATCCACCTGTGGACTGTTAGCAGCTTGATTGTTAACAGCTGGAGTTTTAACAATTGGATTGTTCACAGGTGAAGTGTTAACAATTATATTGTTAACAGGTGGAGAGTTTAAAAATATATTTTCCGGTTGAAAAACCGGAAAGACATCTTCAGGTGGTGTTGAGTAAACTTCAAATTCTTCTGGAGTTGGAAAGCTACTTTCCGACAACTGAGTTGGAGTTGGAAAGCTAGTTTCCGGCAACTGTTGTGGACTTGGGAATTGCTGAGAAAAATCTTTGCGAGACATTTTTGTGTGTGTAACTTGTGTGTGTAAGTTGTGTGTTCTAAACAACTCTGGTAGAGTTGTATATATAGGCAGAGTTGATTTTGAATTTGAATAAATCCCGCTCATATTTGATTTTTAAATTTCAAATTTGAATTTGAATTTATCCAGCTCATAATTAACCAGTATAATTTAAATTTGAATTTGAATAAGTTGAGGGGGTATAAATGAAAATTTATTTGAAATTGTGTAGGGGGTGAAATGATTTTTTTCCCCTACCCTTAACGCCCCGTTACCTTGGTAACATAGGGCCTTTAACGTGCAAATAACGGGGCATGTGGTGTGGGTAACGCCTTGTAATGCAGGCTAACCCCCGTTTAACGTGGGGCGTTATGAATGCTAGTGCTCTTAGTAGGGGTGTCAATTTTCGACACGACATGATAAATGACACGAACTCGACACGAAGTTAAACATGTTTGGGTTGAGGATAAATAGGTTTGGGTCAAAAACGGGTCAACCCGTTTAATAAACGGGTCGTGTTTGGGTTGAGTAAGTATTAAACAGGTCAACACGTGAATCCGTTTAAGTATATAAGATCTTAAAATAAAATATATAGCCTGGTTTTTATGTTGGATGTGGGTTAAATGTATTTTGTTATTTACACATTCAGATACTTTTACAAAACAAACACTTTTGTATCAATCAGATTCAGATTTCTCAACCACTTATTCACATTAAGTTGGAATCAGATTCAGATTTCTCAACCACACATTCAGATTCAGATGTGCGAATCAGATTCAGATTGAGAGCCTCTTAACAAACAAACAACACCTTAGTATGAGTGTATTATAATTTTATACCTTAGATATCATGAAAATTGACGCTTGTATAAAATTGTTGCATAGTTATTTGTATATTATTCTTATCATATTTTAGATCCGTATATATTTTTTGCGTTTAAACTAGTTAAATCGATAAACCGCCAACTTTATTCACTGCTTGACTATTTTCTTAAATGGGTTAAACGGGTCACAAATGAGTTACACGTGTTATGCAGGTTTGGGTAGGGTTGAGTTTCTTGACACGATTAATAAATGGGTCGTGTTTGGGTAAAGTCTATACTAACCCGCAAACACGCGAACCCGAATAGGTTAACACTAACACAACTCGATTGCCACCCCTACCTTTAAGTGAATCCTTTATTTTATTATTTAGAAATACGAAAAAGTACGGAGCACATTTAAATTGTCAAAATGAACTTTCTTTTAGATGAAAGATATGTGGCAAATCAAAGCTCATCAAAGTAGGCGCACATTTATATAATTTCATCAAACGCGCCCCTTTTTCAATAGGGTCAAGTTATTCCAACGGTGGCTATATTTTTATTCCAACGGGGGCTATGAATAGGTATGACAAATAGTACACAATAGTACTTTTTTTTTTTTTAATAGAAATAAGTGTGTGTATAATATGTGAGTGTATAATAATGTATATAATAAGTGTGTGTATAATAATGAGTGTGTGTATAATAATGTATTGTACATGTATAATTATTTAGTTTGTATAATAGCACGCTAAATATTACGGAGTACCACATTAAATAACTGCAACAACAACTTTTATTATTAAATTAAACGTCAGCGTTAACATATTATTTAAATACACCAACATCTACTACATATGAAGATTATTCATCTCGTTTAAAAAATCATGGAGCCTTGCAACCCGACAAGCGTGATCCTCAGGATTCCTTGCCAATTCTAACTCCATCTCCAGCGTCTTTATTTTTGTCTTTAACAGCTTGATCTCATTATGTTTAGCAACGCATTTGAGCACGCGCGTTGAAGATGAGGCTCGAATTAAGTACCGCTTTCAAATTCATCTTTCCAACTCAAGTATCGACACCCATAGTCATTTGTACTGGCTTTACATGTTAAGAAAATAATAAGAAATGTATTTTTAACAAACAAACTATTTACATAAAACCCTAAGCAAACGTATGATTATTTACCACTGAAAGAGGACATGCATAATACGGTCGGCCAGGAAAGGATTTCGGGATTTCCGTTCTATAATAAATCCTCTATTACATCGACACCAGAAAGGATTTCCTTGGCCCACCTGACAAAAGAATTTGCATGAATCAGTAATCAATCATTTACAACAGAAAACATGTATCATTTACAATGTTATTATTAATTTAAATATAAACAGTAATCAATCTTTTACAACATAAATCAAGAATCAATCACTATGTTTACAACATAAATCATTAATCAATTATTTTCAACATAAATCAGTAATCAGTCACTATGTTTATAATTATTTACAACATGAATCATTCACTTGGACAGTCGATGCCTATATAATGATTCCCACTGGGATGCAGCTTCGGATTTGTGCCTCCTCCATTGTGGGTGGAGATGCGGAAGTGGAGAATGTTCGTCTAGCGTCAGAACAATGTAATGACCTACTTCGTCCCCCACACGGGCTATCACAAGGGGTCAGTTCTTTGTGAGAAGTCTGGACCATTGATAAGCGGAAAACACATATTCCAACCCCTGTGAGATATAAATACAACGGGTCGTCTAATCAGTTCTGCAATAACCAACCCCGTGTTTGGCATGTCCATATAGCGATCATTGCATTTCCTTCTCCGGACCAGTCTATTGTACGGCGAAGTTCGTTAAAACCATCTTCCCCCCACAAACCCATGTAAACCTGCCAATTTAGGTCCATATGTTGCAATAACATCGCCTAACTTGGCCACCAATCTTGTTGTTCCCAAACACCATGGGCAACGCACCGAAACCCACAATTTCCGTCACCCACCACATTATATATACTGATTATGTATGAATGCCAAAGGACTGGAAGCATACTCATAAGCATTTCGCTTTCTGCATCTCCATTGTACAACCTGTGTCTTATAGCGGTGCTTCTTCGGTGATCACTAGGACCCGTGAAAGAACTATGTCGGGCAAGTTCTTTGTTGAAGTTCGGGACTTGTGTAGATCTTGTAGCGGTGCTTCTTCGGTGATCTACGGTTGGAACTTCATTCAAGTCCAGGACTTGTGTAGCCTTGCCCATTTTGTCCTTTGCGCTCGGACGTCCACGGGTATTTTTCTGAATAACAGGTTCCCGTGTGTCATCAGATGCAGGTTGGTATATCGATCTCAACTTCGTTAGCATATTATTCTTGACAAACGACGACGCTTTGGTAAAAACATTCCTGAATTGTCGAATGTCATCTCTAAACGAAGTATATCATCATCATCATCATACATGGAAGAGCCATCTTCAGGCGGTGGCCTATTGATATTAGGCCACGGAACATGTAGGGTTCTCCAAAAAATATTAAGTTCTTCTAGTGGAATGGGGAGTCCTGAAATCATTAAAAGTGGTATATTACAATGACGCCCGTAAATCACTAATATTAATGGGAAAACAACTTGATAGTTATAAATGTACTTACCATGAATCACATAGTATTGCATCTCGTGAAAGCATGGCAGTCCGTAAATTGTACGCAACTTATGGCTACAATCTTCTACGGTGATAGACCGATGGAGTTCTTTGTGCATGAGTTGGAAAGCATGGTGAGAAACTTTATACCACAATTCTTGAAATAGTAGAAAATTACAATCATTTATTTTCTCGCCGATGCTTCTATTTAAACTCTCTTTTATCGAATTTTCTTGCGCAAAGATAATCTTATCGATTGCACTCAACAACCTGTCTAAATTGGACTGTGTGCCGCCCAAATATAATTTCAACAACGCATGGTGAGCCTCAACTCTACACGTTGTTGTTCCGTCGAAAGGAGCGATATTCATCGGTGATGTACGAGACAAACATGTGTCCGTAATCTCGCAGCCATTATCCAGATATCAGCGATCTGAAAAAAAAAGTGAATTAATCAAAGGTCATTCGGGTGCTTATTAATTGAATAATAAAAAAATATATAATTAACAATTTATTACGCGCATGGTTGACCAAGCGTTGTCGTAGGCGCATCATACTGTTGTTCTAACAAGGGGCGTGTCGGAGCTTTAACCAACCGATCCCATCTCCTTTTAATGGAGTCATACTCATCTAACCCACCGCATCTGTTTCTCATAAACCTCATCAAATTTTGCTCTATATGCCATCGACAGAGTAATTTGCGAGCGGTAGGGAATTCTGCTTTACATGCCCCAACCAACGCTAAATCTCTGTCGGTGACAATAACACGTGGGTAGTATCTTTCGTCTATCACCTCTTTTATGCGTTGCAATACCCATTCAAAATTATGGCCCTTTTCACCGTGTATAAAGTCTGACGCCATTGAAAATGTTTTATTCGTTGGAGTTACTCCAACAATTTCCAACAATGGCAATTTAAACTGTGTGGTATTGTACGTGGAGTCCATCAACATGATTTCAGGGAACGTACGCCATAGAGCATTCGAAGTGGGGTGAACAAAAAATAGCTCCTCAAGCTCATTATGGTCATTCACCCTCGGGTAATATGCATAACCTGAATCCGTCAGATGGTCATTCACCCTCGGGTAATATGCATAACCTGAATCCGTCAGATGCGCGTAAAGGACTTGAATTTGAGTTCTATCCCCGAGGCTATATTTACCACTTGTCTGATAAATGGGCAATCCTCTGATACTTCCTCGTGAAAACGGAAAGCCTGAAAAATAAGAAACACAACATTTAAAACTAATACACAATTTTATAAATAATTTTTTTATAAATAATTTTTTTAACAAAGTTTTATTAATACTTTTAAAACTAATACACAATTTTATTAATACTTTTAAATCTAATACAAACTTTTAAAACTAATACAAAGTTTTAAATCTAATACAAACTTTTAAAACTTTTAAAACTAATACTTTTATTAAAACTTTTAATAATACTAACACTTTTAAAACTAATACTTTTATTAAAACTTTTAAAACTAATACTTTTATTAAAACTTTTTAAAACTTATTAATACTAATACTTATTAATACTAATACTTTTTAAAACTTATTAATACTAATACTAATACAAAGTGTGTGGTTGTTGAGTGTGGTACGCGTTCGTTCAGTGTGGTACGCGTTTTCTCTCTTGAGTTGATATCTTGTCCTCTCTCTCTCTCTCTCTATCTCATTCATTCAACTCTGTTTCTCTCTCTCACTATCTCTATCTTCTAAAAAGTTTTAGATTTAGATCTAAAAACATATAAGATCGTGGTGTTTTTGGTTATGTTGTGGTGATATTGCTACTGTGGTTCTTTGATGGTGAGTTTGTGATGTTGAGTTTGTGATGTTTGGGTAAATCTGGGTACTTTGATGGTGAGTTTTTGATGTTCCTATCATTTATGGGTAGATTGTGGGTTTAATTTCATGGATTTGTAAAAAATAAAAAAAACGCCTATTTTTTTTTTTAGGGTTTGGGTAAATCTGGGTACTTTGATGGTGATTTTGTGATGTTCCTATCATTTATGTGATACTTAATCTGAGCCTAATGTTATCTCTATTATTAATGTGTAAAATTGTTACCTCTGGTGATTGAGACATATCGGCAGCCTGAGATATTTGAGGTTTCTTTGTGGTTTGTTAGTTGCGGCTTTCACTTGCAGCTTGTGTTTCACTAAAATTATAGCCACCGTATAAATAACTTGATGATGTTTGTATGATGGTGAGTGCAGCCTGAGATATTTGAGGTTTCTTTGTGGTTTGTTAGTTGCGGCTTTCACTTGCAGCTTGTGTTTCACTAAAATTATAGCCACTGTATAAATAACTTGATGATGTTTGTATGATGGTGAGTTTGTGATGTTGTAACTTGGTGATGTTTGAGGCTGAATATATTGAGATTCTTCACTTGTGACTTTCTTGTGACTTTCTTGTGACTACCTACCAATCCTACAGATGGGAGGTTTCACTTGTGACTTTGGGAATCTTGCTTTTGCTTTTGGTACTTGCTTGTTAACTTGGTTGCAATCTGGTACCCATCTGGTATTGTGCAATCTGATCTGTGCACTTGTGTGCAATCTGCTGCAGTTGGACAAAATTTTTTTTCAAAAAAAGGCGATGACGATTGGTTTTATAACCGAACGGACGGCAAAGTGATTTTTTTATCACTTTGCAACCTTCATATCCGAGCCTCACACTTTTCTAAATCTGCTGCACTTGCACAATTTTGTGTGCTAATGCACTTGGACAAAACTACTTCATATCCGAGCCTTGTGCAATCCGCTTGTGTGCTTATGCACTTGGACAAAAAAAAAAAACTAGGCAATGATGTAATCTGAGCCTGTGTCCAATCTGCTTGTGTGCTTATGCACTTGGACAAAAAAAACTTGGCGATGATGAAACTCTAATCGGAGCCTTTATTCAATCTGCTTGTGTGCTACTGCACTTGACAAATCGCTTTGTGTGCTTATGCACTTGGACAAAAATAACTTATGACAAAAATACATTTTGGGACAAAATATACCACCCAAACCAAAGAAAAAAAAAAAAAAAAAAAAAAAAAACTGCAAAAGTACTGTTGCTACAGTACCTATCCACTAGACCCCGTAGGAATAGTATGACCCTTTCAATATATAATGTTAGGCGCGATCAAAAACTCATGTGCTTCCTCCTGTTTGCCTAGCTAAAAGACAAAATAAGTGACTAAAAGACCCTCAAGCGACACTTTAACTAAGTGCCCCTCAACTCTTGTGTTCCTGAGTTCCTTCTAGAGATTTGAGGGGGAGGGGGAAGGGGGTTCGAGTCTCGCAAGAGATAAAGAACATACGGATTTTTCTCATAGTGCGAAAGCCGTGAGTTTTAGGGGTTTTCCTTCGCGGGTCTCTCCTAGTGGTTCGGGTCCCGGGGTGTCTGTTTGGATGGTTTAACTCCGGAGTCGGATTTTAAGTGTGGTGTCGTTCTAAAAAAAACTCGTGTGCTCCTCACCTAAAGACAAAAACCAAATGCACATATAGTAACTAAGTGCCCTAAACTCTTTGTGCTCCTCACTAAGAGCATAAGGTATCATCATTTGGGTTAAAGTTTCACCCACTGCTACGTCAGCGCCACATCAGCTTTAACCTTTTCACCTTTAACTAAAAAAAAACACCCCTTATTATAACTCAACTTTAACTCAAATATTTTCAAATTTAACCCCTAAACTAAAACTAATACTTTATTTATTAAAAATATAACATTAATTCTTAAACACATTACAATTCGAAATTATAAAAAAAGAAAAAAAAAACAAAAAAAAAAAAACAAAATAAGAAAAACACAACACAAAGCAAACTACAACATAAAGGAAATTACGAAAATACGATTAAATCTAGTGACGAGGTTGCAAGTTATATTTTTTGATGATTCGGTCCTTGTCTTCATTGATCCAACCCACAACGTTTGGATCCTTGCCGTTAGTGTCAATCATCAAAAAGTTCATCTCTTCCAACCTTGTTATCGTTTCATCTTTTACTTGGGCCGCCCGATACGCTGCTTGGGCGGTTTCCCGTTTTATACGATACTTGGTTGTCATAGTCTCCGTGAATTGGCTTGACGAGCTCGTTCCTCCGGTACTTGTTGTGCTTTCGAATTTGGCTTTCTTTGAAACACGCTTTTTGCCCATGGGACGTGGTTGTTCATCATGACCAAACAAAGCCTCTTTTGTTTGGCTTGGGACATCGCTGGTTAAATCAAGCGAATCTGGCGCGTCCCATTTCTTATGACCATGCAAAACCTCCCAAGCCTCCTCGTTGTTAAACGTCGCAGTTTTGTGCTCATCACGATACATTTGTTTTGCCCGCTTGAGGATATCCATCTCACTTTCCCCATTTTTCTCTTCACGTTTCGAACGTTTGTAATACACGTTGAACTTTGCGCAATCACGGTTCAACGTTTTCCACTTGCCTTGTATCATATCCTTGTGCGTTTTTGAAAATTGAGTCTATTGAACTCATTTATTACCCATTGCCAAAACGTATCGCGAGCTTGTGCACGCCCGACAAACGGATCCTTCGTAGCGGATACATAACACTTGGTAGGCAATTTTTCCTCACTTGATTGCCAACGTGTATTGACAAAGTCGGGATTTTCTTCATCCGCATCGATTGGTTCGGGGTCTTGGGATTTTTTGGCCTTTCGTTTACCACGAATTTTGGGCTTTGTAGGAGACGTACGTGTTTCGGGAACCTCATGTGTCTCAGTTTGTGAATTTTGTGAGAATTGTATATTCTGGAAAGAGAAAAGTACAAAAATAAGCCAAAATCTTTTTTGAAGTCCCCTTTGTGGTCACTTTTTAACTCAATGTCCAAAATGGTCATTCAAGAACCACTCGACTCCGCAGCTCCACCCAAAATTCGCCATTGCGCAACAGCTTCGATTTCCGCAGCTCACCCAAAAGACGTGTCCAAATGAAAGTACAAAAAGTGTACTTTCATTTGGACACGTGGCGAATTTTGGGTGGAGCTGCGGAGTCGAGTGGTTGCGTATGACCATTTTGGACATTGGGTTAAAACTTGACAACAAAGAGGACTTCAAAAAAGATTTTGGCTTATTTTTGTACTTTTCTCTTTTGGAAATTGGTGTTTAGTGTGTTTTGTTGGCTTTGTTCCCAATATAGAAATCGTTGATGTTGTTGGTAAAGTTCTTGGCTCGACAAGCCGAGTGGGTTAGAGAAAGAGATGTTGGGTGATGATGAACCCGCGTTCGGGTTTGAAGATGAGCCCGCGTTTGGGTTATTCCACCCACCGATGAGATTCAAGAAAGAATCATCGTTGTTGTTGCCTCTCGACATTTTTTTTAGCAAATGAAAGTATATGATAGATTGGATTGAGTTGTGGAAGTGTGAAAAAAAATTGTGTGTTAATTGGGTATTTATAGTGGTGAGAAAATAGTTTTTTTAAGGCAAACTAACCGTTTTATAACGTTTAGGGGGGTGTAAGTGATTTTTTTTAAATGCAACGACTATTATAACCGTTTGAGGGGGTGTAAGTGATTTTTTTTCAAACACCCTTAACGATGCGTTAAAGGTTTAACGTGGGTGGTTGTTTTTGCTTTTAACGCAAGACCACGGTGTGGTTAACGCACCTTTAACGCAAAAATGTGAAATTTCCACCCCCTTGCATGGTTAACACACCGTGTGCTTTATGATAAAAAAAACACATAAGTTAACCAAAAAAAAAAAAAAAAAAGAGCACCTAAAACCCAAGCGCACATATCTTACCAAGTGCCCCATCTCTTATTTTCAGCGCACTAAGTGTATTTATTTTATTTTAACTTCAATGCTCATATGGTTAGCTTATAAGTTCATGTGTTACTTCATAGCAGTTTATAAGTTCATGTGTTACTTCATAGCAGTTTTATCATGTTCATTTTCAATATATCTTTTATGTTTTTCGCCAAAAAAAAGGTAAGTATATATTTACCCATTTATTATATACCACTAAAAAAGAGGCGATCTTCAAATTGAAGTGCTCCTTGTATGAAAGTGCTCTTGATGGAAGCATATCATAAAATTGAAAGTGCTTCTTTTATGAAAGTGCTCTTGGTTCATTTTGATAATTTGCAGAAAATTGATTTGTTTTGGTAAAAGACTAAAAGTGGTATATTCTTTTATGAAAGTGCTCTTGGTTCATTTTGGTAATTTGCAGAAAATTGGTTTGTTTTGATAAAAGTGGTATGATTTTAGGCTTATTTGGTAATTTAGTTCATATAAAACAAGTTTCATTTCATGTTACCTATAGCCTTTGGTACGGTGGTGACTCGTGAATTTGGTGCCATGGCACCAGCCCACCCCATGACATCACTTAGTGCCATGTCACCAGCCCACTTTATGGCGTCATAACCACATCGGAGCTCGTGTCGTCGGCTTTTGCGTCGTATTTACCGGCCTACGCGGTAGGTATTTTCTTTTTTTCTTTTTTCTTTTTTCTATTTGTGTATATTGGGTTATTTGTGGATTTATGGCATCACTTTTGTAGGATAGAAATGCGAGTATAGATTATGATGTTATAGTAAAAAGTGTTGAATTGACAACATTTTTATCGCGACATTAGCCCACGGCATTATACGGTACCTTGTGCTCTAATCATTATGATCATACTCTAGCATTTCATGTTTCATTGGTATGTGAACTTTAATTACCCCTGCCCTATTTGAGTTTGAAATTTTTATATACAAATTTGTGGTTAGAAATCCCATTAAACCTACAAATGTGGAAGGAACAATAAACACCTATTTTTAGAAACAACTCTTGCATCTTTGGCAACATAAATCTGAACCATATGACAACATCGCTTTTACATTAAATCATTCGAAAGTAACGTTGGGATTACTACGCTTTATTTCCATTGCATCATTTATGAGATATGGCTAAACACCTCTGGCTTATTGCCGCTATATTCGCAATCACCGTTCCTTGTTTGTCAACATCAATGTCTATGTTATTTCCGACACAAACCCAATGGACCGTGCTAGGTCGCTCACCTGGCATCTCTCGCCAACTAGTGGGCGATACAATTGACATGAGGGAGGAAATGATGATGGAATCTGAAAGTGCACGAAGAGTTCTAGCAGGAAGGGGCTATATAAGTTATGATGCAATGCAAAAGAATAATGTACCGTGCAACCAACGTGGAAAATCGTATTACGATTGTAATAGCAGAGGTCAAGCTAACCCGTATTCACGAGGTTGTAACGTTATCACGAGGTGTGGTGGTAGATAATTACTCCGTATATAGAAAATCTACTTGCATATGTTAATATGTTTTATGAAACCGTTCTTATTCTTTTTCTTCTTTTGTATTGTAAATTTTGTCAACAGTTTGATAGCCAAGTTAACAAAATTGGCATGATAAGTTGGATTGTATTTTGACTATCCAATTTTAGATTATTGTATAGTTTTCTTCTTGAAATGGTTTATGATGTTCTTTATATTGAAGTATTTTCTTTCCTATAATTAATAGCCTCAACATATGAACATAACACAATCTTGAATCTTTGGTATCGGCATAAATGCATAATAACACAATTCTGATTGGTTTTATTCGGCATAATAACACAATTTGATTGAACGGGTTTGTTCCACTTTTAGATAGAATCTCGTCTTTTTGTGAAAAACATAATATTCGAGTGCTGAACACGGATGAAGTATATGTTAGTACAAATGGTCGGAGACAAATGGTCAATATTACTAATCGACATTTCTTTGAGGTCAAATGTTTTAACACGGTTGTAGATATGCATACTCAAGAGTTTAGTAATCTTTTTAGTGAGGCAAGCACCGAATTACTTGCAAATATGGCTTGTTTGAATCTCTTTGATTCATTTGCTCAAGTCGACACATAAAAAAATTAGTAAGGTTGAGTGAGTTGTGTCCAAACGATTTTGATAGTCGAAAGGATGGAACTTGAGAGTCAACTAAACTTGAACTATGTCAATGTCACAAAAGATAATAGTTTTGTCGACTTGAATGGTTTAATCGACCTTGCTACAATGATGGTGAAGGAAACACATTTCTTAACCTTTGATGTACCGATTATTAAAGTTAGCTTTGGTTTTCCTGTTGCAACTGCAAGTGTTGAGAGATGTTTTTCTGCAATGAAGATTATAAAATCAAATTAGTCAAGAATTCTTAAAATCTTGTGTTACATGTGGCGTAAAAAGAGAGGCACTTGCAAATGTTAAAGATGAAGATGTAATGAACCCGATCCTAAAATATGACATATCGTAAAAGACATCTTTAAAATGTTTGTTTGCCTAACATAAGCATATTTTGTTGTTATTTTTCTACTCAAACAAGATGCACATATTTTCTTATAAATATATATTGTTTTTTTGTACTTTATTTAACAAGTTCTACATAGGTTTTTGTACGCTAAAAGCTGCATTTTGTTGTTTGTTGTTGTTGTTGTTGTTGTTGTTTTGTTGTTGTCTTTGTTGCCTTTTATGTTGTTTGGTTGCTGCAGTTAGGCTGTTTGGATGCTTCAGTTAGACTGTTTGGTTGTTGTAGTTAGGGTTGAGCAAATCGATTGAACCGACCTAGAAAAACCGACCGAAAACCGACCAACTGAAGGACCAATGGTCTGGTCTCGGTCTCAACTTTTTTCTTATTTCGGTCTCGGTCCTGTTCGATCTGGCGTACAAACCGACCATTTTTTCTTTTTGGACTGGACCGACCGAATGACCGGACTGGACCAACCCGGACCGGACCGAACATATTTGGTCCGGTCCTCGGTTTAGGTTTTTGGGCTATTTCGGTCTCGGACTTGGCCGGTCCGGTCTTAGACCGATGCTCACCCCTAGTTGCAGTTTAAGCTGTTTAGATGCTGCTATTAGGCTGCTACTTTGTGGTTGTTGTTTTAACACAACGTAAGGTGTGTTGTGTTGTTGTTTTAGCACTATAAGATTTTTCATGCAATGTTAAGTCGGTTAAGTTCGTTGTTGTTTCTTTCTTCAAAAAAAGAATTAATGTAATATTTTTTTGCCCCTTACATTTTAATATATTGGCTCCGTCACTACAGGTACGCTAGTGGTAAGACACTTAACTTTCTCATGATGATACTTCCCGTTATGTTGCGTACACTTGAGTAAAAAATCTTCTTGCCTAGGTAACAAGAACAAGGAAATACTTCGTCCTTTCCCCGTTTTACATGCCAACTTATTATTTCTTTTATCATCAAAACTCTTTTCTCATGTACTCCGTAGTTCATTAACACTTTAGTGTTTGATTGCTTATGTATATCATATAGGAACGTCTTGCTCGAGAAAAACAAAAAAACGAATAGGTACTCGACCTGCCAACTCATTTTTTAATAAGTTTAAACTTTAAAAAAAAGATATATCATTGATTAAATAGGTTACTTGGGTTAAATGAGTTGACAAGTCAACCCACCAATCCATTTAACTTGTCTACCCCATGTATTTGGTTTAACCCGTCGACCATTTTAATTTGTCTACTCCGAGTATTTGGTTTAACTCGCCGACCCGTTTAGATAAATCGGTTAAATGGCTCATTTACGAGTTAGATGTAAGCAGGTTAGGGTTAACAAATGTGACCCAAATACTTAAACAGGTCGTGTGCACGTTGAAGGTTATTGACCCGCCAACCGAAACCCGACCGAATTTTCACCCCCAATTGCTTCAATAGTATCACTTTGTCGCCGTAAATGTACAGTTGACGAGTTCAATCCTAACTTCTTGTTAAAAGTTAGCAGAACATTTGCTTATTGTGTGAGGCTAAGTATTAGGGAAGGGTCACTCGACACATAAAAGATGCATGGGATAACAGTTTTTCTTTTGATATAATTTTTTGAAAAGTTTTATCATAAAAATATGTGTTGACTACATTTTTGGTCATCGTAGTTTGCCGAGGTATTTCATTTTCTGTCCATTCTTTCAAAAAGTATTAGGTTTGGTCCAAAATGAAACACCCGTTTCGTGTTTAGTCCAATTTTACTAACACTGTTAGTTTAACTATGTTTAACTGTTAATTAGGAGGGTATTTTCTTCTCTTCGTGTATTATATTAAACATTAAGTGGGTCCCACAAACTCTACCTCTTTCTCTTTCACCATCTACATACTCTTTCTCACTGAGCAAAAACACATCTCATAATTTTCATCTTTCGCTTTCTTTTTCCCAAAGAGCACCACTGTAATACCCCCAAAATATCGCAACGGAAGATTGTGTCACTGGGGTATTACCTATTAGCACACAGTACAAGTTATAGAAAACGACCTCTACATGAGACGTTTTGAAAAGTTATCATTCGATTAATAAATTCAGATTTACAAACATGAGGTCCCAAAGTATAATACATAAACGTTTACAAAATATTTCGAATGGTAAATGATAAAAGTATAAGTCTTCAAAATATGCCGAGTGACTCTATGCTCTATGCAACAGCTATCACCTTACAGACCTGAGATAAACATGATAAAAAGTGTCAACACAATGGTTGGTGAGTTCATAGGTTTTTAATAATAAATGTAAGTACAAATGTCAAGTACTTTAAAGTGTGTAGAACAATAGCGAACAAGATATACATATACGAGCACTTAGATAATATCACGATACATATGGCAGCTGAACAACACACCACAAGGGTCTTCCGACATACAGTCAGGATGCACGACACATCACTAGGGTCTTCCGACATATAGTCAGGATGCACGACACACCACAAGGGTCTTCCGACATACAGTCAGGATGCATAACATACCACAAGGGTCTTCTGACATAAAGTCAGGATGCACACAAACTACACATACTGGAAGCCTCTTCCCAAATATTACTAGCCACTAAATTTCACATACTTCTAAATACGTAATTTCAAGTATAAATAAAGATTTATATAGTACATAGTACAATTTTCAAGTAATTGTGATTGTTATAAAAAATATAGCATGTTTCTCCCCCAAATAGTTAAATAAACAGTTAAAACAAGAAAAGTGGGGCTATGACTCACCGAGAGTTAAGGATGTTTAAAGGTATAACAAAATCGATGGATAAGCCGGGAAGTCTCTACGTACAACCTAAAAATATGATATTGTGTCTTAGGTATTGAAATAATGATGCAAAAGTATAAACGAGTCTATATATGTCAGTTATATTGATCATGATGCTTTTATATGGTAGCTTGTGTATGTCGTTTTATAGAAGTAGTTTATGAAACATTTTATAGTTTATATATCTTGTACTACCATTCGGGCCATCATAATCCAGATGTCATGTAGTTAACGTTCGAGGAGCTAGGACACTTTAAATAGTCAATCCAACAACTTGTCAATCCGCTTACCCAAAATGAAACCCCTCACATGAAGCTCCCTAGTTTTGTAGTGCTCAATATGGAAAAACATATGTTTTGTTTGTTGTTTATGTGACATATAGATTAAGTGTTTACATGGTTTGTAAAATAAGTTTGATCATAATCCGTAAGTGAGTTTTGTTTTATTTAATGTTCAACACAATTTATAAGGTTGTTTGGTTATGATTAGGAAATCATAATGGTTATTACGAGTTATCATCATTTACTAATTTATGAAGTTTAGGTACAGGGTTTTATTTGACAAAAGTGACATTTATAAATATAGGATGAAAGTGGTGAAGTTTCATGAGCTATTGAAGTCGGGAAAAGGTTCATTTTCCATGAGGTTTGGATGTTATTTTGCCGAGGCTAGGCCTTAGCTAATGGTATCGGCTTAGGCAGCCTTGAGACCTTAGTCGTGGCCTTGCCTTGGTTTGGTCTTGGCTGTCAAGGCCTTGAGACCGCAACCTTGGCCTTAGCCGCGGCTGTGGTCTCGACCTAAGGACTTTAGGCCGTTTGGTTTGCTTTAGCCGTGCGGCTAGGTATATAGTCATGCTGCTATATGAAGTCTGTTAAGGTTTTGACAAAAAATTGCCTTCATTTTACGTTTTTCGGACACGCTCTCCTTAGCATTTGAAGAAAAAGTCATTCCATACAACTTTCGTCTTTTAACTTTTTGATGAATCGGAATGAAAGTGCCTCAGATTCGTTACAGTAACGTTTTGACACTTTTAGTTTTTTCGGTTTGATGACTTCTTTTGACCATAACTTTTGACTCGTGTGTCCGTTTTTGGTGATTCAAATTGCTATGTTTTTCTTCTAAAATTCTCTTTAACATTATGTAATTTCCCAAGGTCACTGGTATTTAGTTTGGTCATTTTTCATAGCACAAAATCACTAGTTTCACTTGTTTATTTACATAAGTTAACATATAAGTGTAAGTTTGATTTCTAAGGCTTTATACATCATGTGATCAATATAACTAGACATATGTAGTATGAGTTAAACATGTAAATGGTTTTGATCAAAAAGGTGAGCTAGGTTTTCTTACAACTTTTGGCTTTCAAAAGAAAGGAATAACAAATAAGGACATAGAACTTTGATTGAGCAATTTTCCACACTTTAGCAATCCTTATACACTCTTGTATTCTTGAAGGGCTTTATGATGAGATTTTTAGATGACTTGATTAGATTTAAACTCAAGAGGATAACCTAAACTTGCAAGGATTTGATATAGTTTGCTTGTATCTTGAATCTTTGAAGTAATACTTGAAGTGAAGACTAAATTATGAGTGTGTTTTGTGTTTGTGTTTGGTGTCAAAAGGAAGAGGAAGGCAAGGGATTTTATAGCACCCGGAGGAGGTGATGAGCATGATGACTCACAAGCTTACTAGCTAAGTTAAGTATATGTGTAATGATCTTAGATAGGGTTAAGCCCAAGACCAACAAATGTCCTCATGAGTCAATATGGTGTAAGAGAACTTCAATTTGGTAACTTCCTCTTATGTTGAGGTGGTAAAAAGATATTTTACCTAGCCTCGGTGATTAAGTATTTTATTAGAGGAGGACATGTATTATATAATATCACCAAGAAATAATGTCTTGGTGATCTTCCATGGTGTACGCCCAACTTGGAGGAGGAGGGGGAAAATGATGAGGTGGAAACAAGAAAATTAAATGTTTTCTTGTCTAGGGTTTTAAGTGTAGTTTTGTTGTGTTATAATTTGATCTAAGGGTTTATTAATGTTAAGTAATTTAAGTAACAAACTTAAATTTGAACTAGGTAGTTATATAAGATTCCTAACAAAATGTTGAAACTAAAAAAATACCATGACTTAGTATATCATAATGTATACTTGTTTGCTAAAACTTATAATTGTAGGTTCGGGATTTACGTGGAATAATAATCGTAGGATGAAAAATAAAAATGTGGCTCGTAAAATATTTACGAGATGAATAGTAAAAGTGAATAGTAATCTGAAAAATGCGAATTGTTACAGTCTCACCACCTAAAAGGGAATTTCGTCCCGGAATTCAATTATTGACATCCGAAGTTCAATTCTAAACACTTATGCTCCATGAAATCAATGAGTATAGTCAAAGTAATTACGTCAAATCTTAAGTGTCTAGGTTTTGTATTTGACAGGGGCATGAAATTAATAGGAATAAAATTAGAATCTATACCATAATTTGAACGATAGGATGAGATAATGATTGTCTAGGAAAAACGTACCCGTTATGCATTGCGGGCTTCTTCAGTACCCAAATAGAACGCTCGACCCCGAGCCGGGATAATATTTCCTCCAAGGTTTGGGTTATTTCCATCAACTGGTAAGGCTAGATTTGGGTTACCCTGTATTTTCCTTTGTGCCTTATTCAACCTAGGACACACATTCCGGAGGTGATTCGAGTTGTTGCACTCGTAGCATGTCTTTTGGTTATTCCTCATATTACCCGCTTTTTCCTGCCTCCCAACTGCTCCACACTGGTTTGAAAGATGGCCAGGCTGATTGCAATAAAAACACACAGGCAGGGCTCAGACCCCCGATGATGATAAGCACACTTAGTACACTTAGGAAATGTACCCTCATATTTTCTCTGACCAGAAATAGTTGCGGCAAATCCTCTCGCCTTTTTGTTATCGACCATCATACCCAATTGCTCGCCAGTCTCCCTCGCTCATTTCCTTTTATCACTGCTCTTGGACAAAGTCCCATTCCTAACCATCTCGTCTGTCAGGGCTCCCGATTTCAATATTGCGCTTTGAATTATAGAAGGCTAAGTTGTTTTCACTATCCCACGAATTTCGGGAACAATGCCTTATATGTACCTCTCAATCCTCTTGGATTCAGGGGTAACTAGATGAGGAACTAGTTTGGCTAGCTCATGGAATCGATCTGTGTAGGCTATATGACCAGCCCCTACCATAAAGTGATGCCAAAATTCATTCTCCAGTTTTTTCATTTCATTACCCAGGCAGTACTCCTCTTTCACTAGTGCCTTAAAGTCATCCCATGTCATGCCTACAACTGCTTCTCTTCCCCTTGCTTGAATCTGAGTGTTCCACCATGTCAAAGCCTTCTCTGACAGTAAGCATGCAACATACTTCACCCTCTGATGGGTGGCACCGTTACTAATATCGATTACTGACTCCATCTTCTCGACCCATCAAGTATATGCCAATGCGCCTCCCTTGCCATCAAACTCAATTGGCTTGCACGCCAAAAATTCCTTATAAGTGCATCCAATCCGATTGTTGTTGTTGTTATTACCATTCCCTCCTCCATTAATGATGGTCTCATTTATTCTTCTGTGGTTTCCCGAATTATTGATATGATTGCAAACTTGGGTTACTATAATGGGAAGTAGGTTTTGTAGTTGTTGGGTAATAATGGCGAAGAAATAAGAATTTCCACCATCATTACTAATTTCACTAGCCGCGACCACCACCTCTACCTCCATGTCCACCAGTCACTCGACCCCTTGGTGTCGCACCACCACTGCTAGTGCTTTGAGTTACTCTCTTTGGTCCTATGATTTCTACAAGGAAGGACATTTGTAGATGTAAGATAGGAGGTGAATTCATGGACTTCTTATACATAACGTGTTTGTATATTATACTATGTCCTAAACCGTTACTAACTTGAGTCAATGCTGACTAATGCAAGCATGGTCACATATGTCCACGTGGGTCTTGATGCATTATAATTATGTTGGCCACCATAATTATAATTTCCTCCTTTCACACGTGTACATATTACCAGGCACACATATCTCAGCGATTGACGCTACCTAATTGGGTAGTATTTTATCATTTTCTTCCAAGTGAAGAAGGGGTAACGTAGTGTGTGTATCTAGAGAGGGTGACAGGATTGAAAGGACCAGTCACGTTGGTAGAAAGGTTCGAGTGTCATACTAGTACATAGAAATCTCTCTTAGGTATTAAAATCATGAAAAAGTAAGCATATATAAAAATTGCACACATATTTCTCTAAAGTGTTTTCAAGAAAACTCCCATCTTCAGGCAAGTCACCGAATCTCTACATAGCGTACACTCTAAATCTTAATCGCCTCTTACCGCCTCTTATTAACAAAGAAAAAACAAACACACTTTTAGTCCAAACCTCTTACTACGTCTGACTAAGTTAAATTAAGAGACTATTAAGAGGTTTTATGGAAAAACAAACGCAACCAGTGATTTCTAAAGATTACAACTTGTCATATTAGTCTAAATTTTATCAAAACCTCTCTTATGATAATATAACACGGATTTAAGCATAGCCCCGTGTTGGGTACAAGCTTAACTTGAATTTAAGGACTTAATAACAATTCATACCTTGAAATTAACTTGAGGGAAATATGTATAATTCAGCCGTTACACTTGATATGATAATTTCCAAGCTTAATCTTGATCAAAACCTTAAATTTTATCAAAAACCCATTTTGGTTTCTTCCCTCCAATGTGAGACGTGAGATAGAGATGAATTTGTGATAATACTTAGTTTTCTTAAGCCAAATGAAACTTATAAGTGTTTTAATATTTAACTTTCAATTTTTGATGAAGTTAGTCCCTGTTAGTCAGACTATTACATATATAGTCCTTTTCCATTAATAACTTATTTTCATGAAATGTCTTTTTGACTAGTGGACTCTTAAAATATAATATGAGTTCACTGAGAAGCTTTCAAATATATATAAAGTTATTTTCATAAAAATTGGGGCGATACATCTTTTTAAAAAAATGAATTGAGGGTTTTGTTAGTCAAATGGTGAATGAAGTTTGTGGAAAACTAGAATGGGGAGTTGAATAGTTTTATCAATTAAAACTTCGTTTTAAAATATTTAGATCGACTTATGTCAATCTATTTAGATGTGTATGTTGGACGTTGATAGATAGATATATAAAAGTGTAATGAAAGATAAAGAGTAAAAAGCACATGACCACAACACGAGTATTTATAGTGGTTCGGCTACAATGACACCTTCCTTGCCCTACTCCACTCCCCGAGTCACCTACTCGAGAGTTCGTAATCACTACACGACACCAACTCTTTATGGCGGAGAAGCCTTCACAACTTCGCCTACTCTTTTTCCGGTACTAGGCTAACCACCGGGTTCTTTCACCAAGGAGAACCACACCTACCACAACGTCGCCTACCCTTTATCCGATACTAGGCTAAGTACCGAGTTCCATTACAATGGAGGAACTACTACCCAATACTACACAACACCTAAACCCAAAGGAGACCCACTCCTTATTACAACACCATCAAGGATATCAACATCCTTGGAAACAAACAATCACTATTTGTATAACGATGCACCTCATCGATTATACAACCTTGGTATCCTTCACTAATGCCACTTCATTTGACTCCTAGGCATCTTTCACTAATGCCCTGGACACTAACGCTGGCACCTTTCACTAATGCCTTCGTCTTGACTCCTTTAGCATTCTTCACTAATGCTTTTAACACGGACGTTAAGCACCTTTCACTAATGCTTACATCTTGACTCTTTCGGCATCCTTCACTAATGCCTTGGACACAACACTTCTATGGAGGAAGAAAGAAGTATCAACAAGAGAACCTCAGTAGTTTTGATGATGACGAAGCATGGCATCTCATGGACTTGAGCTTGCTCGACTTCAAGAAGTGGTGATCTCGCCTTTAAGAGGAACCTAGAGAATCACACAAAAACAAAAGACAAACTACATAGAAAGATCCCTAAGGATCAGTGGTTAGAGAGTTACAATACTTCGGGAAAGTATGTGTGGGAGTGGCAACCCAAAAGGAAGAAATGACTCACTATTTATAGAGGAAAAAACAACTACTGTGTGGAAAACTAGAAGGGGGTTGAATAGTTTACCTATTAAAAACTTTGTTTTGAAACTTATTGAAATATCAGTTGATATTGATCTTAGATATGTTAGTGAATAGTAATCAACAATATATATAAAGAGTATATAAGGAAAGAAACAATCAAACCACAACAAGTTGTTTATAGTGGTTCGGTCTACAAAGACTCTTTTTCCTTGCCCTACTTCACTCCCCGAGTCTCACACTCGAGAGTTTAACTTCACTAGTCAACAAGCTCCTTTCACCGGCGGAGAAACCTTTACATTTCGCTTACACACTATTTCCGACACTAAGCTAGATATCGAGTTCTTTTCAAGGGTACAACCACTCCCACACACAATGTATTTTAAGGACTAAAATACTAACCACTCACACTCACAAGATTATGATGGTTTGGTACAATAATGATGTATGAATCAACACAAGATCATACAACAACAAACAAACAAGACTTCCAACTTCTTGTTGAAGCTTGAATGTATCTTGATATTCTTTGCTACAAAAGAGATCACTAATATGATATGAAACTGAGTTAGAAATGTTAGAGAGAAGGAATGTATGAGAATATAATAGAAATGGATGAAAAACAACTTGGTTTGGCTTTGCTATTTATAGCCAAAATGATCACAGGCACCATGGACACGGAACCCTTAAAAGGGTTCCGCCTGTATTATTTTGTGTCACGAGGTCCACAGAAAGATCTCAAAATCTTACCAAAGTCAACCATATATATCCAAGATTGTGTAAGATATGTAGAGTCTAAATCTACATAAAGAATCTAGTGAAATCTTCTAAGGATTTCAATGATGCACTACATGATGTCATGTGTTTGTTTTTCTACTTTTAGAAATATGTAAATACATATGTAATGTTTAGTTTTAAGAAACCAAAACATTCTTGAACTAAAAAGACTAACATACATTATGGTTTAGAGTCACATCAAAATATGATTTAATCACAATGTAAATGCTTGAGTGATGAAGATATTATTTAAAAAGCTTGATTTAATATCTATTAAACTTGACAAGCTTTAAGCTTTATAAAAATTAAATTTACTTTTGTCGTTAACAAAACTTAGGTAAAGATCAAAAATATAAATAATGTTTAGTGACGATATTTGTATTAACAATCTCCCCTTTTTTGTTGAGGACAAAACATAAATTTTATTTTTATAAAGGATGTAAAGATTGTACAAGATTTATAAAAATATTAGTTTTTAGAACTTGAAAGATAAAGATGATAATGCAAGTATGTCCAATTTAGACATGATGTTGATTTTTTCAAAAAGTCAAGGTATGCAGTTGAATTTTTAGAAAGTCATGGTCTTCTTTAGTTGAAGTATGATGTTTGGCTTTTCAGAAAGTTAAAGTATGCAGTTGACTTTTTCAGAAAGTCAAATATGGTTCTATATATTTCTCCCCCTTTTTGTCTCAACAAAAAGAAGATACTAGGCGGAATGTGTAATGAGCCCGAGCCATTATCTCCCCCTTGACCAATGCTCCCCCTAAATTGGGTGCCAAGAGAAAGATACATGGATTGTGAAAAAGCTACAAAAAAAATTGTTAGTAATAAGCATCATCACAAGCATTTCCAAACACCATATAAGAAACACCATTCATTTGTTAAAATTTTTCATGATTTAAGAATCATGAAAAGGGAACACAATGAAGTGTTAGTACAATGATAAAATCCTAAAAAATAAAATAAAAAAAATATCCTAGAAAATAAAAAATACAAGAAAAATCCTAGAAAAATAAAAATGCTTAAAGAAAATAAGCTAAGACCCTCCTATTGAGGTGGTGGATGAGCAAGAGATTGATGCTCTAGGATGTGATTGAGGATGAACCTCATTTTCTTGAAGCTCATGGACCATCACCCCAGTCCTTTCGGTTATTTGGCGGCACGCCACAATTGAGCAACCATGTCTAGGGGGTAGTTCATGGTTTTGTGGTGGGGGAATGGTGGAGGTGTTGGTGTTGGTGTTTGGAGTGGTGATTACGGAGGCTAGCAAAGCACTTTGCATTTGCATAGCATCACTAAGATGAGAATCTACCATATTTGAAAATTATTGAGATGATGGAGTTCGGCTTGAATCTCTTCTTTGGTGGGGTGATCTTCCCACATGGATTCCTCAATGTCCTCTATATGAGGAGACATTGATGTAGGAAGTGGTTGATCCCCATATAAAGGACCATGGATTTCCTTGTGGATGGGATGGAAAAGAAGAGGTCTTGGCCCTAACGGGGCATTTGGGTCAAAAGATGGTCGTAGAGACTCATGAGCTATACGCTCAATTGTACCAAAAGATGGTAGTGGTGGTAGATGATTGGGCCTAGGAGGCAAGTCCTCCAAGTCTTCTAAAAATGGATTTGGAGATGTAGGTGGTGTAGAATAACCTAATGGGATGAGTGTTGGAGATTTTGGAGGTGATGGTGATTTGGATGTTTGGATAGGAGCCGGTGGTGGTGAACTAGGAGTCTTTTTTGGTGGTGGAGTAGTGATAGTGATAGGTGATTGTGGAGGTGGTGTAGGAGTAGCCAAAGTAAAAATGGTCTCATCTCTTATGGGTGATGAAATGGTTAGTGGAGAAGACTCGGAAGAAGAGCTTATGTTGACAAAGCAACAAGGTCTTACGCTCATTCTAGCGGTTCTTTTTCAAGGCTTGGTTGATGGTGAAGATTTAGTTATTTTGACTTAAGCTTTTGCTAGTAGATTGGAAGATTTGAGAAGGTGTAAGGATGATCATGGTAAAAGCTCTTAATTTATAGGAATGAAAAATTATGGAGAAATGTGTTTGATTTGATGTTAAACCATAGAAGATATAAGGTTCCTAATGAGTTTGAAGGGGGTTTAATGCTAGTCATATCACCCAAGTCAATCCATACAAGAAGGATGGAGTGAAGAGACAAAGATTTGCAATAAATGTGTTCTAACTATTATGAGATCCTAAGAATCGATACCATCGGATTGCAAGGAACCAAATTTCTGTTCCTTCTTATGCAAAAGGGCTCCTTGGGTGGATTTTTAAAATTTTTGAATTTTGGTGGGAAATGGATATCCTATGTGCCAAGTGTGTATACTAGTTCTATATAGTAAGAACCAGTTAAGATTAACCTAGAAGCAATGTATGGTAATTTGGAATGTCTAAATAATCGAATTCAGAAAATTACCTATAGGATCCACTCAAACTGTAAATCCTACACTAAGGAACCAAAAATGGAAAGCTGCCTCGGTCCGCCTTGCATGGTGCAATGCATGCATATCAAATAAATGTGACGGTACCAAATTTTTGGTGCCGTCTGATCCGTGGACGCCCAGAAAGTTCACAGAACACCTTTTTAGGTGTCGAGGGGTTTTCTGAAATCTGAAATTTCACTTAAAACATGTGACATTAATCATTTCTAGTTAGGAAAAGTCAATAACACATATACAAACATAGTGGAGCATAGACTTTGACCAAGGGCTAACGATTTTCACATAAAAGTGAAAATGGGTAAAATTTGATAACACACTTGTGCTATCCCCCTGCATGAAGTTGTTAGCATACATCATTGTTTTAAGTCATATTATCATCCTACAAATTAAAAGCAACCAAATTGTATCATACATCAAAGTTATTGTCTTGTTCCAAACACTCCTTCAAATGAACCTCACTTATCCAAATTCTTGTAAATCTTGTTCATCATCCTACCAAGGCACTTGAACATCCCCTTGGTTTGCTTGAACTCCGCCGATTCATCCTCAATCTCAGGGAGAGACGCATATTACTCTTGAGGTGGAAGGCGAGAATTTGGAAGACCATCCTCGGAGCTATTTGACGATGATGATGATGGAGTTGGAGGTTTTGCCCTTTTGCCTTTAGTCTTAGCCACTCGCCACAATTAAGGGCACAAAGATGTGAGGGATGAGAGCATAGTCAAGCTTGAACCCTTTTGGGCTTGGTGGAATGGGTGCAAAGGCTCTATAGAGACGGGCAGGCATCCCGTAGGAAGAGCGAATCGATCCTTGAGTTGGAATGTCAATCATTCTCCTAGCAATGTAGTAGGCTAAATTGAATGGTTGACGGGTGGACAAGTTGTAGAGCATGTGACAAAGGCAAGCATTGATATGGTCCCTTGTTGGGATATAAAATGTCAAAGTACTGAAGAAAGTCAAAGTGCTGAAGAAAGTCAAAGTACTGTTTAATGAAAGTCAAAGTACTGCTTAACATCAAAGTACTACAAAGCCAAAAAACTGCTATGTCGTTTATGGAAAGCTTTGAAATTCTAGAATATTCTTAGTTTAATTTTAGTATTACTTGTCATACAAGGATTATAATCAAACCGACTAGGGTATTCCATGCCTATAAAAGGACCCCTAGATTGGCATTAGAGGTACGTACTTTAGAGAACAAATCCATACGCAATATTAGAGAATATTAGAGTTTATCAAGTTCGATATTAGAGTTATTAGGGTTGTTAGTGAATCTGTGTATCAAGAAGGTTTAAAGTATTAATAAAATCGTTGAAGTTTAAAGTTATTCTTCTTAGCTTTATTGAAGTAGTTTCCGTATACTTAATAGAGTAAATTCAGTGTTTCATTGTTAGTAACTTAGGATTTATCCGAGATTGCTAAGCCCTTACAAGCTACATAGTTAGTTTGATCAAGAGTATATCGATCCAACAAGGGTATCGAGAGCTGTGGAAACTCGATTAAGAAGAAACCCTTAAAACCGATTTAACTACAAACCCTAAAGATGTCGATGAGTCGCACCACCCCCATCCATCACCTCACTCAGAATTCCTATCATCAAGAAGGGAGAATATGATCTCTGGAGCATGAAGATGAGGCATTACATTGCTATTACAGACCATGCATCGTGGAATGTAATCGTCAATGGTAATGAAGTTATTGAAGATCCTATAGAAGTTCCTGGACAACCTAAACCACCTAAGTCCATCTGCCGCCAGCCATACGAAGAAATCAAGAAAAGGCTCAATATATCTGTTGTTCTGCTATTCCTGATGGTCACCTATTGAAGTTCCATGATGCTAAGGATGCAAAAACTATGGCTGCTCTCGTGACAAGATTTGGAGGTAATGATGCTTCCAAGAAGATGCATAGAAATCTATTGAAGCAACATTTTGAAACATCAATGTTGGTGAAAGAGAAAGTCTTGATGTGCCTATGACTCCAAATCTCCTTAGTGCTAGAGTTATATAAAAGCGTATATCTGTGAAGATGCAAACCTGAAGTTCTTAAGAAGTTTGCCATCCACATGGCATGTGATTGCTACTATGATCAGAGGATAACCTGGTTTGGACACTATGGACTTTGATGATCTCTACAATCATTTGAAGGTATATGAGCATGAGATGAATGGTCAAACAAGTTCAAAATCTCATAGTATTGCTTTTGTGTCTTCGAAGAGGCAGTACTTCCACTAAAAGTACTACTTATCCTACTCAAAGTACTGCTTATCCTACTCAAAGTACTGTTGCTCAAAGTACTGTTACTTATCCTACTCCTACATCATCACCTACAAATACCATCCACTCTGATGAAGTTGTATGTTGCTTCTTCGCTCAACAAGCCACATTAATTTAGTATTTATGAAGAAGATTTGTCACAAATTGAAGAGGATGCTCTTGAAGAAATTGATATAAGGTGGCAAGTTGCTATGATCACTACTAGGATCAAGAAGTTCATGAAGAAAAAAACAGAAAAGGCATTGACTTCAAACCCAAACAGGGTATAACGTTTGACAAGTCCAAGATTGAATGCTTTAATTGTCAAAGAACTTGACACTTTGCAAGAGAATGCAAGTTTGCTAAATATCAGGCAAATAGAATGATTGAGAAACCCAAGCTTGAACTAAAAGAAATTCCAATTACTGAAACAAAAGCTTTGGTTGCTCAAGAAAATCTATCGAGGTTGATGGAGTGCTAAATTTGATGATGAACCAAGAACCTACTCTATGTCGCAGTGGAAGAGTTTGATTGAGCACGTTTGATGAGAAACCAGGATTTGCTGCTTTGGATCAAGAGATGGTCTTGGAAGCTTTGATTAGCATGGAAATGTGAAAGAACCTGTTTTGCTCGCTATGGTAGCTACTTCACCAAGTTCACCCCTATCTTTGAGGTATGCTCTAAGTGTCATGATTTTTATCAAAAAGTGCTAAAAGATTATGTAACTAAAAGAGATAATTGTAGAAGGGCTAGGTCTGAGGTAGCTGGTTATCAAATTACTTTAGAGTCAATGGAAGCCAAAATAATAACTCATGAAAAGAATGAAATGGCTTGGGCGTAAAAAGTATGAGCAAAGGATTATCAACTAAAATTGAGTGAATGGAAGTTAGGATGTAAGATTTGTGTAATTGAAAAACTGACTAAAGAAAGGGATGAATTGTTAGAAAAGTTTGCTAGTTGGGAAGAATCTGGCCTTTCACATGTTAGTTTTGTTGAAAACATAAAAAGAGCACACATTAAAAATGGCCTAGGTTTTGGTATGGAATTAGTAGTAGCACGAAGAGAACCCACCTAGTGATAAGGAACAAATTGATTTAGAGGATATAGTAACTAGTGATGATGAACTTATTAGCTCAGAAGAGAACACATCTAGTAATGAGGAATCAATTAGTCAAACACCTCCTGAATTTAAGAAAGACAAGGGTTATCATGCAGTCCCTCATCCCATTGGTAGTTTTCAACCACTTAGGACACATGTTTCTCGTTTGGAGTAGACAATTTAGAGTTTTCCTCGAGAAAAGCTTACTAGTCAATCAAGATGATAATGTTAGAGTCAAGCAAGCATCTTCAACTCAAGGTACTGCTAAACATTCAGCAGTACCTTCAAGAAAATCTTTTCAAAATAATGCTAAACCTTTTTGGGATAATTTTGGTCAAAATAATTTTCATAATTCACCAAAAAGTCGGGTTAGGTTTGGTCATAGAACTAAAGGAAGAAATTTTGGGATTACTGGTCAAAATTGTGTTTTGTTTGTTATAGTCCGATCATTTGATTAAGGACTGGACTTTCACTCGACTATTTAAGCAAATTCCTAAAGACCGAACTGCCAACCAAAACCAAGGGAGAATAAACCAGTTTGGAATCATTCACGTAGGGTTAACCACAACAACTTCTCAAAAGACTATAGGTACCCTCACCAGAGAAGACCTGTTTCAAAATCACCAGTACCTCAAGCACTTTCAAGGTAATGATAAGCCAAAAGTTTCTCAAGCGCACCTTCTCAAAGTAATGCTAAGTTTTCACCCAATCAAGGTACTGCTAGCACTTTTGGAATGGAAGCCCTAGGAGATCCAATTACTATCAATCTAGAAGGCGTTATACCTCAAAAAGAGTATCCGATCAAAGAAATTACTCAAAAAAGTTAAAACCAATTGGGTTAAGAAAGAAAATCGATGGGGGAAACACATACTTTCTCAAGTAAAAGTAAAACAGAATTTTATTGAAAGTAATAAAGAGAATCTTGATGAAAAAGAGATTTTTGTTGAAAAACCAACACAAGTTTTGGAACAACCAAAGATAATTGATCATGTGCTTAAAAACAATGGAGATTACATACTTAAAGAATTAAGTATGTTACTCCATAAGAGGAACACAAGTCAGAATGCTGGGTTCCTAAAATTAACTAACTCTTTCATCTTTGTGCAGGGCAACCCAAAAGAGGAGCTTAAAGATCATTTAATTTTTGATAGTGGTTGCTCCGAAGCATGACAGAGACAAAGAGATTCTGCAGATTTAGATCTTATTTTGGAGGAAGAGTTGCATTTGGGAATGATCCTAGTGGAGGAAGAATTACCGCAAAGGAACCATCAAGGAATGAAGCATAGATTTTGAGAATGTTCGTTATGTGAAGGAGCTCAAGTTCAACCTTTGTCAGTCTCTCAGATCTGTGACAAGAAGCACCCGTTATTCACTAACACGTAATGTCTTATTCTTTCCCTCGAGTTCAAGCTTGTTGATGATAACTTGGTAACACCGGAGTACCAAGAACCAATGATGTGTACAAATTGGATATGAAGAGTCTTAACTTTCTGAAGAGCAACTTGTTTAGTAGCAAAGGCAACACTTGAAGAAGCACATCAATGGCATAGAAGATTAGGTCATGTGAATTTCAAGAATATCAACAAGTTGGTTAAAGGAAATTTAGTTAGAGGTTTACCTTCCAAAACATACAAGAATGATCACTCATGTTTGGCGTGCAAGAAGGGTAAACAACACAAAGCATCATGCAAGAAGATTGAGGAAAGAATAATTAGAGATCCTTTAGAGTTGCTGCATATGGATCTATTTGGTCCTTGCTCGCTTGCAAGTTTAAAACAAGAAGAAGTACCGCTTAGTTGTAAATGTATGATTGTAGTGTAGATCCGTTGGGTATTTTTCTTGGGATTTAAAGATGAAACCTTGATGTTATTCTATGATCTAATAGCTCCTTAAAACCAAATTTAGAGAGACCCAGGCTGGCATTGCCTGTCGGCTGGCTCATAATTTGCTGGTACCCGGCCAGCAAAGCGATTTAGAGCCGCATAAACAAGGTTACCAAAAAGGTTCAAGATTGTCTTCATGTTGAATTTTTAGAAGATCAAGAAAATCAAAAAGGTAAAGGTCCCGATTGGATGTTTGATCTTGATGTTTTGACTCCTTCTATGAACTATGTACCTGTCAGAGAAGAAAATCAAGTTGTACACAAAGAGGAAGATTTACAAGACATTGTCATGGAGTCAATATTAGACCTGATGTTGTTCGATGAAGAACCTATAATCAGAGAAGGAGAAAAGTAATGATGAACCAAAATCCACTTTGTCTGCTGAAGATCAAGCTATTCAAGATGAACTTAATAGGATGCTTTTCAAGAAACAATAGCACAATCTTATGAGGATGAACAAAGAAGAGCTTATGAAGAAACAAAGAAGAAGGGTAAGTCCACAGATATTTCACAGTACTTTGGATCACAAGACTTTGAATCAAAGTATCTGCACCAATTGACAAGATTTGATGATTTGAATGATCCTAACATGCCTGGATTAGAAGACACTGATGATGAATTAGATGATGAAGGTATTTTTCTCATTCCAATGAAGGAGCTGATTTCACAAATTTGATGATGATCTTGAAGTTCCACAGACTTACACATTAAGAGTTCATAAAGATCATGCCTGGTCAAATCATTGGACCTTCTACATCAGGGGTGCTCACAAGGACCAAGGCTAAAGGTTTTTCTAAACCACATAATGCTTTACTTAGCTTTGTGTATAAACAAAACAGGACGAATCATAAGGATCAACAAACATGTTTATTCACTTGTTTTATCTCTCAAGAAGAACCCAAGAATGTGGCTCAAGCATTAACTAAAGAGAGTTGGGTTGAAGCCATGCAAGAAGAACTTCTTCAATTCAAACTTCAAGAAGTTTGGGTACTATGTGATCTACCAGATGGAAACAAAGTCATTGGTACAAGATGGGTTTTCAGAGTCAAGAGAGATGAAAGAGGTAATGTCATCAAGAACAAAGCCAGATTAGTTGCACAAGGATATAGATAAGAGGAAGGAGTGTACTATGATGAAGTGTTTGCTCCTGTAGCAAGGATTGAAGCCATTAGAATATTCCTTGCTTTTGCATCTTATATAGGCTTTCCTGTTTATCAAATGGATGTCAAGAGTGTCTTTCTTTATGGCAAGATTATAGAGGAGGTCTATGTCAAAAAACCTCCTGGTTTTGAGGATCCTGCACATCCAAACAAAGTCTACAAAGTTGTTAAGGCTCTGTATGTCCTTCATCAAGCACCTAGAGCTTGGTATGAAAGACTCTCCACTTTCTTATTGCAACATGGTTACATGAGAGGAGCAATTGATAAGACTTTGTTTATCAAGAGAGACAAGAAGGATATCATGCTTGTTCAAGTCTATGTAGATGATATCATCTTTGGAGCTACAAAAAAGTCTATGGTGAAAGAATTTGAGAAGCTCATGCAACAAGAATTTCAAATGAGTTCCATGGGTGAATTAACTTTCTTTTGGGGCTTCAAGTTAAACAATCAAGTACTGGAATCTTTATTAGTCAAGATAAGTATGTCACTGACATTCTTAAGAAGTTTAACTTTGATACTATGAGGCCAGTCACCACACCTATCAAAGCAATCAACTCATTAGGAAATGATGAAGATGGAAAAGCTATAGAAGTCAAGCTTTACAGATCAATGATTGGCTATCTTATGTACTTAACTGCATCTATGCCTGATATCATGTTTGCTGTCTGTTTATGTGCAAAATATCAAGTCACACCTAAGGTGTCTCATCTGAATGTAGTTAAGAGGATTTTTAGTTATTTGAAGCAACAACCTAAGTTAGGGTTGTGGTATCCAAAGGATTCACCTTTTCACTTTGAAGCTTTTTCAGACAGTGATTATGCAGGTGATAATTATGATAGAAGATCAACTACTGGAGGATGCCAAGATCTTGGAAGAAGATTAGTTTCATGGCAATGTAAGAAACAAACCATTGCAGCAACATCATCCAAGCAAGAATATGTTGCTGCTGCAAGCTGTTGTGGACAAGTACTGTGGATGCAGAATCAACTCTTGGATTATGGATTCAATTTTAAGAATACTCCTATCAACATTGATAATGAGAGTACAATATGCATTGTAAAGAATCATGTTTACCATTCCAAGACCAAGCACATTCAGATTAGGCATCACTTTATTAGAGATTGTTATGAGCATAGGCTCATCAATGTTGTCAAGGTCCACACATATGACAATGTAGCTGATCTACTCATAAAAGGATTTGATGTTTCAAGATTCAATCATTTGGTGGTGAGTATTGGTATGATTAACTATTAAGCTACAATTAAGGGGAGGACTTATTAGTTAGTTAGTTAAGTCTTACGCATTGTTTAAGGGGAGGCAATACCATGATTTTTGATGTTTATGAAGAAGAGGATGGAAAAGTACTGCTTATTGTCTATTGAAAGTACTGCCTAAGTACTGCTTTGGAAAGTACTGCACACGTGGAAAGCACTGCTAGTCTTGTCAACGTACTGTTCCAACGGTCAAAAGATGGGGTAAAATTCAAATAACGGTAACTTTATTAATTGGGCTGTGATTTTTTAAAATCTTACCTATAAATAACTACCCCCTGATTTTCCCTCTCACTTTATACTTATCCATCCATATCTCTCTTCTCTTATTCACTATTCATCGCACCATTTTCTCTTATTATAACTTTCAATGGCGAATCGAAACACAGTCAAGAAGCATAACATGGTGCTAATTTAGATAAAACACCATCCAATGTTCTTTTCATGACATAATTGATTTTCTCAATGGATCATCAATCAATTATGCTCTTTGGTTGAACCTGACATTATTGAGCCCGGATTCAACAATTTTGGGAACTGCTAGATCTCATAGAAGATGATGAACCTACATTCAGGCTAAGGTCACTGAAGATAGTTAGAGTTAATGAAGCTTCGATTAGGGAAGATTTACTGTTTGATGATGCAGAGGGAGCTATTCGTTTTGACAAACAAGTTCTTTGGGATACATTAAGGGATATTGGGTATGAAGGATCTCTCACTGAAACAACCTTTAAGAAACCCTTATTCAGCCCTCAATGGAAGTATCTAGTCCATGTTTTGCTACATTGTTTAAGTCCCAAGAGTACTTCATGGGAACAATTTGGTTCAAATATAGCCTCGGCCTTAGTGGGATTAGCTACCAATCAACCCTTTAACTTTTCAAGAATGATTTTAGATGGTATGCTATCTCATATCTCCAATGGTTCACTATGGATAATGTACCTAAGATTTGTTCAATTATTCTTGAACAAACAGCTTAAGGATGAGCCTAAACCTTCCAGCTTGCTACCAATTGTTGTGCAACCACCCAAGGTGTTCACTTTCATGGCTAGGAAGAGTGACAAATTTTCTGGGAGGGATACACCATTAACAGCTCACATGATGGAGATAGTGCAAGCAGTTAGAGATGAAGCTGTTGAAAGTGAAGAACCTGCACCTTCTGTTTCTAGGGAAGGTACTGCTTCTCAACATACTGCTTCACCATAAGGTACTGCATCTCAACAAGATATTGCTCATGGTGATTCAGAACCAGAGGTAAACCCACCATCCTCTCCCAATGATTATACTTCCACAGATGGGTCTCAAACATCTGGAGGAGATGAGGGAGATATGGCTACTGAGGGTCTAGTTCTGGATAATTATGCTTTGACAAGGGAGCTTTTGAGATTAAAGAAACGTTATAAAGCTCAAGCTACACAACTGATGAAGTTGAACAAAAAGTTTAGAAGATTGAAGAACTTTGTATGGACATTAGTTCAACATCACAGGTTGTGGGTGAAGTCACAAAAGAAGAAAGGTAAGAAGTTTAAGAAGGCTTCTAAAGGCAAGAAGATTCATAAGAATTCTTCATTCCAATTGGGGAGGAATTTGGAGCAAGTAAATTTGAATGAAGATGCTGAAAAGTTTGAAGAACAACAAGCTAAGGATCTTGATAAAGAAGAAGCTGAGAAAATTAAAGAAATTGAGCCTCAAGGTACTGGACTTCAAAGTACTGGTGTACAAAGTACTGATGATCAATGTGCTGGTGATCAAGGTACTGCTGCTCATCAAGGAACATATAGACAAGAGCTAATTACACCAAGGACCCTAAATTTTGAAGAAGAAGCTGGTCCTTCAACAGTCTTACCAGAAGAGGAAGCTGATACACCTAAAGTAGAGCTGCATGCTAGTGATGATGAGACTGTTGCTCAGATATTGCAAAACTTATCAAAACTAAGAGGTATTAGTATTCCTGGAGTTGAAGAACAACCTCAAACTTCTCAACCTGCTTTAGATCCAAAGGATAAAGGTAAAGGTAAACTGGTTGAAACAAAGAAAAAGAAGAAGCTGACTTTGGCAGAACCAAAGAGCTATTGAAGTGGCTAAGAATGAAGAAGTCGCTTAGGAAGATACAAGATGAATTGATGCTGGTTGCTATACCGAAGTGCCGCTAGCCTATATACCACAAAGACCACCTATATTGCTATGAAAGAAATGCCATGATGGCTATCTGAAAGTCGTGGATATACTGGATTACTGGTTAAATAAATATTTAGAGATGAAAGATTTGTATGATGTCTGGTATAGCTATTATAAAAAAACAAGTTGAAAGTATTATTTATTTTATGATGATGAAAAACAGAATGAGGATGCAAGAAAAAGAAGCTTAAAGAGAAAGAGAACAAACGTGATGAACAGCCATCAAAGAAGGTAGAATTGAGATCAAATAAGTTGATGAGTCAGAGAAATTACTTAAGAGTGTAGATTTTGAGCATCCTAAGTCCAAAGATGTTGCAAAAGAAAGAAGTCTAAGATGTCTACATTTGAAGTTGTAGAATTAAAGGATGGAGACTATCTGATGTTCCATAGAGAAGATGAAAGCTTTAGAGTATAATTTGTTAGGGATATATTGCACATGATAGATAGAGAGGATCTGTTTATTTATATCAACTATGAGTATTTTACATATTCCTTCAAAAGGAGTTGGTTTAGTCTTGCTGGAGATCTCATTATAACTATCTGGAGACGTAAGAAACAAGCAATCGTGAAATCTGGAACAATCAAAGTTTGGGAGATTACTAGTGGAGATTCTTTGAAGAATCAGGAGTGCATGTTTGGAGTTAGAAGATGGAACCATCATGTTAGCAGAAAGAAGATATCCGCTACAAAGATCTTATGAGAAGAATGCTAGATCATGGTATAGAGGTTGAAGAGGAGAATGAAATGCCCTTATGGTCATTGAATTATTTATCAAATGGACAACTATGGCTGATGATGATGCATAAATAAGGGTTCTTAAATATATAAATTTTGAAAAATCAGACTTTATTTAAAGTATGCTGACAAACAGACTTATTCAAAGTACTACTTGTTGCACAAAACCAATAGAAGATTTTTAGAAAATAAGCAAACTTTTGTTAAGTGCAAAATATTTTGAAACAAAAGTTAACAACAACAAATGGTTTTTGAGATGGTTATACGTTATCATCCACCATGTTTAACAAAAGGACGGCTAATCCATGAGCAAACGGCTCGTAAAGATATCTCAACCGTTGATGGTTGACAACTTGCTAATAAGTTGTATGGTAATCAACTCACCATATCTGCAATAGTGAAGAATTAGCTAGCCCACAAGAAAATGGCTTGTGGTAAATGGAAAAACCATTTATATGGTAATTAGTTCACCATGGTTGCAAGAACTAACTAGTCCAAAAGGGTACGGCATTTAGTAAAGACAAAATAAACTGTTGATAGTGATGATTTGCTAAAAAATCATATGGTTATCAATGTACCATGGTTTTACACACTTAAACATTGGCTAGTCCAGAGTTAATGGCTTTGGTAAAGAGACATCAAAATCTATTAAATTTTCAATGATTCACATCTCACAGAGTTTACACACCGGAAGTGATGAGAATAGTATGAAACTTATGATCTGATGTACAATTTGCCATATGTTGCTGAAAGTATGAAAAGATGAAGATTGCTGATAGTTGGTTTTAAAAGGATTACTTTGATGATGATAATACAAGCATAGAGAGTACAAGATAAAACTGAAGATAAAGAAACAATTTTCCTGAAAACAAAGATGTTAAAGATAACGATACAAAGGAACTTGAAATCAAGCAAGTAGAATTCAAGTTAGGGGAGGATTATTGGGATATAAAATGTCAAAGTACTGAAGAAAGTCAAAGTGCTCAAGAAAGTCAGCATCTGCTAATGAAAGTCAAGCAATCTGCTCAACATCAAAGTACTGCAGCCAAAGAACTGCTATATCGCTTATGGAAAGCTTTTAATTATAGAATATTCTTAGTTTAGTATTACTGTCGTACAAGGATTATAATTGTAAAACCTAACTAAGGTATTCCTATGCCTATAAAAGGACCCCTAGATTGGCATTAGAGGTACGACTTTAGAGAAACGAATGCATACGCAATATTAGAGAATATTAGAGTTTATCAAGTTCGATATTAGAGTTATTAGGGTTGTAGTGAATCCGTATCAAGCAGGTTTAAAGTATTAATAAAATCGTTGAAGTTTAAAGTTATTCTTCTTAGCTTTATTGAAGTTAGTTTTGATACTTTATAGAGTAAAATATCAAATCATTCTCCTAGCGATGTATAAGCTAAATTGATGGTTGGCGAGTGGACAAGTTGTAGAGCATATGACAAGGAGTATGCATTGATCAACATCCCTATTTCTTATGGTGCTAATGACATTGGCTCTAGTTCTCCCATTTTAAATTCGGCTTAAGTTCATTGAGCTCCATTCCATATGGATCTCGGTTCACCTCTTTCCCTTTTCGGGTGACGGGTTGGAGCGCCCCTTGCATTAAAAGGTGCTCACGGATGACATCCTTATCCGCTAAAGGAGTTTGGTAGGGAAGAGAGAGGTCATTGATTGCATCAAGGATAGTGAGTGACCACTTATCCGAGTAGACACATGTCCCTCGGTTGGGAATTCCTAGCACTTGAGCAAATTGGGTTAAGGAGATGGTGTAGTCGTTTTGATTGATCATAAACCTAAGGCTAAATTCATCATCCTATCAATGAAACCGTAACACTAGCATAGAATTCTAACACAAATCTAGGACAAATAGGTTCATCGATGTCAAGGAGACAATCGAAGTGAATGGCGGCTAGTTCTTGACGAGATTGGTTCCGTCAACAAAGGAGGAGTGAATGGTTCTACCCTCATGGAAGTACTTTGTTCTAGACTCTTAAAGATTTTGACTTGTTCTTTGGAGAGGCCCTTGGTTTTGTGATGTTTGGGAATGTAGTTAAGGGTATCCTTGTGATCATAGAATCTTGCGGCTACCATGGTTATTCCTATGAGCAAGAATTTATATGTTAAAAATGAGAACAAACTTAACGTTTTGGTTCTAGTGTGTGCCTATATGAAAACGATTTGGAGTTGCGGTTATCTCGACTCATTTTATGCATAAAACTGGTTTTTAGTGGGGGTGTTTGGCAAAAGGCATGAGATAACCCAAATCTCCTAATTCAATGTGGCTTCATTTGAATATACCCGGGAATGCATATTAGTTATGCAATACCTTTAGTATTCAAGAGCATGCAAGTGATGAAAATTTTACGTTTCTATTTGTATTAACAATGAAAAATTGTTTTCCTACAAGTGAGAAGCTTTTCAAAAATTTTGACATGGGGTGTTTGGTTATTTGAATAAAACCTTATAGTCATTATCTTTTGATTAGTGGGAAACATGATTTGTTTATGCAATGTGACAATGTAGTACCTAATTTCAATGACTAGTTATGCAATTTGCCAATTGAATCCATGTTTTGTACAAGAATATACATAATCCCCATGTAATGATTTTGTGCACAAATTAGAATCCTAGACTCAGAATTAAGAGATGAAATGTAGTTAGGATACTTACAATGATGTTATCTTCAGTGATTAGTGGGTGAGAAATTGTCAACAATGAGTTAGGTCTAATGTTTACACGTTTTGGTAAAGTAGGTTGTGAGGAAGAAGATGTTTTGTAGGTAGCATTTTTGCTACTGTTGTCACCACGGACCAGACGGCACCAAAAATATGGTTCCGCCTTTGTTGTTGTTTGGTGCCGTGGGAACAAGAGCGTGTTTTAAACAAAATTGTTTAGTTTTGACTATTCTAATGTTTTTGGCTATGTTTATCCTACATGTTTGGTTCCATTAACCCTAAACCAAGTCTAAGAAGATTAAAAGGTTCTCGTTTAAGAGGCTTAGTTAAGATGTCGGCAATGTTGTCTTTGGAGGATACTTTCTCGATTGAAATGTTTCCTTTTTGAACATTGTCGCGAAGAAAGTGATTGCGGATTTCAATATGCTTTGTACGAGCATGTTGAACGGGATTCTTGCTGAGATCGATGGCTCCTTTGTTGTCGCAAAGTATCACAATGTCGTTGAGATGAATTTCGTAATCTACGAGAGCTTGCTTCATCCAAAGAGCTTGTTGACATGCTTTTCCGGCTGAGACGTACTCGAATTCAGTAGTTGAGATGGGCCGTTTGCTTCTTTGCAAACCATGAGGTGAGACAATGTCCAACAAAAGTGCAAATACCACTTGTACTTTTCTATCTATAGACCGCATAGTCACCGGCATGATCCGAGTCGGCATACACTATGGTTTCTACACCCGTTCCTTTGGGATACCATAATCCTAAACACGTTGTTCCCTTAATGTATCTAAAAATCCTTTTAAGGCTTCTAAGTGTGATGCCTTTGGGTTTTCTTGAAAGCGAGCACATAGACAAACACTAAACATAATGTCGGGTCTACTAGCCGTGAGATAGAGTAGGCTACCAATCATTCCTCTATATTTAGTGTTATCTACGGATTCACCTTCCTCATCCTTGGGTAGTTTAGTGTCCGAGGACATGGGTGTCTTAGTTGGTTTGGAATCTTCAAGACCAAATTTCTTAAGCATGTCTTTTATATATTTAGATTGGTTAAAAATATGCCATCTTCTAGTTGTTTTATTTGAAGTCCTAGAAAGGAATTTAACTCACCCATCATACTCATTTCAAACTCGTCGTGCATGATTTTAGAGAAATCATCACATAACTCTTGACAAGTTGATCCGAATATAATGTCATCAACGTATATTTGAACAATGATAATATGTGATTCCTTTTTCTTGGTAAAAAGAGTATTATCTACTAATCCCATAGTATATTTGTTATCAATAAGAAAAGTCTTAAGTCGGTCGTACCAAGCTTTTGGTGCTTGCTTAAGACCATACAATGCTTTCTTGAGTTTGAAGACATGATGTGGTTTCTCAAAGTCGGTGAAACCGAGAGGTTGAGCAACATACACTTCTTCGTTAATAAACCCATTAAGAAATGCACTTTTAACATCCATTTGAAATAATTTAAAATCATAGGCACATGCATAAGCAAGCAATATTCTAATAGACTCAAGCCTAGCTACCGGTGCATAAGTTTCATCATAATCAATCCCTCTTGTTGATTATAACCTTGCGCTACAAGCCTAGCTTTGTTTCTAGATACTATCCATTTTCATCCATTTATTTAAAACCCATTTTGTTCCAATTATAGTTTGATCTTTAGGTTTTGGAACTAATTTCCAAACATCATTTCTAACGAATTGGTTTAATTCTTCTTGCATGGCAATTACCCATGATTCATCTTTTATTGCTTCATTTATGGTTTTCGGTTCAATGGTGGATACAAAACAAAAATATTTACTTTGATTTTGGGCTTGTGACCTTAAGGTTCTTTGATTTAGTTGTCCTATGACTTTGTCTAAAGGATGACTTTTAGATTCTTTGATGTTTATAATTTCTTTATTTAATGGTTCATCTTCCTTTAATTATTTCTTGACCTTCTATCATTTGACTTTCAACTAAGTCATCATCTACCAAAGGTGATGTCTTAGAGGGAGGTGGACTTTCGTCGAATGTTATGTTCACCGATTCCTCGACTATCATTGTTTCTTTGTTTAGGACAATGTAAGCTTTACTAGTTTGAGAGTAACCAAGAAATACACCTTCATAAGACTTTGGGTCAAACTTGGTGAGATAATCCTTAGTATTAAGAATAAAGCATTTACAACCAAAGACTCTAAAATATCCTAACGTTGGCTTTTTACCTTTATAGAGTTCATATGGTGTTTTGTTTAAGAAAGGACGTATTAAGACTCTATTCAAAATATAAGTAGAAGTGTCATACGCGTTACACCAAAACTTTTGAGGAATGTTTTGTTCATTAAGCATTGTTCTACTCATTTCTTGAATTGTTCTATTTTTACGTTCTACTACTCCATTTGATTGAGGTGTTCATGGAGCCGAAAAGTTATGTGTTATACCATTTGTATCACAAAAGTTTCCAAATTGAGTTTCGTTGTCAAATTCACGACCATGATCCGTTCGGATCGACACAATTTTGACACCTAGAAGATTTTGAATTTTCTTGCTAAGAATTTCAAATTTATCAAAAGCTTCATTTTTGGTTTTCAAAACAACGTCCAAGTAAACCTTGAGTAATCATCTACTATGACCAAAGTGTATAAGTTGCCTCCATAGCTTCTTATAGCGGATGGTCCAAACAAGTCCATATGTAATAATTCTAGACACTTAGATGTGGACACCATATTTTTAGATTTGTGACTACTATGTGTTTGTTTACCAATTTTGCAAGCGGCGCAAAAGTGTTGGTCATATTTTAGTTTTGGTAAATTTCTAACTAACTCTTTTGAAGATAGGTTTTGTATAAGTCTCATATTAGCGTGACCTAAGCGTCTATGCCAAAGAGATGAGCTATCGTCTAATGTTGTTAGGCAAAGTTTGTCATTATATGTTTTATCTATTTTCATGACGTATATGTTATTTTTCCTAACTCCTTTAGCTATGGTGATACCATCTTTTAGTATTTTACTACCATTTTCATCAAATAGTACTTTATACTTTTTATCACATAATTGGCTAATACTAAGTAGATTAAATCCTAACCTATCCACATGAGCAACATTTTCAATAGTTAGGGAGTTATGAGCAATCGTAGCTTTGCCAATAATTTTGCTTTTGAGATTGCTACCAAAGGTGACATTACCTCCGTCATACTCTTGGTATGATGAGAAGAGACTTTGTTGCCCGTCATGTGTCGTGAGCATCCACTATCTTTTATCCATTCATCAGGTTCCAATCCAACTTTCAAGCATACCTAAGACACAAATAACTCAAGCATTTGGTCCCCAATATCTCATGGGTCCGTTTGGGTTAAACATACCATTTATTTGATTCATGTATGGAAATGATGGGTAAGAGTTCCATGGCATGTAATCTGGAGTTTGATATGGTCTAGGAAAGTTTTGATTCCAACCGTTGTGTTGGTAGTTGGGTTGTACGTTGTGGTTGCTCTTAGGAAAGGGGCGTTTGGCAAAAGGAGTTTTATATCGTTGTTGAGTAGTTTTGATCTAAATTCATTTTTGACAAGTCCTACTCCTGATGTAACAGATGGTTTTAGTTTAACACTATCATTGGTTTTCTTTGTTACTTTAACAAATTCAGTACGGTCCCATGCGAACATTTCTTCCCTGCTGAAGTACCCACGACACCATTTCATACAACGGACGGATCCCTTATTTTGGGTCCGTCTAGTCCGTGCTGCACTGCAGCAGTTTTGACGAATGTTCGTCCTTTTCGCCGTTTTGTTTTGACTTTGGAATTAATACTTCATTAAAACCTAGCCCATTCATGTCTCCTGGTGTTTTATGAATTTTAACTATTTCATCGGCACGAGCGATGTTCTTGTTAAACCTTTTAAATTTAGAATTGTTTTCGATTAAAACATCTTGTGTGAGCTTTAGTTTTTCTATTTCAAGTTTAAGCTCTTGACATGATTTACAATCATCGTCATTTGCTTTTCCTTTTCTAGTCGTTTTGCTTTTTCTTTTAACTCATAAACTTCATTTTCCAAAAATTCCTTTTTGGTTTTTAAAATTTATTTTTAGTTATGATTTTTAGACTTAGCTCACACAATTGATTATATTGTTTTTGCAAAGTGTCATCATCAATAGAAGAATAAGAAGAGTCGGAAAGTACCTCATTTGACTCATGTGCCATTAGAGCGATCTCTTCCTTGCTTGCTTCTTCATCGTCTTCACTATCACACCAAGCACCACTTACAAAAGCTCGTTGAGTTTTGCTTTTAGGTGGCTTGGGACATTCTCCTATGAGGTGACTTGCATCACCACATCTAAAACACTTTCTTTCACCTTTACCCTTTTTGTCATCCCGATCTTTTCGAATGGCTTCTTTTCTTCTCGAGGTTGTCTTACGAACTTTCCTCTTCTTCTAAAGAACTTCTTAAAATCTCTAACGGCCATGGCATATTCCTCATCTTCACTACCGGAGCAAGATTCGTCATCATCACTTGATTCCGCTCTTGCTTTTAGAGCAACGGATTTGATCTTCTCCCTTTTTCCTTTGATGATCTCCGAATCTTTCTCCATCACCATTTCGTGTACTTTGAGGTTTCCGATTAACTCGTCTAGTGACATTATTGAGAGATCTTTTGATTCCTCAATAGCGGTCACTTTAGCTCTCCATTTGGGATGGAGTGCTCTAAGAAATTTCCTGACAAAGTTCTTACTACGAAAAGATTCGTCAAGTGCTTTAAGTGATGTAATAATAGTATTAAAGCGAGCAAAGCCACAATCAATGGTTTCATCTTCCGGGATAACAAATTGTTCATATTGTTGAACAAGAAGATCAATTTTGTTATCCTTGACTTGTGAATTACCTTGATGTGTAACAATTAAAGATTCCCAAATATCTTTGGCGGTTTCACACATAAAAATTCTTTCATATTCTTTTCTAGGTAAAGCATTATAAAGCATCATTTTAGCTTCATTATTTTTAGCAACTAATTTCTTTTGTTCATCAACAGAAATATCCTTTGTTGTAGAACTAAAATCCCTTTAACAATAATAAACCAAAGATCTATATCTTTTGATTTTACATATGTTTCAAAACGGTTTTTCCAATAGATAAATCCATTGGTTTCAAAGAGTGGTGGTCTTTGCATAGATTGCCCTTCTTTAAAGTTTTCGAATCCATGGATCGTTTCAAGTTTATAAAATACAAGTTATTTTAGAAATTCTTGAGCAACGAGGCTCTGGTACCAATTGTAGAAAACTAGAAGGGGGTTGAATAGTTTACCGATTAAAAACTTTGTTTTGAAACTTATTGTAAAGATCAATTGATATTGATCTTAGATATGTTAATGAAATATGCAAGCAATATGTAAAGAGTAAATAAGGAAAGAAATGATCAAACCACAACAAGTTGTTTATAGTGGTTCGGTCTACAAGGACTCTTTTTCCTTGCCCTACTCCACTCCTCGAGTCTCACACTCGAGAGTTTAACTTCACTAGTCAACAAGCTCCTTTCACCGGCGGAGAAAACCTTTACACTTCGCTTACACTATTTCGACACTAAGCTAGATGTCGAGTTCTTTCCAAGGGTACAACCACTCCCACACACAATGTATTTTGAGGACTAAAATACTAACCACTCACACTCACAAGATTATGATGGTTTGGTACAACAATGAAGTATGAATCAACACAAGATCATACAACACTAAACAAACAAGACTTCCAACTTCTCGTTTGAAGCTTGAATGTGACTTGATCTTCTTTGCTACAAAAGAGATCACTAATATGATATGAAACTGAGTTAGAAAGGTTAGAGAGAGGATATGTATGAGAGTATGTTAGAAAGGGATGAAAAACTACTTGGCTTGGCATTGCTAGTTATAGCCAAAATGGATCAGTGAGCGTCCACGGACCGCGGAACCCTTAAAAGGGTTCCGCCCGTGTACCAATTTGGTACCGCGGTCTGACAGCAAGATATCAAATCTTTGCTAAAGTCAACTCTATCTAAGTGAGATTGTGCAAGATATGAAGAGTACAAATCCACACAAAATATCTAATGAAATCTTCCAATGATTTCCATGATGCATCACATGATGTCATATGTTGTATTTCTATTTTAGAAATATGCAAGTACTTAAGTAGTGTTTGGTTTTAAGAAACCTAACACATTGAACTAAAACTACTATCATACATAATGATTAGAGTCATATCAAGATGTTACTAATCATAAATGTAAATGATTGAATGATGAATATATTGTTTGAAAAAGACTTGTTTTAATATCTATTAAACTTGACAAGCTTTAAGCTTTTATACAAATTAAATTTACTTTTGTCGTTAACAAAACTTAGGTAAAGATCCAAAATATAAATAACGTTTAATGACGATATTTGTATTAACATAGAGTTTTGTAAGTCGAGTCTTGGCTTAGCAACGTCATTCTTTTCATGCTTGTAACATAAGATTTTTGACTTGCCACCACTAAATCGCCTATCCAACAGAACCTTTTGTTTCCCTACTGTAAGCCTAACATTACAACCCTTTTAAAGACCTCTTAGATAGTTG